>JAVJGI010000050.1:97634708-97673101 GCA_035590275.1 Ibycter americanus
TAAATCATGATGAATATCTGGTTCGAGTCAGTCTGTTCTTTGTTTAGGGTTAGTTGACTAAAACTCTTGGCCCTAATTTGTTGGCAATTAGGTTAATTGTATCTTTGTTTAAACAGTAGTAGTGGCGGTGGGGAACCACCATTCTAGCATGGTCTTTCAGCTGTTTTCACTGCTTTCCCTTGCTCTTTAGTGTTGTCCTGAAGAAGATAAGTCTTGGCTCGCTGATCAGGGTTTTGGCTTGGAATGGTAACGTTTTAATTTGAATATCTTTACCTACTGCATGCTGCCTTAGGCCCAGGCACTGTTTGGTAGGGTTGTTGGGGTTTTCTTTGTTTTGTTTTCCCTTTTACTAGAGCTAGTTCATGTGTGTCTGGTGCATTTGTGCCTGCCTTCTCTGTTCTGCTTCTGGTCAAGTGCTCTTGCTGGTCCTTCTGTGGATAGGAAAGGAGCTGAGGACTCAAGAGCAGACAGTGGTGTCACCTCCCCTGCAGCATTTTAGAGAAATTGTGGTCATCCCACAGCTCATCCCAGCTAGTGGAAAAGCACTACCAAATACTTGCCTATCTTTTGAAAGTCTTTGAGACTTATGGCAAAGTAAAGAAGTCAGGAGTTTCATGCTCTTGTGGTATATAAACAAACACTTTTCAGGTTTCTGTTATCACTGCTCCCATTCATATTGTTTGAGGATCTGGTTTGCTGCTGGTGTAATAGTTTCCCCCATACCTGAACTGTTTGAGAAATCTTCGATACCTGCCTTTTTTTCTTTTTTAAGTGGCACGGGGCGATATGCTGGTAGGTAGCATATGTGTTAATGTACCAAAGCTTACTTTCCTGTAGTTTAGCTTGCGTATCAGCTGTGTATGAGGCAGGAGTTCATACATGCTAAATACAACAGCAGCCTAATCCCAAATGATTTGGTGATTTGTTTTTTTGTTGTAAGTCATTAGATGCTTTCTTTCTCTTCAGCAAGTATTGGATCATGCCCCTTGGACACATCTTGTCTTGATCTAGCTCAGTGAGCACCTTGCGTGTGCAAGGGCTCACTGAACAGAAAGAACATGTTTGAGGTGTTTGTAGTTTGCATTGCTGTACCTCTGAGCTTTGTTTTGTTACTGTAATGAATTCCTCCTTTGACTGCACATGCAGTTCTCACACACTCTGTACTAGTGGTGGTGGTCAAACAGCTTTCTCTCTCCAAGGCAGGTACACAGCATGTCTAGCTAAGATCTCACAGCCAGTAGTGTGATGCATTGCAGGAAAGGGAATGCACTAATTTTTAACTGTTTTCAGTTTTATTTGTTCATGGGGGGGAGCGGGGATGGGAGGCAATGTTGGTGGCCTACATTAAATAAAAGGAGAGGGAGGTGTAAAAAGCTCCCAGTGTAATGCGAGCCTTACACGAGGAAGAGCTATTTATAGAAGGCTGCAATATTTGCCTGAAGGAACTTCAGAGCCGAGAGGGGCAGTGTTACATAAAGCTGGGTGAGAGCACACTTGTGCACTCACAGCTGCGAAGGTCAAACCCCGGTCTTGCCTACAGTATGCTACCACTCTTCGCTGGCCTGAGGGGAGAAGAGGCTAATGGGCTCCTTCTGAAGGCCAGTTCTTCGTCCCGAGAAACTCTGGTTTGTGAACAGTGGGGTGTTTTTCTTTCTTTTTCTTTTTTCTTCCTTCCCCCCCTCCTTTTCTTTTTGGAGCTTTTATTTGCGATGTTTTGAGTTGCATTACTTTTTGAGAAAAACATGACTCTGTCTTGATTGATGACTTAATGGTCAAACAAGGTCATAGCGGCAGCTTTGGGGACCTGGAGAGTAAGGTTGTATGCTTTACATGTTTATACTATCACTTAAACATCTTTTTGGTTATTGCTGCTGTTATTCTGGCTTTTGTTCTCTAATGGTGACTTATTTATTCTAAGTGACATAGCCATTCCACTGGCAGTTAACCAAGTATTGTTCTGGTTTTGGATGCCTTCATCTGCTTCATACTTGCTGGTTATGAGGCTTTATAATAAATGATTCTAGAAACCCTTCAAATCTTTAGCTTGAAAACGTTCTTCAATGGTTTCGCAAGCACAGGAGCCCCTCTTGGGAGGCATATACCTGAGAAGATCCTTGATAGCATGTGTCATAACCACTGGGTGTTGATACTTCTCTGAAAAGATTGCATTTGGCTAAGCCAAAGAGTTCCTAACCCCCAACTATGAAGAAAAAAGAAAAAAACCCCAAGAAACAAACATGGAATATAGTTAAACTGTAATATAGGGCTTCTTGAGTAAAAGGATTTGTGTGATGTTGGGGTAACAGATGGGTTTGGTGTGACTGCCTGGGTCACTGGGCGCAAAAGCGCTGTTAAGAAAGTGAGGTGGTGTTTCCCCCAGGGTAATCTAGGAAATTTGATTAAAAGATTCTTTAATGGCTTTAAAACTTTAGATAACAATGTAGTCTAGAGTTGTCCAAGATGCTTGTTCCTTTAATTTGCTGTAAAAACAATGGATCTCTTCTAACATGAGAAATGCTGTACTTGTTTTTATGGAAAGTATTTGAAGGTAAATAAACTGCTGGTCACATTCTGTCACTAATCTATGAAACTTTGACTGTTTATGTGCCTCTTGTTAGAGGTTAACTAGGCATTTAACATTGTGCCTATTAAAAGGTAGCTTCTGAGCAGCAAATAAACCCCCATGGTTTATAAGAGGGTATATAATAAAGCACAAGATTTAAAACAACTCAATAAATTATTTGGGATCAAATTCAGCCTTTATCTGAAAGGTAAATAGTGATTTTGTATATGTGTGTGTAAAAGCCACACCTATTGCAAATGGTTGTTTCTTTATGGTCTGACAAATTGTATTTAAATGCTAGTAGGCATTTTGACTGGCTTTTGAGCCCACCCACTCAGTGAAGAAATTGTTTTTAAATTTTAAAAACATGCAGACTTTTTAGATGCAAGATACGAATTAGTAAAGAAGTAAGCAAGTTGAATGCTTGAAGCCAGTCTTATAAGTTGCTTTGGTCAATTCAGTGATTATGCCTGTATTCTGAATTACTGAGGGTAGGTCAGCATGTTAATCTATTTCACAGATTAGACAGGATATAAACTGGCTTTGATTTGCTCCAATGTCTACATGGGCCATTTTGCATCTGAAGAAAGTGTTTTGATTTCTTTTGTGTAAATAAGAAGCTTCAGGGTTCTTTTTAAAGAATTTAGTAAAACTTACCAGACTTTGTAAAACCACTAAATGTCTCTGTTTTACTAAGTGATACACAAAACAGGGAAGAACATTTCTGGTGGGACTCTTTCAAGTGCGTAAAAGGGAGGTATTTCAACACCCTAGAACCCTCTGAAGTGTTTAACTGTCAGTTAGTAGTTAGTAAAAGAGACTACAGGATCAGAGCTCTGTAGCTCCAGGCAGATTCTAAGAGTGGAAAGCCCTCTCAATCCCCTGACACCCTGAGGTTGTCTCTAAATAAACAAATGCCTTGGTCGGTAAGGATGGATGAGCAGATCAAAGTTATGGGCACTGAAGGTTCTCAGATCTTCATTACTGATTCAGGTGGGTTACTTTATATTAGATTTAGCTTAGCACCTTGGGCTGAATGTCCCCACTTAACTGTGCAGTTTGAAGCTTCTTGAAGGAGAAAAATGCAGTAGGTACAAGCCAGATGCCCTTCCAGTGATGCAGCCCCTGGGGTTATTTGAAGCCCCTGTTTGGCAGCAGGCTGCATTTGAAGTGCAGCTCTTGGAGTAGAGTTTTCAGGTTCTTTTACTCAAAAGGGAATTGATTTTTCATGTGCACCAAAGTTGTTCTGAAAGGCCAACTAGCTCACAGTACGTGGTTTTGCTTCAAAGCTGTGCTACTGGTCTAAACCAAATAATTAAGTATGAGAGTATGCATAGCAAAAGGATGACCTGGAACAAAAGGAACGTTTTAGTCGGAAGCCCTAGAAAGATATTTTCCCCCTCTTTTAAGGAAGCATTTAAGTTCGCAAATGTTTGCAGTGATCAAGCTGCCGTTTTAGACTAATGAATAAAAGTATTATGTGACGCACAAAATGTGAGCTAGGTAGCTAAAAATTGTTCACAGTTTAATAACCACCATAGGATGCAATGTGTGGCGCTTGGGTAGCACGTTATTTGTAGGAGTTCCAGATGTTTTGCGGCTACAGTAAACTGCTGTTGCTGCAGTCCCAAGATGGGGATGAGAATGATGTTGCAATGTTACAAATAATGTATCTCCTGGCATTGCAGGGCTATGGGTAGGTGGCTGAAGAGCTCGGTATCTTTTACTGCTTTTGAGGGAGGAATAAGGATTACTAACTCATTTGTGCCTTAGATTCAGAGGTAAGTTGTGTTAATCCTGAATGCAGAAAACCTTTATTTCAAATGAATGTGAAACAGCAAGTGGTTTATTTTATTTGTATGAAACTTGTGGTGTATGAAACTTAACCCCTTCCCCCCAAAACACACTGCAAACGAAAAATGAGCATAGCTTTTCAAAATGGCCAGAACCCAGAAATGGCTGACTGATGTATATTATTTTTTTTCTTTACCTCAAACCCCTCAAATCTTGACTGTTTTCTGATGTGAACGTGACTGTTAGCATTAAGCTGCGTTGCCTAGGTACTTAGAGCTGGATAACGTTTTTTTTTTAAAAAAGTGGAATGCAGTGCTGGCTAACCACAACTCAGTTTTGGAGTAGGCTTTTGTAATCTGGCCTGTCACAGGCACACTGCAATCAGTACCCAAGGTACTTCTTGATCAGGACTTAGCTACACTGCAGTCATAGTCCAAACTATTCCGTAGATGTACTATTAGATGAGAGTGTATTTAAAGTTTAAGCTTTTCATATATTAATCATGCAAACACTCCCTTTTAAGCATTTATTGGATTAGTCCAAAATCTGAGTATTGTACAGAGGAGGTGTGCAGGAGCAAGTCTTTGTGCCTATGTCATTGCTCTTATAAAGTGCAAGGTTTGAGTGAGTCCCTTTAACAAATATTTACAAATAAGGGGTGGGGTTGTTTTCAGAGTAAAATGGCCTGACTAAAAAGATTTAGGTAATAAACTTAAGGGAATTGTGGCCTTTCTGCAAACAGTTTTACACTGAAGAATGAGGTTCAAACATTCCAAATTAAATACTTCTTTAGACCCAGGTCTGTTTATTGGCCCCAAACTGTCATTGTATTTAGACTGGTAGAAATGGTGCAATACAGCCATTGAGGCAGAAGCTGAATTATGTCGTGTTAGGTAGAAGAGTTATTTGAATCTTGTATGGAGGCTGCTGTTGACATACACAATAGAAGGAATGAAATGTGTTGAATTTTCATCGAGAAAAGTCATCATCTGACTTACTGTGTACTTGTTTGGATGTCAGGAGTAAATACAAAATACTGCAATAACAATTTGTGTCATCCCCTTGTTACAGATAGAATATATGCAGGTGAGACTGACTAAAGAATAATATTAATGTTTTGTATTTCATGGGTTTAGTAGCTACAATGTCTGTTTCTCTTCATGGGCTGTTCTAGCAATCTTGTAAATAATGCTCAGCTGTATTTTGGGTTTTTTTCTGCAAGAGGAAGATTTTGATGAAAGCTTAAAGGAAATACATGCACCCCTGGATTAGGTGGTAATACCTGCCTTGCAAGAGAGGCCATACAGACAGTGCTTCTATAGAGTTGATAGTCAAAACATCATTTTTTTCCCCACTGTGCGTATGGAAACTGAAGCTATTGAATAAGTCTGAAAGGAAGCAGGCATACTCGTTTATGCCTGCTTTCTTCCCTCTGTGACACAAGGTTTTAAGATCAAGGCAAATTCTCTCCCTTAATCCAGAACTTGACTTTTTCATGCAGATGTTACATGCATTTCTGCAGCAGACCAAGCAGACTGACTTGTGGAGATTTTTTTGGGGTGTGTTTGTTGCTTGTTTGGTTTTTTTTTTTTCAAGCTCTGCTCATAGTTTCCACAAGTGCCAACAGTGAAACAGCTTGTATGAAGGAAGAGCATTGATGACTTTTTGTTTCTGAATCAATTTTCTTGTTCTTAACAGTGACAAGGCAGAAGCTGTTGGAGTGCAGCTTACAGGATTCCATGGTACCTCAGTGGGGTGAATGTTAAGCTGGGTGAAGGCGGAGAGGTGAAGCTCATTCAGCACAAACTTCTAACACAACTTAGAATGTTATGTTCTGGACAAAAGTATTTTTGGTCAGAACTATGTGGGAGATAAAGTTGTGAATGAATTAAGGTGATCAGGTATGTCAGATGTTGAATGTCAGTGTGTCCAGAAAAGTTACAAGATCTCACATTCCTAAAACTCACTTGAAGACTTTTACACACAAATCGCGCTTTGGTTATCAGTGTTATTGTATTTGGTAGTGGTGTTACATTGCTGGCTTCCTATAATTGCTGAGGCAGGGCATGGAGAGGAGAGCAAGAAAAGCTGGAGTGGTGTTGATGCTTTCAGTTACTTACTCCTAGACATACCCTTGTTCATAACAACAGACTTACTTCAGTTTTCCAAAACAAATGTGATTCACAGATGTGTGGTAGCAACTAGGACAAAAATGGAGCCCTTTTAGTCAGTTGGTCTGTGCATTTCCAGTGTATTTTCTTGTTCATAGCTTAAGCTGTTTCTGTCTTCAATACAGAGTGGAAAACAAAGATTTCCATTTTGATTCCAACTTCATTTGAACAACTAATTTCTAATATCAGTAATCTTCCTCTTGTTATCCCTAACGAGCCACTTGAAAGTGGAAAAAACACTTGAAAGTGGGACCATTTTAAAAATAATCAGTACAAATGACCCTGTTGTTCTTTCCAGTAGGTACTGTGATAGCTCAGGAATAATGGATGCTCTGCTGGGGAACCATAAGGTTTTCTGTTAAAGCACTCAAGGGAAACTTTCCTTCCTGCAGTTACCAGAGTAGAGTACCATTTATATGAGGGTATGGTATCATAAAGTTATCATTTGATTTAATATGTTCCTGTAGCTATTAGAATCATTACAAAATACAGTTTTTGAGCCTCTGAGTGAGAACTATTTCCATGTTAGGTGATACCCTGCAGAAATAGAAGTATATGTGATTGAGGAGAACTTAATGAAATGTTTTGTGTCTGAGGGTGGTTTTTTTGCAGTTAATATTGCCCATCTGTTTTCCAGTTGTGGTGTTCTGATTTCAGTGTAAACACATCTTAGTTGGGACCCTCTGAAGGAGGAGAGAGTTGTGCTTTTTTTGTTCTTATGCCTGTGGTGACAGGGAAAAATGGGTTGAGAAAAGATGGCATTGTTATTAGTATTACAACTTTGTTGCGAGGTTTCTCTGAAGCTTATTCCCAGAAGGTCTAGAACACATTATCTGTGTCTTGACAGTTGAGACAGGTGCTCAAGTACTGTGCTGAGTTTCTAGAAATACTGTCATCGTTTGGTGAAGCAATAATGTTATTTACTAGAAATGCCAGAAAATAAGATGTCAAAATCCTGTGTGTAACTTTAACAGCAAAATAGGATTATCGGGGCATGTTCCTAGAGATTAAAGAGAACCTATTTCATAGGATTCTCCAGAAAACTCTTGTATTTCTGGTTCTTAATGAAGGACTGAACATTCCATATTCTGTTGCTGCACACACGTATTGAATTGCATCCACACCTTCTGCTTGCAGACCAGTGCATTTGTGTCTTCTTGCTGGCTGTTTTTCTGCTTTTCCCATGTAGTCTGGGTGTTCTTGTGTGTCCTGTTCTTCAGCTGCTGCTGCTTATGTCTTGTAACTACTACATATATAGTCTTTTTTTTCCTGTCCTTCAAGTCCTTTCCTAAGTCTGGTTTTCTGCAATCCTGTGATTGTATTTTCCTTTCCTCACAGTAGTGAGCATTTGCATCTTTCCTTATGCTGTTGATAACCAAAAACAGTACCATACCACCAGTTATTGCAGTGCCTTTAGTCCCTTATTTGAAAGGTTCAGTGAAGTTTTTGGATGAAGGTATACTTCATTCCTTCTCTGGCCATTCTAATCTTGCTGGGGGCATCGGTATCTGTCTTTGAGGGACTTTGTTCCCTGTTTGATGCTGAAGCACTGGGGAGCAGTGGTAAGTGGACACCCCCTTAACTAGTGCAGCTTGAGTTCTGTTTCCTGTGTACTCTGTAAAGGGAACAAAGATGCCAGCTGGCAGTGAAGGGCTGGGCTGTGCAGGGTGGCCTAGTGCAGAGGAAAGTCTAGCAGGCATATAGTATAAGCTCCTAATAATTTCTGTATTGTTTGCTGTCAGTCAGTTTTGAACGATGATGTTAAAGTACCAGTAAATGACCTAGTGGTATGCAGTCTGTCTGTGCAGTGTGGCTTGTACAACACACTGGATTACATAAAGCTTTTGCTTGGCTGATGTGAGAGAAGGTTAGCTGGTGAATGAGCCAAGGTGGATGGGCTGTGCTTACTCCAGGTTGAGGCAAAAATACGGATGCTTAATCAGCTGTTGGTAAATAACACTGTACAAGGAATAGCACTTTCCTACTTGACATGACTGTGCAAGGTGCAGAGATAGGCAGCTGCTCTCTGAAGTGTCTTTGGGTTTTAGTATTTGCTGAATTCATCAGGTTAAACTAACGTTTAAGGAAAAGAAAATTATCTATTCCAATTCATGCTGTTTGGAATGTTGAATTGAGCATTTGTTTCCTTTGTGTTTTGCAGACTTCTTGAAGCCAACTCTAGCAAAGAGAAAGAGTTCTGTTTCTGCCAGCCAGACCCAGTCTCCAGTGCTGGTCCCCCTGATGGCAGTTTGTACAACCCTGTGAAACCTGCCAAGCTGGACGCCACAGCTTTGCACGACTGCACTTTGGCCGCCACTGTGCCTCCTTTGGAGCTGTCAAATCATGCGGTCCTAGCCTGTGACACAGGCATTCATGAAGAGCACTATGTAAGCGAAGCAGTGGAAGATGATGTGCCAGACTGCAGAGAGTACAGAGATGCCTGCACCATTACTGGTAAGCAGTCAGATCTTTTATCTTGGGAAGGATGCGGAGACGTACAGTTAAGCTTCTGTTCTTAAGCTGTTGATGAGGTATCCGATTCATGGACAGTGCTGCTGACGTTCTGCACATTTTTTCTTGTTTAAGAAATGATTTCACAGCACCTGAATTTTCAATGAAAGCACTTTTGTAAGGTTTAAGGCTCTTGCAAATAGGCTAGACCAATGACAGCAGTGAAACTAGGATACTAATGTGCTTGGGAAGTTGAACCATTTGAAGTTTGTTTGGAAGATGAACCAACTGCAAGGAAGGAATCATGGAATGGTTGTCCCAATGTTCAACATAATTTAGATCTTTATCTTAATATGAGAATTGGTTTGTGGGAGAAGGGGATGGGAGAAATAGTATCTAACATCATATTTTGGCTGTACATCTTTCTGCTTTTCAAAACCATTCCATTTTTGTCACATCAGTTCTGGAGCTATAAAAGTTAATGTATAAGGAATGGCTTCTGCATGCTTCTATGAAAGGTTAAATGTCTTTATATCATAAATTCATACAGAAAAATCGATTATGTGTTTAAGTATGGTATTTTAAGTAGCATTAGATTCTTAGTGATGTGGTCAGCTGACCCAATTTTTTTGTGTTTGAATAATCACTGTAATTCAGTTTAGTCATGATTATGGCCATGAAATGACAGGCAGTTTCCATTACAAATGCATGGTTTGTTGGCTGAGCTGTGAGGTTTCCTTTTAGCTTAAAGTGACCTTGTCAGTTCCAAGGTCTTTTGGGAATGTTTGAGGAGCTAGCTGAGTTTTCAGGAGGGATAAATGAGAGGGCTGAGAAAAACATAAATAAGACTGGGGCCATGTTAATTGGCTACTAGGTATGTTTATCCTGAGTTACTTCCAGCCTTTTCTAGAATGGTCTGTAGGTCAGAGAACTAGTTAATGGTGACCATCAACAGATACTTTTGTAGTACGCCCTAACTTAGCTCAGCCCAACTGCTGTGTAGTTACTAAGGGCTGACACTCTGAAAAAAGAAAATAGAAGGGGAGAGATGCTCTGGAAGTCCATCCTGATTCCCTTGAGAAGACAAGCAGTAGGATTAACACTGATGTCAGTTTCAGTCAGGTATGCTTCTACATAAAATAAATATTTTGTTAACAGAAACTTACTCCCCATCCCTCCTCCCTTGTATTCATGGGCTTAGAGCTCTTTAACTGATTCATTTATAAATGGGCCACTCTTGACTGCCACGTAGATATTAGCTTGCTAGGTAGCCTAAAAACTCTACACATTACATAGATGCATTTCTGGTAGCGTAACTGTTTTCCAGGCCCCTTCTAGAAGAATTTTTTTTTTGCAGGTTGTTCTGTTGGCTGTGTCCTGTGTCCCCTCCTTTCCCTCTCCTGTTAACAGGAAGATGTTAACTTTTACGTTTTTCTGTTTCTGACTACAAGCCCAGACAACCAACTGCTTTCATGATCCAAGATGCTTTCTTGGTTGTGGTTCCTTGAAAGGCAAGACAAACTCTTCCTCTTTTAATTTTTAAAAGTAGTTTTTGTTAAGTGGAGGTCAGTGCATGTTTTCCTACCTGACACTCTTTCAAATGTGATGTAGTTTCTGAATTTCTTCTTGTCAGCCAAGTGTGGCTTACTGATTGATCCTATAATGCTTTTTTAATGGATTAGCTGTTCTGCGGCAGCACATTTTTACTGCTTGTGACCTGGAGACAACATGGTAAGACTTGCAGTAGAAATACTGGTGTGTGGTTTTGGTTAGTTGTTTAGTTTTGGGGTTTTAGGGTTTTTTTCTTTTTAAATGGCTGTTTGCTATGCTTTTTAAAGGTCGCAAAGGGCATAGACTGGGATTTAGGAATCTGTCTCATACTTCCTCTGTAAAATATCTGTGGTGTCAGTAGTATGTGCTGGTATGCAGTGTATACCCTTGAAACAAGCAGAAAGAGAAATACTTGCAGAGGAATAAGGGTTGTCAGAGGCTTTGACACGAAGACTTTATGTAGGTCTCACTGACAGGTTAGCGCTATTTACACTTTAAAACTGTTTAGTGGGAAAGGAATTGCTCATATCAAGTCTGCATATACCTTAATTTTTCTTCTGATGCAAAGCATTGACTCATCCTAGAGCAGGCATGTTCAAATTCAGCAATCAGGACAATCTGTTTTCTTTTAGTCTGAGACTAACATCTAGAGCCTATTGAAAAAGTCATCTGCAAAAATTCTTGCAAATAAAGGCTTGAACAGAGTTAAAAAAAAACCTGGGAAACTGAGTCACAGTGCTGTGTAGTGATGCTTTCTGAAACCAGCTAGTTAATAGTAATGTACTTAGAGTTGGCTGATATAATTTAAGCCTAAGAACAAATTATATGATGTGCACATTTTGCTATTTGACTTTTCAAGAAGGCCATTGGTGCTCAACGAATTTTAAATTCTTGCTACCTTTTTTTTTTCCCTTTTCCCTCCCCTATTCTCTTTGCTGGCAGTAGAGCAGCACTTTGGCATTCTCTGTCAGCGGCATGATCTATCCTGCCTGTGACCTAAGAGCAGATGTAATGTAGCTGAGGGTGCATTACACATTCTGATTGTGCTAAGCGTGTTTTCTTGGACAGAGGGTTGGCTTAAACGCTTCCTGTCCCTGAACCACCTCAGAATAGTGCTTGTGCAGATTTCTGTGGGAGTGCAGCTGGAGGTATTTTAGGCAACTGGTCTGGATAGAATCCCTGTTCTGCTGTAGTGGCAGAGGGGAGATGAGAGTTACTTTCTAGCTAGGTCACACCTCTGATCTGTGCAACTATGTGGCCTAAAAGCAGTTCTGTTGGCATAACCGAGGGAATGAGCACTGCAGGGGTGGGCCTGGGTGACAAAAAACTGGTGAGATGAAAAGATTCCTTAAGCCGGTGTTACCTCAGAGTTGGGGACAGCACCCTAAAAGACTACTACTTTCCCACTGAATTTGGTAGTAAAGCGATCCAAAGTCATAGTTGCTATAACTGAAGTGTTATACAAGTAGACACTTCTGAATCTGTGCTAATTTGAGCATAGAAGGGCAAATGAAATAGACAATTTATCCAGTTAAAAAAAAAAGTAATGGTTGTTTGTGAATGTTTTAAGAGTTACTAAAAAAATGTTACTGGTGGAGCATGTGTTTTCTAAACACTGATAGTATTAAACCCGAAAACGGATTCAGTAGCTGTTGTAGCAGGTTTTTTTTTTTTTAATTATTACTTCATTTTGGGTTTTGGTAAGAAGATTTAAGAGAAGAGTTCAATGTAGTCTGACTTACAGAGTTTTTACTGCTATCACTTATTGAGCCTCTATAGGTAAATAGGCAGAAGGAGATTCAAATCCCGAGGCTGGTGGACAGTGGGGCAGCACTGCGTGACATAGAAGTGGCATGCTGCTACTACATGTGTGAGGCACCTATCTTGTCCTAGTTGTTTTTCCCTTTGAACTTTTCTTTTTCTTGCCGTTACCATTCATCTGAGAGTGTAAAGGTAGGAGTATGGATGTAGCACCATCTAGTGTTCCTTTTGCTAGAAATGGAATCGAAGTGCTTTTAAAGGTGTCTGTCTGTCCTGTAATTGCAGTGCAGACCTGGATACTTCCAGTCAGGTGTTGATGGAGACAGTAGCTGAGGTTGGGGGCTTTCTTCTCTGTTGAACACCCCCTGCCCCATTTTTTGTAAAGCAGGAAGGGCTGTAATTGTGACATCATAAAGCACAGTGTCACTAAGTTGCTCAATAGTCTGATTGCCTTTCTTCCTTGTCCATCAGCTGCCGTCAGACAAATCCTGTCCTTCTGGAAATGGAAAGTACAGTGAGGGTGGAAGCCTGAAACACCACTGTAGTATAGATTTAATCTTGTGACAGATGTTTGGCTGTCAGAGTGGTTGGGTGGGGGTTTTTTTTTGGTTTTGGTGTGGTTTGTGGGGTTTTTTTGCTGCTTTGTTTCTCTTAAAATACGCATAACAGTATTGTTGGCCATCTTCAGTAAGTTAACTTTCAGTCTGCTTTCTCTTGTCTGAAGACTTGCTATTTCCAATGATTTTGGCATGATGTACTTTGTAATTCAAGAGCTGACTGCTTAATATGCCATGTAGGTTTCCTTCATCCTTCTCTGAAAAAGGAGAGAGTGAATGGGCTGTGATTTAAATTGCCTGGCTCCTTCATTAGTGTGCATGATTCATTTGTTCATTGTACTAATTACTCTTTCCAAATGCATGTCAGAGTGTGTTCTCTGGCTGTCATGTTATGGGCAATTTCCTGAGGGTTCTTGGGAAATTCTTTGTGGTGATAACCTGTTCTGTATGTAATTAACACAGGTAGATTTATGTATTTTAAAATAAAGTTACATTACGGGATGGGTCAAACCATGAAATCTTTTTCTCTCAGTTGGGAGGTATCTCTGAGAAGAGTTGGTATTTTTTGACCTTGCAGGTAGTGTAACTTCTATCTTACTGCAATGGCGGGTAGTCATAATATCCAGAGAAACAGACTTTCGCCTGCTCTCAAGCCTCTCACAATCTCCTAGCAACAAAGACATTTGGGTGCAGAAAGATTTCTCTGGATTTTCATTCTGCCTCTATTGTTATTGAGGCTATAATTGTGTTCTCACATGAAACAGAGCTTCTGTTCTTTCCACCAGTTGTTACCACTCTTCATTCCTCATGGCACCATCAGGCAGTTTTGATGACTGACTGATCCTACAGACAGCCAGTGTAATTCTGACCATTTTTTCTGTACTCACTTCATTTGAAAAGGCATGCCTAGGGCCTGCAGAATTTCCATTCCAGTCACCTGTGGTCATGTGTCGTGTCTGTCTGTCCATCCCCTGCCAAGGTGCATGTTTTTGTTTGCAAGGCTGAATTTCTATTCCTTCTGTTCCAAGTCTGACAAAGCATGACTGTCCCAACGTGACTCCTTTTAAGGATTTTGGTGATGCAGGTTGTTACTAGAATGCTTTACTCCGGTCATGCAGGAGATGGGAAAATACTGTATCCATGGCCGTCCTGTTTTGTGCGCGTGAGATACCATCAGACCTTGCATAGTTGCTATTCTGAGGCTGTTGAACAGGGTGCTCTGGTTGTGTTTGGTAGCTGGTAAAAGGCTGGGTGGTTGTCCTCTAAGTAGTTACAAAAGTATTGATAAAATAATAACAGTTTTGAATTGCTTCCCTCTATCTGAACCTCTTTGAGTTCTGCTATGGTTATCTTTCTCTTTTAGTCATTGTTCCCTACACAGCAAAAACTTGCTCTAGTGCTTTCTTCTTTTTCAGTTCCTGTTTTGGGATACTTCTTCTGTGTTTTTTCTTGGTTTCGTCAGTAAGATAGAAAAGGTGTAAGATATTGCTTGGTGGAGCTGGAATTCAAGTAAAGAACATAAGAAATGCCCTCCTGGGTTGGACCACTTGGTTCACGGCTGTGTTTCTGACTCCAGCATCAGCAGATGCTGGGTATGGAAAGTATGTGCTCAGCCACTCTTAGCAGTCTGTTCTCAGCATAAGTACCCCATCTTGCAGCACTGTTGTACTAGGGATATAGACAGTACATCCCCGCCTGACTCTTTTAGGTGTCTGTTTGGTGTTGGACCCTGTCCGTGACTTTGTCTAAAACCTTTCTGAATCTGCCGATTGTGTTACCGTGGTAGTTCATGGGTTTTATTGGCTGTGTGCAGTGTTACTTACACCAGTCTTGCACTGGTTGCTGTCAGTGTGTGGGGCAGTTATGCAGGATGTAGTGAATGTCAGTTCTTTGTTCCCCTTATGATTTTATCTGTGATTTGTGAGATATCTCCATCACTTTCACACCCCAGCCTGCTCCTTTCCCAGCTTTCTTAGTCTCTCCTTTAAACAAAACTTGGAGAATGTCAGCTCTTACCTCAGTCCATTTACTTTGCTATTGCTGTCACCAGTCCCATACTGTAAATTGGATCTAGTTTTGGTCTCTTCTTCCTCTTCTTTCTTGCCGCTTCCTGTAAGCAGTTATTGCTAAATTCTGAGCACTCTTTCTTTCTCTAAGTCATGCCAAAAATGCTAATCCTATTAACATGAGATAACTCTCCCAGCATGACTGGAACTGTTCTGTGGGGCTGACTTTAGTTCTGTTTAGCATACTCTACCAAAATGATCTTACTCTCTGTGTCTGCTGCATCATTGCTTTTGGTGGATTCTCATTCAACTTCACACAGCTTCTCCTTCCCCCTCCCTTCCCCACTGTCTTGGCTTCCTATCAGTTGTTTTCCAGCTCTTGCTCTTTGCCAATAACTTAGTGTTTTTCCTGATTCCTCTCCTGTGACAGGCTGTTAATGCTACCTCTTAGTCTGTATCCCAGGCATACTTTTTTTTTTTTCTTTCAAGGATGATGTTTTTGTGCTTTGGTGGGGTTGGTTTGTTTGTTTTTCCCCCAAGCAGAAATGTGCGCTACTGCTATGCTCCTTATCCAGCCCTCCTACTTATACTCCTCCTAGTATGATACATGGTTTTTAGTGTAAACCGTCAATTCTAGAGTCACTGTGAAAGCAACTGCAGGAATTACTGAAATCCAGTGTGACTTTTTAAAATTTGTTTCTAGATTTCCCGTATTTTGGGAAGCACTTGTCATCGCTAAATATGTACTTTATTTGGGGTAGAGATATGTGAGAGCAGTAAGTGTTCATCAGTGTTCTGTGTTTGTTCTTTGGAGAAACAACTCCTGAAGGCAAGTACCTGGTGGATTTTCTGGGGAGTGTTTTTTGTTCTCCTGTTGTGGTGCACTTGAGTAGTAATAGAAGACTAAAAAGCTACATTTGATTATTGGTGTATTATGGAATACAAGTATTTTCACATATTTAAATTTACCTCCATAACACGCTGAGTGCAGCTTTACTTTCCTCCCTCGATGTACATGTATGTGTCCATCCCAAAACAAAAAATTTTCCATTTAAAGTCAACATCTGTAAAAACCAAGCTACATAAGGATTAATTCTTATGTTTTGCTTGTGATTCTAAAGCTTCGTTGACATCCATTGTTTAGGAGCTGGCACATTTTGTAGCAGGGCTGAACAACAAGCAAAAGCAGGACAATTGCTTTTCAGGGTTTTCTGTACTCGGTGATCTATCAATGGGGTTTTGAGACATTCTCAGTCTGTCTTGGCAGCTGGAAGATCCTAATGGTTAATGAATGTGTTTATTCTTTCTGCTGCTGAACAGTGCATTGCCAGCATGCATTTGAAACATGAATAGCTTTTGTTCTTTCTCTAAAAGAATAGCCATGGTGGTGGAGTTTCCTTTTATTTTATGTTTAATGTAAAAATAAAAGCATGAGTATGGCTGCATTTATCTACAAGGAGAAACATTTCCATACTGAAGCAAAGCTCATTTAAATTTATGGCATAATGTACAGTAGGGGTCTAATAGTTTAATGGTCTCTCATCACCAAGACCTGTCTCACCTTTTGTACCCAGCAGGAATGTGTGTTTAGGATGAAACCAAAGCAGGGAGACATTAACCTAGTAAACAATGATATTTCTCACATTACCCAGCAGTTTTATCTTTGTTAGCTTTGACATTCCCAGCTTTATACCACTCTTTATTTGGTGTGTTTGACTAAGCCAAGTTTTCTTCCAGCTTACTTCTTCAATATGCTTTCAGTTGCCAAATTTAAGTAGTTTCCTACCAAGGAAGGTTACATGGTGGAAACAGTGCTTTATACTCCCAAGTATGCAGATGTAGGCTGAGTCCAATGACCTATATGGGAAGACAGTTCCATGGCTTGTGCACCCCCCAGACAGGTTTGGTGGGGTGCCTGGTGTGGCAGAACTGAAGGAACAGCATTTTTTTTTCTTCGACTTCAGCTGACAGCCTGGTCAATGTAATGATTTTTTCCTGCACAACATTATTCTTTTGGATAATATTGAATGATCTGATCCTTCATACCAATTCTCCTTTGTAGTGAAAAAAGAATTGTGATTATATTCTGTGCAGCTTTCTCACCCTTGCATAAATCCTTTACAACTTTTTGGGGAGAAGAGACTTCTTCCCAGTAATGAAGCTGGATTTGTTCAGACGAAAGGGAATGGGAGTTGGTGTGCGGAAGAAAAGCAAACTCTTTGAAGTCTTTTTCCTTCCTACTGCTATCCTTGCTCTTATAAATGCATGTTTGTATGAATTAAAATATCAAATGGCAGACAACTGAAGTGATACATGGTATTACATAGAGAATATGATGAGAATCCTTGTTAGAGTGCTTCGTTCTTCTCCATGGGTTGGACCTATCATCCAGAATTCCTTTTCTGTGAATCACTGTGCCCACTTGGCTACCACAAATACTACCTGCCTTTCCTGTGGTACCCCACCTGCACAAGGTGGGAAGTCCAGTTGAGATCTGTGTGTGCAAGAGAGGAAGCGCTATGGGCAGTACTGAGTTACAGGCCAGCTGAAACCTTGCTGTGGCAGCCTAGAATGGCAATACCTGAGGGTGGCCTGGGGTCTTTTCTTTTCCGGTGGAAGACTGGATTTTTAGCAGTTTTCTCCATGTTTAGAGGCAGAAGAACCACTGCTTAAACAACTTTGGTTAAAGGTGTGGCAGGACTTGCAATTCCAAAATTGTGTCATGCCAATCAAGTTACAGAAGCTGCCATGGCTGTTTGAGGAGTTTTGAGTTTTAAGGGTATGAGGCAGCATTCTTGTTGAAAAGCTTTTCCTCCAGCAGTTTGACTTTGCAGCCAGCAATGAGACTTCAGATGTATAGGATGCTAAGGCTGTCTTTCCCTTTGCACAAGTCGGTGAGTTGGAAGGATGGTGAATTTTCTTTTTATTATAAGTGATTTTCTTTGCCCTACAAGCTGATCACACACTTCACATTAAAACACGCATATTGTGTTTGTGCAGTCCTGCAGTTCTGAGTTCAGCAGTAGTATTTGTAAGACTTCAGTATAATCAGCCACATTATGGGCATCCTGGAACTGAAATTGAATAGGAATAGGGTGGGTTCTGGTATTTTGCCTATTGCAGGTACATGTGTAGAGTAATTGTTAAATCATGTTCCAAAAATACTTGTAATTCTGGACCCCAGTTAGTACTTAATGCCTGTGTTTGTGTGGGCCTGTAGAGCTCAAATAATGGATGACTACAGGCTATATTTCCCTCTTCAGTAGACTAGCTAGCAGCCTAATTGCGGGGTTGAAATTTCTCATCTACCCTTTTGCTTTTCATTTGTATGTAGATCTCTTCACAAGGGTAATGCCTAGTTCACACCATTCCATTATTGTCTAAATGGACAGAAAGCATTGGGAAGATGAGGCAATTGGGCTGCTTCAAACAGCCAGGAAATACCTGTTGGAAAAGCATTTAGAGAAAGACCATCTTTCTTGCTTCCTTCCCTGGGATATGATTAGGCTTTAGGCTTGTGGTTTGCTGAGAAAGGCAAATCCTAATGTAGTCATGGTTTCTTGGCTGGTTGTTGAGCTAGATTAGGAGACTTTTCTCAGAAGAAGTTTCCAGAATTTTCTCAGCCCAATGGAATGGGATGACTTTTCACGTTATGGAGTTGCATGTTTTTCACCATTTTAAAAATGAGGGAGATACTGAATACACTGAGAATTTTAAACAGGGCACTTTCTGCTTAAATAGTGCTCTCGTGTGATGGTACATGTACTACAGAGTTTTGTGTAATTTTACATACAGGGATACAAAATTTGCCAGGTGCTTGCTGATCCTTGGTTTCTGAGAAGGGACACAGACATTCAGTCTTTCGGACTTTCAGACTTTCTCAGTGTGTTTATGCATCCCATGAAGTAAAAATTACCAGTCAAGATTCGCTAATATTTAGCATAGAATAACCTCAAGTTGATGAACTCTAATTTCTTGCATTACGTGTGGCTGGACTTTAGCCTCCATGTGGCAGGCCTGTTCCGCAAAGAACCTTGCTTTTACTTAACTAGTAGGGGGCCAGCACTGGAATTGATCCTTTCAGGTACTGTGTGCTTTTTTTCCCAAAATAATTTGTTATGTACTGACCAGCCATTTTCAAAGTGTTTTTTTTTCAAGCCTCTCTGTTTTAAACTTTAGAGAGCTAAATGTCAAGGAGGAGTGTAATACGTGTGTGGGAAATAGGACAGGACTGAAAACCAGGGAGAGTGAGGAATAGGTGGCTCCATGAAGTAGCAGACTTCTTCATTCTTCTTGCTTTCTCCAGAGAGTTTCTTTGTTTCTCTCATCTTTTTTTGTTACTGTGCTCTTACCTACTTCTATTTCCTCAACTGCCTCAAAAGGTCATAGCAAGTTACGATGTCTTAATTCTGTTATGGGAAATGAAAGAATTTGCCCAAGAGTGACTACAGAGACCTTTTTGGTGTGGTTCGGTTTTTGCTTTAAGGAGAGGGTATTTAGCCCACGCCAGGAAGGGGCAGGCTGAGCACCAGCTGCTGGGTGGTGATGCAGTGCAATCTCCTGGAAGATGGTCAGCGTGGGTGGGTGATACAACCCGATTACCAAAGCTTGTGTTTTGAGAGTTGCCAAGCAGCCCAGCACATGCCCACGGTCACACCTAGAGTGTAGTTGTTGTGCTGAACACACCGCTTCTGCGCAGCAGTTGTTTCCTTTTTCTCAGAGGAGGCACTTCAGGGTAGCGCAGCTGCTTTGAGCCGTTTGCAAGGTGTTGGCCTCCATTGGGGCCACAACTCTGGAGCACGGTGCTCTGAGAATGATACTGTCTCTGGGTAGTTTTCTTGTGGTCTTCCTTGACTTGACTTGACTTGTGTGTGTTCTGGCCTGTCCCTACTTGAGCACAACCCTGACCCTAACGTGGTGCATGGCAGGGTTGGGTTGATGAGAAATTGTTCTGCTCCATTTACAGCAACGGGCTGTAAACGAGAAACTGGCTGACAGAATGTCGTATGTGGTTTAGGGGCTCGGGTAATAAGGCACTTCGTACGCCAGGTGGCAGCATCTACTGTCAGCAGGTTTTAACCTTGAAAGGGGACACTCTGCTTGAAAACAAGCTGATAAAACCATAAAGATGGAGCTTGGTTAGGACCAGAATTTGGAGAGACTGAAACTAACTATTTTATGTTCCATGCAAATGACTGTACTGATAAGCTGTGTTGTATTGCATTTCTAAAAAGTCTTGCAGATACCAGGATTTGAGATTTGTAGAGTTTGTTTTCTCTGTGTATGCTTTTTGTGTACATTGTAGGGTTTTTTTTGTTTGTCGTCCCCCTTCCCCTTTAAGTTCTTGTCTCTGAATTTATCACTACTTTTTATGTGAAGTTGATGCTGAAATTGATTAGGTGGTCCTTCTTTACCGATCAAGCTAGGTTTCATTTTTACACTTGGATTTGGCTATTCAGTCATAGCTGAAAACAAGTGAAACACACAAGCCTGGTAGGGAATAGAGTTTCACAGATGAGCTGCTCTAGGTGACCATGTTGTGTGATCTTCAAATCTGCCTGCCTGTGGTTCATGTTGAACTTCACTTGAGTTGAAATTAGTTCAGTTGAGGTTGAATTGCTGGATCATCAGGTGCTGGCATAGTTCTACCCATCCAAATAGCACTGACAGCTAAATATATATTTAACACTGTATGGGAAGTGACCTGATGTATTGCATGGCTGCGTGAGTGCAGGATGAAAATGTCAGTGGGTGGCAGCACCCTACACAATGCCATATGATCTGTGTGATGTTACATGCATAGAGGGGGAGTGGCAGTCCTTGAGGTGCCCTTTCAGTACAGTCAGCTCCTGTTGTTTTAGACCTTTCACTCCATTTTTCTGTTTGATCAACACCTTGCTCACTTGTCAGCAGAGGAGGGGTGTAAGTGTACACCAAAAATAATCTCTTATCATCATGTGGTTGTCCTAAAAACTATGCCTTTTCCTCCCCATCAAAAAAATAAAATAAAAAAAAAAAAATCACCCTTGCTTCAATCTCCGCAATGAAAAGTTAATTTACTATGCTTAGGGCATTTTGTATGGATAGAGGTGTTGGCTTCTGGAGAAAGGAAACTGACAAAATAGTCTGAGGTATCCAGATCAGCAAGTCTAATAAAAATTCCTCTAAGGAAATGTAAGCAAGCTGAAACAACCGGTGAAATTTCAGTGGCTGTCTTAAGTTGGGAGCAGGGTGGCAGAAAAGTTTAAGAAGTCCAGAGAAGGGGAAATAATGCCAATCAGTCAAATGCCAACGTATGAAAAGATACGGAACTAGCTAGGAAGTATTCCATGAGTAACTACTGAGATACTGAAGCAGGAAGAAAAAAAAATACAGGAGAGAGCTCAGCTAGAGTGTTCTACCCAGTTTTGGGTCGTCTTTACTGAAAGAGAAGATTAGAATTTCAAGCAACAAAATAATCAGCACAGAAGTCTTTCAAAGAACTGGATTTGATCTCATGTAGAAAAACATAGAGAGGATGAGGAGAAATAATGTAAAAAAACCCTGCAAAGCGAACTGAGCAACTTTATTTCTGGATGAACAAGGGCATGGAGAAATATATTTTTGCACTAGAATAGGTGAGGTGGGGTGTTTGTGCATGTACTGCATTTAAGCTAAGAAGACAGCAAAGCAGTGGAATGTGTTACTCACAAAAATAATGCGGAAAAAAATTAACCATTTTTCTTTGTTTATATGTAATTATTTCTATGAAGTGCTGAAAGCTGCGGAGTTCTGCACTATGCAAAAGCATTAGCAAATCTTTCTTCCTAACTCTTTTCTTTCCAAAGCAGAACCTGGAATGACCCACACTTTATTAAAAATCATGAGTTCATAATTCATTTAGCTATTTAAGTTGGTTGCAATTTGCTTGTAGAAGTTCCTGTTTGCCAAGGATGTCCAGAAAACTGCAAGTTTAAAATTGCTTGGACTACAAAGAACAAAATCCATTACAAAGCAACTTACAAGGATATGTCAATTATATTTTGTTGTATCATTTTTTATTAATAGTCAATTAATTGTCTTAAGCTTATAGTGTTATATTTAACTCAGTAAAATGAAGGTACCACTTAAGACAAGAGGAAGTGCAACAGTTTTGTCTGTTGGACGTCAGTTAACTTAATCATAAAACACAAATGATGCCTTAGGTGTTCTTAGTAGAGAAGTTCTTTAACTTAGTTGTTTATCTTTGCGATTTTAATCAGAAATAATAATAAAAACTATCTAGAAGCACAGTCAGGGTCTTTATAAAAATACAACTGGTGTTTCAGGATGGGGGATGGCATTAGTCTGCGTACCTTCTCATAACAAGTGCCTGCACCTCAGAAAAGGGAGGGGAGAAAAAGCGAAGGGGAAGGCTGCGTAATTGTAGTACTGAGAATATTGCTGTGATTTAAATGGTGAACTAAGATTTAGTCATACACAAGTGTAATCACGGTGTCCTGTTTTTCCAAATAGGCAATTACATCAGGGCCTCCTCCTATTTCCTGCTGTTATACTGATTTTAAAATTGCAATAGAAGTTAATGACAATAGCGTCATAATAAGTTGCATTTCCAGTTACTCATTAATATCTTTTCCAGTTGTTAGGCCTTTTGAATTACTCACGAACACTCAGGACTTACTATATGGTAAAGTAGAAAAATTGTCTTGGTTGACTTGTATTCCATGCTAATTCTTATTTCTTTACTGTCTGTCCTTCATGTTGCAGTGCATTTCTTTTCCACAATAAAACTGTATGGGTTTCTTTTGTGTGTGTGCATGTGTGAGGGTTTTTTCTCCTCAAATTTTATTGATAACTTCTTTTACATTACGTTTTTTGCTACTTTGTGATACAGCAAACCAGTTTACTTCTGTGCACAAAGTTACTTGCCTGCAACTTTCTCTTTTCATCTATAAAGTCAGTTAATTTCTTTAGAAACACTAATTAAAAGCAGAAAGACACTAAAGGTTTGCACTTTTTCAAATTTTTTTATTTCCTTGTTCCCAAGAAGACCACCTCAGTCAGGCTGTGTAGACTCTTATCAATTTTTCACAAGAGGAGAACGAAAAACATTTCAGACACGTGCACACACACCCAACAACCCCAACAAAAAAACAACTCCATATTCTTGACAGTGAAAGCAATTAGGTAATCTAGAGATAAATATATTAAAAAATATATCTTTGTGTATGCGTGCATGCACAAATATCTCTGCTTGTTTAGCTGACATCAGTGGGTGTTCTTTGGAAGATCAGCTGGCTTTTCTTAACTCAGATGGTTGCAGGCGCTATGTTGGCTTTTGTCAGCAGTTAAAAAGGTAGCCAGGGAGGCAGAAAGGTTTGTAGTTACAGGTTTCCTCTTGGCTTTTAAAACATGAGAAATGGGTCTTGTTTCTCTGCATATGCTAGTAGTCCTCTGAGAGAGCTGCAAGGACCTTTTAAAATGATGTGTGCAGGCTGACGCTCGCATTGCATGGAGCTCCATAGAAATAGCATTGCTGCACGTGTGGGTACCTAATCCTACTAACTTTTGCACATCCACTTCTGCAGTGATGTTTGGAGAACACTTACAGATGTACAACAGTTAGCAGAACAGCCAGGATGAAAGCAGAGGAGAATACTTTGATAGGTAATAGCAGACTCCTTGAGTCATAAGGTATGATGCAACTTTTCCAGGTGAATTTTAGTTTTAATCAATAAAGCGTATAGGCAGGAGATTAACAGTGTGAGTTCATCTTTGTGTCCTCTGCCCTGTTGTCTGATAGAATAGTAACGTTCTTGCTGTCTTTAGTGCTTGGGATGATGCTTATGACAATGTGATTTCTGAATTAGGAAGATTAAAAAAAAAAGAGGTAATTGACTGTTTATAGAAAAGTATGTGTTACTTCCCCATTCCCCTCTCCTCCTCCTCCTCCCCTGACAGAGGTGAGTTCCACTTGCAAGTGTACATCAGTCCTGTGATAATGAGTTTCTCCCTTATGAAAATAGGTGTCATTGTCAGGGAACAGCAAGAGCAGGGCTGCCTTACTGCCCTGCCGGCAGCTGTGTGTGACCACGGGATGGGGAAGGGCAGGATCCTTGTAGACAGAGCCCAGTCTCTTTTGTTCCTGAGTAAACTGACTCTCCGGTGATCATCAGGCAAATGTCACGTACAGAGCTGGTCTGTAGTCAATCCAGGAAGGCCAGGCAATGAGTCAGTATCGGCAAGGAACAGAGCTGGGCACAGACCTACCCAGCAGTACTGCACAGAGGAAGACAAGGGGGCTTGCGTTTAAATGGGGCACTTGGGCCACTGGGCAGAGGGTGCCGCGTGGGGTCCCCGACAAGCCTGGTCAGAGCGATAAAGGCCTATGGGTGCACTCAGGGCCTTGACGGCCTCTGTTTGCTGTGGTGTGAGTTGTAGCAACAGTTGCAAGAGTTATGGCACTGGTTAAAGATGGAGCTGCATTGCACAGCATGTGAGCAGCCTTCCTCAGTGCTTGCTCTTCCAAAATAGGCTTAGATAGCTCTTTCTTATTTGAAGGTGTGGGTGAGGGTGGGTAGTGGTGTTCTTTTTGTCCTGGCATGGAAATGGGCAGATTGATGCACTGAGTATTGATGAAAAATGAACCACGTGTTGCTCTGTTTCTTAATAGTTATTTAGTAAGACATTGTAGGTAATTTTATATGGTGATTAAAATTTATATTTAAAATTATCATGCTTGTTTTGGGTATTGACACAAAGGTTGGAAGGTACCTCTGGAAGTTATCTGTTCTGACTTCTGCTCAAATCAGGTCTTTTAAAGAGAGTGCTTATGGCCTCGTTTAGTTGAGTAGTCAATCTTTTCAAAGATGGCAGATTTCCTAGCCTCTCTGCACCCCTGTTCCCATGTTTGACCATCCTCATGCTATAGAAGTTTTTATGTTGGAGTTTTCTGTGTTAAAACTTCTCGGCTGCCTCTTGTCCTGAATTTAAATCTCCAGTTTTAATTGCAGCATTTTTGCAGTTGTTGATGGTTGTTGGTATCCATTTTTAAAACTGTGTGCAGAATTGATATACTTGTGAACACAAGGGACTGATGTCACAGAATACAGGTCGAGATAATGTCAAAAGGTGCCCTAAAAGTTCTTGCAGCCAACTTTACCAGTGCGTCTTAGGTGTGAACAATGACCCTGTTTGCTATTGCAGTCCTGGATTTCTTCTTCTTGAGGAAAATCTGCCAGCAGCAAAGGCAAAAAAATAGTGGTACTGAACTGTGGTCAAAGACCAAGTTAAGGAGATACATAAAGCTTGCAAGCTAAAAATATTATGTGAAATAGAACATGAAAAATGAAAATGTCTATATGCCCTAATCCTTTATCCATACCCAGGTTGTTAACTACCCTGTCTTGGTCAATGCTCACTTGCTCTTTATTCTCCCCCTGCCTGTCTGCCTCCCTCCCCAGCACTCTTCTTCAATAAATGAGTCCCTGCTTCTAGAGGTTGGGCTTTTTTGTCCCTGAGAGCATGCCCTTGTATTTTCTGCTAGTAAATATGTTATTTTGGGATAATTTGTGCTAGTCGTAAGTTCTAAACCGATTAGTATCTAGCTGTTCTTTGCATACAGAAGAATCTTCATGATATGAAAACAAACTGACATCTTTCTAGCTTGTATGGATAGTACTCAATTTAAGGTAACTAACAGAGATTGTCCTCTTTCTCTTACCAGATGTGTGCAATAGTACCAATCTTCCTGAAGTTGAAATCATCAGTCTACTGGAAGAGCAGCTGCCTCATTATAAGCTAAGAGCAGATACAATCTATGGTTATGACCACGACGACTGGCTTCATACACCTCTCATTTCTCCTGATGCAAATATTGACTTAACAACTGAGCAAATAGAAGAGACCTTGAAATACTTCCGTAAGTCAAAAATTCAAAAATTATACTGAGGAACAAATAAAATAGTGCTATTTTTGTTATTTTCTCTGAAGTATTTGTGCAATTCTGTTACAACTGTGAAAGCAAGAGAACTCTCTGTGATTTATTGCTTTGGTCTTCAAGTTTGTGGTAGATAGAAAACTAAGGAAACGTTTAATCAAGAACAGCAGTTGCTTTTGTAATTTGTGTGTGCACCTCTTCACATTATCAAATATTGGTGAAACTGAAATACTTCTTTTTGCTTGTCATCTCTCTGGTAAGAGACTGGAATTTCTCAATCCATACAACGTAAACTTAGACCTGTTTTCATATTTGCTTTTTTTGACCATGCTTTCTGACACATTGCACCGTTGTCTGGTGCCAGCATCATGGCATGATATCAAATAATTTTTCTGCAGCTTAAACTTGTAGGAAAAACTTGTGAAGAACCAAACTGAGCATTTGGTTGAGATGGTTTGTCCCTTCATTTGTCCTTTCGTTCATATCATACTGTTGGACAAAAAGGTACCTTCTGTGCCTGGAGGGAAAGTGTGTAGAGTTGTGACCTTCTTCGGTTTTCATTCTTTTGTTTGAGCCTGTAAATGCTTTTATCATGGTGAATGAATTCATGTCTCTCTGGGTTCTTCCACTGTGAGTATTGACTTAGCTATACAATTAGAGAAGACTTCATCCTCTAGTTGCAGATTGAGTAGTTTACCATTAAATGAGTCTTTTTTTTTTCCCCCTCCATGGTTTCAACTTGAAAATGCAATTTGTTGCTCTTCTGAATATGTTGCACATGAAAATAGTCTGCAGAGCATCAAGCCAATAGGTTCTATGCTAAAGCTATAGTAGTTAAGACTTACACAGTAGTTGGAGTTACAGAGATTATAGTAGCCGACAGATTTAGATAGACTTACTGAGGCACTGTGGAGCTAAGAGGTGAGTTGCAGGGCTCAACACAAACCTTTGCAAAGATGGCTTCATTGCATTTTTGAATCACCTGGACAATTCCCTTTATAAGGAGCAAGGCTGATAAGGAAAAGCATTAAGAATATGAAGAACTGAGTTTCTGACTTTTAATCCTTCAGTAGAAAGCATTAAGTATTTCAGTGGTTAGCTTACATGTGCTCTTCACCTCCCCCCAGTCAGTGGGAAGGGGGAGGAGGCAAGCTGAAGCTGATCTATGGAATCAGTTGTACTAGAACTCCTTGTTTTGTATCAGTCCGTTAGTGCAGTTATAATGATGGCAGAAGTTTGCTTAATGAATTGTTTTGACATGCCAGGTTTCCAAAGTCTTTAGTAACAGGCTTGGTCCTGTCTCACAAATAAGATTGTCTATGCAGGTGGACTGTTGCAATAACCATGGAAAGATGTTTTTCTAGTGGAGCAAGGAAGTAAAAATCCATGTGGAAGCATCCTAATCCTCCCAGCAGAGTTGCTGGTGGGGCATGTCACCTGCAACGGTGCGTGACTGTTGGGGGTAGATACAAAATGAAGCTATGTACAACAGAGGAATGGGATAGCAGTAGGTGCCTGGACCTGTGAGTAGTTAAACAATTTTATCTAGTTTCTATCTTACAAGCATGACTGCAACTTTACCATGTTGCTGTGATTGAAGATTTCATCCAATCACCTGGCTTGAATGAAAAAAAATTGAGTGTAATTCCTGCCACAGCATATGTTTTCTGCTTTTATTGGGAAATAACTGCTTAAAGAAGAGGAACCAAGCAAGGAGAACTTCCATAAATAAAAGTTTAGTCCTTACTACTTATATGCAGTTACTTGTCCATAGATAGTAATTTAAGAAGTTTAAGCAAATTTGGATTGAGTCTCAGATTGATACCCTGGAAACTGAGATCTCTGACTTTACTCTTGTTCAGTTTTTGTGAACAAGCCATATAATGCATCTATACATGGGAATGCAAGATCAGAAAACTTGGGCATGTTTGGAAATTATAGCATTGATTGTAAACATCATTTTATGAAAAAATTAATTATCAAAATAAAAATATTAAATAAATTGGCAGAAAAGTCCTGTGAATTATACATCATCACTTTGGAGAGTGTTTTCCAGGTTGTAGCTGCTTGCACAATGACTCATTTTCAGTGCAGCAATTAAGGCACTCCTCCTCTACCTGTTTAAGTTGTTTAAAAAACCTCGACAAGGGGGTGAGCAAATACTGTGACTTGTCTCATAGAAAGTTTTAGTATAATCTTACAAATTTACACTTATTTTCAAAATAGTATCGTTGTGGTCCAATTTCTATGGATCTAGTTAAACTTAAATAACAAACAAAAATGAAATTTCATAATCTGTCAGTTTTCATCAACTGAAGGAAGAACTCGTCTATTTTTGCTACAGCACAAAAGGATTTGCTGCAAAATAAAAACTTTTATCAGAATTAAAATGCGCTACACATACAGATTTTTGCTATACCTTCTTCAAGCATCTTACAGACACTCCAAGATAATTAAAATGCTACTGATACTGTAACTTGAGCTGGTGCAGAATATTCTTAGGTGTGAAATTAAGTCTTTTGCTTATTGTTCGTGGTGGTGTAGTGTCTGAACTTTGAAACCAGGATGTAACATGAATAAATAACCAGGCTGTAGAGGAAGGGGGTATGTTGTGGCTTTATTTGGGAAATGTTGACACACTGAGAAATACTGGATAGCAAGGGGGATGTTTGGACATATTTTAATATATGTAAATATGGTGCATTGTTAATACATGTAAATATGATGTCTTTTGTAAGGCTTCCTGTTACACAGGGAGAGAGCTTATCAGGAAGAGCAACATTTTATAACCTGTCACCACACCAGTTAAAAGTATGTGGATTGGAAATAGTCTGAATAGTAACCCAATAGTGACAGTCTTGCACTGTAACTCATTGTTAATGATGTTCGGGTACCTACTGTGAACAACTGGAACCAGGGAAGGGGAACACTTCTGTTTTTTCCAGTGGTTATAATTGCATTCCGACCCCTCCATCCAAGGGCACTGGAGGTTGATTTTTAGCGGGGGTGGTGATTGAGAGCAGCTTTTTCCCTTCCTTCTGCTGTAGGTTTTGAACACATTTGTGGCCAGTTACCATACTCAGTCAGTGACTCTTTAACCTCTGTCTTGATTGTGATCCCTATCTCCAGCTCTGTCCCAACTAATTTTGTAAGTTTTGAACTAGATGGATGTCTGAACCTTTGAACCTCAGTACTGAATTACTTACAAATAATTTGAGGCCCGCAGAAGTAGGAGAGTGGGGTGTTCTAAATGTATATACATTTTATTTTTTTTTATATATATATATATAACCAATATATGTGGTTTTATATGCATAGATAATAAATGTATAGTGTATATATGTATTGATGTAGAATTGGATTTGTAGGTATCCTTTTGAAAGAACTTTAAAATACAGTAACCAGATTTTAAATCTCTACTGAAAATTAAAATAATTCTTCAAATGCATTTCTGGTTAAGTCTTGTAAAGTGCCCTGAAGCTGATTTTAAAAAATGCGACCATCTTAAGCCTAGTAAGTAAACTGATTCTGAAAATAAATAGCTTTTAAGCTGTACCATCATCTTCATTTGTTTCTCCTTAGAATGGCAACACAGAAGGCAAAAAAATTGTTTGTCAAAAAGGTTATGCAAAAAAGCTCTAACTGATTTGCAACCCCAAACCCAAATTTTAAGCTGCACTCAGAAAACCCAGATTTTAAGCTGCACTCGGAAAAAAGTGCTCTAATTTTCCATGGACTATCTTAGGGAACTGCACTTCCAAAGAATTTATTTGCTGTTTAAAATGTCAGTTTTATATGAGTTATAGTACATGATTTCTGTATTGGGCATATGCACTTACATGTTCACATATATCCATTGCACGTTTATTATTTGTTTATAATTTGTTCTCTTTATTCACCTTTTCTATAAAACATGCTTGTTAATAGGGAACTTGTGATACTGCGTACCTATTTGTGATTTTTAATTTCTGAATAATACCTTTATATTTAATAAGAGAGGCTCTGTGGTGGTTTGGATAGATTCAGGTGTCTCTAAAGACCATTATCTGTGAAAGAATCTAAATTATTTGTAGTGACAGTATTCTCTAGTTGGAGTTAATCTGTGTTTGCATTTGCTCCCAGGAGAGAATCCATGGGAGATACAATTTCCAGGAGTGATTCAGCATATAAGGTAACTGGCAGCTGCATGGCTGTCCTTTAAAGTAGAAGCACTGAAATGATTTTTTCTAAGAGCTGATGGGTGTTTGGAGTGGTGTAATCAAGCTTTTTAAGTATACAGATGCATTTTCATTTAGTTAAAAAGCAGATTAGCTAGTAATGCTCACACGACACACTTGGTTTACTCTGACTGCACAGGTACTGTGTCAAGGGACAGAGAGGGCTGTGTTTTGTTTTTATCATAGGAAGCATATCACAAGGGAACACTTGGATTTAGGGAAACAGTCAATCATTTTTGAGTGAAAATGACATATTAGACCCTACTGTAAAGGATGCACGGAGTACAGCTGTTCTCAAAAGTAACTTGATATTCACAAAATGCCATCTGTTCCAGTATTCTGTTATTTCTCCTTAGAATATGAAAACAAGCATTGAACATGTACTAAAAGGTAAGCACAAGGGTGAATGGATAAAGAGCGAGGTTCAATGCAAAGATAGAGTAGGGAAGCGACTGTGGTCTGGGAAGTTTTCAGTAAAACTAAGTATCTTCTGCAGCCTGTGTATAATGAGAAACTATACATGAAACTGCTTTGATTCCTGAGTTCCAGACTAGCAAGACTTGTCGTATAAAAGTCTATACAGGGCGAGTATTTGTGCTACACTCTTGTGTGCCTGAGTGCTGTATGCCAGTGATGTGCACTTAATACTGACTCTTTTTTGGTTCTCCAGTCTACTGAACTTGTTCTGCTTAATCTTCTGACCATGTGTAGCGGTTACAACTGAGTCAAGATATGACCTATTAAAATAAAAAACCAATGAGATTTTTGAGTGATGTGGATGTGTGTGTGCATATGGTGACTTCAGTAATCACTGAAAGCCTAGGTTGTCTGTTGAGCACCTCTCTGTTCTCTGTCAGTAAACCAAATTTACAAACTAGTTTTTCATAGTATTTTTTTAATAGCCCTGTTCTAATAGGCTTATACAGATGTTGTGTAAATTGTAATACAAGATAAATCAAGGATAGTAATGCTACAAAACTATAAATGAGCTAAAATCACTTCTTCAATGCTGCCTTCATATTTCTTAAATTCTTTGTGATACTTGGATGATATTTTAGTCTTTACAATTGCAAAGCATTGAGTTCTGAAAAAAATGTTAGATGTTGCTTTTGTGATATTTTACAGTAATGAGGACTGTTCTGTCATTATTAGTAGAACCTTGAGTCTTCATACTCTTTTCACTATGGAAGGAAAATTTTATTTAAGTAAAAATGTCTCAGAAACACTACAGCCTTATGCTGAGGCTAGTAATGTTCTGCCATTTCCAGCAAGGTGTTATACTACCTGAACTCCTTTTAACAGAATGAAGGATGTGCATCAGAAGATGCAACAGGAGTGGTGGTGGTCTCACCTAGTGTAAATTGAGTCGATTTCTCTGTAGTGGGAAAGAAGACTATGGGCCAGAGGAATGTTTGGATCCTTTGTCTTAAATCTCCCTCCACAACCTACATCAAAACTTTTAGGCAAAATACTGATTGCAGCTGGCTATGTAATTCCTATGGGATTCCTTTTAGACAACTTGCTGATTTTGATTGGAATTCAGATGACTTTACTACAGAAGTTATGCTTGGAATTTTAAAACCTAGCTTTTGACTTTTAATAGTATTCTGTTAAGCTTCATGAAGCTTGCACACTGAATATTGTCATTGTAACTGTTTGGTATGAATACGCGAGGTTTGAAATCTGAGCAATTAAGCAAGAAGGGTATTTGATTTCTAAATGACTTATGAAAGATGCCCTTGCAGTTTCTGGACTACATGCTAAGATTAATGCTGGTTTACAACCAGCTGATGGAAATGTGAGTTTCCCTCTGTGCTGATCCATACAGCGTAACAGTCAACAGTGACCCTTAGCTGTACTGCTGTGGTTTGTTTGAGCAGATTTTTCTTCCTTCCTGTTGCTTTTTGTTTTTGAGATCCTCAGTTCAGTCCCCAACCACAAAGGCTGGCAGTCGCAGAATCTGCTGGGCGGCGTCACTTGAGCATGGACACAAGGCTACTTAGACCTCCTTTTCAACTAATTTTTGAGGATATTGGTGGAAAGATGAATATTTAAATATCCAAGAGTTCAAATTTATTAGCAGCTTTTGGGGGGGACTTAAGCTATAACCTGGGATAGGCAATGTAGAGAATTAGTTCTTAAAATTTAGTTGGCAGTTGGGAAATGGAGTCTTCACACTTGGATGAAGATAACTTTTGGGAGGAAACAAACAGTGTATTAGTGCTGTAGCTGTTCTTTTATGTTCCGAAACTCCAAAGCGCATCTTTGTCATTATTTTCGTTATATGCTTCAGACAGGAGACTGAGCCAGTCCCTACGAAATTAACAAAACAAAACTGATCTGGCTTAAAGCGTAATCAAATAAATCGAAATTTATCTCACCAGTCTCATTAAACTCTTGAGGCAGAGTGCCTTTTAAGGCAGTTTAAAATATGCTGCACAAATATGTGATACAGCAGTGACGTTCCATCTCCTTGCCCCCAGATTAGGGCCAGTCCAGCATGCTTTCAGCTGGTGGCTGGGGAGAGGTCTGTGTGAGAGCCAGGCCCAGGGCACAGCTCTCCAGGCACAGCCACCAGAGGCAGCCAACAGACACAGCCGTTTGCCTGAGTCTGGGTTCTGCCTTGGCAGCTTATGAGGACAGGGCCCAGGATCATCTCGGACTCCTGAGAACCCTCTGAGATACTTGAGGGTGCCTGCTGCTCTCAGGGTAAGTGGAGCCACAGGGGTATGGGCCTGAGGAAGCTCTAGTGGCTTCTGAGGAACTGTCAGCTGCCCTTGATGCGAGGGTGCTTGGAGCCTTTGTTGCAGCTGCTGCTGGTTAGGGGTGGTCAAGCACCTTTTTAGGTGGTGGTTGGGAGAGCCCCATGTAGCAGCAAGGTCTGGAGTACAGCTAACATGCAGCGGTTTGTGTGGAAGGTGCAAAGAAGGGGCCCTTGTCTGAGTGCCGAACAGCTGAAACCTTCAGATACGGTGGCGTTGTGCCACAGGGTGCATTCCACAGGTTTTGGACCACCTGTCCCTGCCAGGGCAGATACTCGAACCCAGACAGAATTTCAGATGGTGGATGCAGCCCCGCAAGTCCCAGGCTGCTGGAAGTCCCTAGGGCCTCTCCCTGAGGTAGGGAAAGATGGCCTTCTTTTACACAGGAGGCTTGCTGCTGTTGAAGAGCTGTCTGCAGGTAGAGAAGCTGAGAGGAAGTCAGCGAGCTGCGCAGCGTTAGGGGGGATGAGAGACATAGACAGGATCCCTGAGGAGCTGCTGAGACACACCAGAGAACTGTGCTCCCATTCACAGGGACGTTGACAGGCTGGAGAGGTGAGTCAAGAAGAGCCTTGTGTAAGTCAACAGAGGGAGGTGCTAAATCCTGCATCTGGGGAGGACCAACCCCATGCACCAGTATGTGCTGGGGTCCGGCTGGCTGGAAGGCAGCCTTGCAGAAAAGGGCCTGCGGGGTCCTGGTGGACATCAGGTTGAACATGAGCCAGCAACATGCCCCTGCTGCAATGAAGGCTAATGGTATCTTGGGCTGTATTAGGAGGAGGGTTGCCAGCAGGTCGAGAGAGGTGATTGTTCCTCTGTACTTGGTACTGGTAAGGCCACACCTGGAGTGCTGGGTCCAGTTCTGGGCTCCCTGATTCTGTATTCCTTCAGTGTAATGCAACTTGCGTTCCTTTCCTGTCCCAGGAAGCTGCAATCATGACTGTCAGTGGGGTTTTTTCCCTCCTTGTTAGAAAAATAGGTCATAACCATGCTGCTGTAATATTTTTGTCTATCCAATCAAGGATGATGTTAAGCTCAACAAATGTTTTTGTTGTCTCCAGGAAAAATATAACCACAAAAATTAGAGATTGTAGTTTGCATTATTTCTAAATGGTGAACAGTTTGCAAATCTGATTCTTTAAAGCTTTATTCTTCGTTTTCTTTATGCTGGCTAGGGGTGTATTCTCTTAAATGTCCGGCTCTGGCTGTCATGGTATCATGTACGGTATTTAAGTATGCCCAGTGATACCTTAATTAACCTATGCAACTAGTTTTGCAGGTAGGTTGCTGAAGACCATATTGATTTTGATTTTATACACATGAAAATATAGTACTCTTCAGTAATAGTTTGGGGGAAGGGAGAAATAATCCTCTTATGTGGAAAATAGTTTTTTGTCCTTAAGTAACTTAATTTCATCTGTCTGCCCCTGTCTCATGTTAAACATTTTGTTTCAGTGGGAGAACAGTTAGATTCTTCTCTTTATCAGAAGGGTCTTTTGTCTGTACCAGGTGAGGTCAGTGTTTAAATGCCCTTACGGTGTTGGAAGGGACCAGCTCTGTCCCATCTGTAGGAAGTACCTGTATCATTTTGAAGCCCTGAATAGCAATCCCATCTTGACAAAGGAGAGTTAATCAAATCTGAAGCACCCATTTTTCTAAATACCAATTCTGAAAGCTGCTGATAACTATGCTTTTCACTGCTCTGGTTCCACTCTTTTCAGATTAAGCAAGCCACAGTGACATCTTGCTAAGCAAAATAACTGTAGTGGAGGAGTTCTCTGTCCTAAGTTGCAGAGTTGTTGCTCTTACTAAATGTGCAAGTCACGGGATGACTGCTGTTCAAGTGTTCTTTTAGAAGGTGAAACAGCAGTAACTCTTCACCTCAGTGAATGAGATTCCAGTTTAGAAAGAACAGCATGCCAGCCTGTCCTTGAAAATCATTTGGACTTTTAAATATGCTTGCTTTCCTTTCTAATGTTCTTTAATAACTTTCTTGTTTTTTAAAGTCAGTTAAAAATGTCAGTTTGCAAAGTATTGTGGCAACCCTGACTATTAACAATATGCATTGCATAGTGATGGTCTGTACAGCTGCTCCTCTGATGAAAAGGACTCCAGGCGATGTTAATGGAATGGGCAACTTAATCCTGAGTGGTGGCGACTGTAGAAAATAATGAAAGGATGTGGTGTTTTATTATCTGAACATCCTGATGTGATGCTGTAGCCAAAAGAAGAAATGTGACCCAGAGTTAATCAAATGGGAGGTAATGCACTGTTGCAGCTGTCATGGAAATACTCCATCCAGCTCTGGTGTTCAGTTTCAAAGGATCCTCCTGGAATTGGAAAAGGTTTGGAGGAGAAAGCTGAGAATGACCAAGCATGGGAACTCATGATTTATAGTGACATAGTATGTAGTGACACTCTTTGAATACTTTATTTGCTAGCAGAGATGACTTGCTGCTGCTTTGCACCCTAGCAGCATGGTTCACTGCATCCTTGAGTGTGCTGCTACAACTTTCTTGAGAGGCCATGTTTATAAATGAGGTAGTTGCAATTACCTTTGTCAAAAATTCTCTTCAGACAAGGGAAAGGGTTTGTGTGATTTTTGTAGCCTGGTTAATTTAGGCAGATCAGTTTAGCGTTGACCTATGGCATGGATTTATTCCAGCAAAAAGGAAGGAGGAGAGGGCTCATGAACTTTTTTAAAGCCAACTTTTCTGCCTAATAAAACCCCTTTGTAACTGCAAACTTAAGGAGTGCTCAGTGTAGCTGATCACAGTTGGCCACCAGAATTCTTTATCAGTCTGTATATTTTGCTCTGTGGAGAACAAATAAAAGTGGCATTTTTTTGTTTGTTTGCTTACTTTAAAACTAACCATAGAAAAATAGAGCAAAATCTAGCAGCTGGAAGAGAATGTTGAATGAATGTGAATAACTGTATTTAGCTTTGGAACAGGAAAAAGCAGGTTCCTTATAGTCACAGATCTATTACCTGAAATCTTTCTTAACCTCAAGTTTTATGTGAACTTCTAGGTAAGTAACACAGTAATATCTCAGCAAATGTAGTGTTGTATTATGGACATGTGAATACACAGAGGTTCAATGTTTGTAGAAGCAGTCTAAAGAAAAATGTATTGTTCTGATAAGTTTTACATAAGATGAATCTGGTTTATAGCTGTAGGAAGGAAAAATAGGGCTGCAGAGGCTGAAAGTAGGTTCTGCAAGGATGCAGCAGATTTGTCAGCCTGGTCAGACTTCCATGTTGACAACTTGACAACCCTTCCAGCTCCCGCTTTATGGAGCTACAATTTCTCATATAATTGAAGGGATGCTTGCATGTGGATACCTGGATGTATAGTATTCTGTCTGTTAAGGGTTTCTGTCTTCATGCTGGGAAGATCATACATTTATCCCATATTTCCAAGTCTCTTGACGAGTTCTGAAGTCATTTGACCACACAAGTGATTTTCTTCACAGAAAAAGAATCCCTTTCTGCATTACACCAATACGTTTCCAATCAGATCTGTAGAAAAATATCAATAAAACAAACAAACAAGAAGCCCCAAACCCCCACCTTGAACTGTTTCTATACTGTCTTATTGAAAGGGGGGGGGTGTGCAGGGGGGAGGACAGTGAGAAGAAAATTCTAGCGTGTTGAAGATTTCCTTTGTTTAAAATGTCAAGAAATAAAAAGGAGAGAGGCCCTGCAGCAATTTAAGCTGGTAGCCAGTGTTTATTCTTTATAATTTAAATGCTTGTTTAATAGCATTACCAGACTGAAATTACCTTTTGGACAAAAATAATACAAGTGGAACAAATAGCTTATATGCAGAGCAATTGAGTTAATGTTGCCATAGGAACCTTTATTTTTCTCTGACAGTATTTTAACAGTGTAGCCTTAATTGCATTTAATAGTGTGTGCAGTTCTTGCAGAATTTCAGTTATGCATACTCACAGGGCAAGACTGAGCTAGGGCTGGATTGCCTTGTCTCATTCCTGTTTCAAGATGGCACACTGTGATGGCAGAATGATCACATTTGGCAAAAAAGGTTGCAATATTGAAAATGAGATTTGTTTAAAGATAATTGTATGACTTTGTCCAAAGGCTTTTATATAATCCTTTGTGACTTACCTACCTGAAGTTCATGTACGGTTATTGTGTTGCTTTCACATCAGTATTGGGTGTAACAAAAATCTGATCAGCAAAATAAAGCCAAAAATAACGCAGTCTCTGTCAAAATGAAAATAAGCTTTGTTTTTCAGACCCTTGTTATTTCAGTGTGCCTCTTGATTTCAAGAGGGTAAGGTTAGCTTGATGCAAAAGCATTGTCAGGGGGAGCCTCTGTCCCCCTCTGTGGGGAAATAAGTATGACTTCTGTGCTTTTCACGTATAAGGCTAGAAGTTAATAGGGCATTAAGATTTCCTGACCTGTGGTGGGTACAGAGGAACAGAAGCTGAAGGCAACAGCCTTCATTGTGGCAGCCAGAGCTCAGGTGCAGACTGTTCAATTCTGGTTGACTTTGCATTTTGGTATCCTGTAAATGGGGGAGAAATGCCAGTAAATGTGGTGGTGCCTTGATTAAGGCTGTGCTTCTTTGCTTTGAATTAGCCACCCAAGGATCACAGTGCTTCCAGCATAGAGCAGGTTGACTTACCTCACTTGGGTATTACACCAGCTCAGTTGTCCACCAGCAATAACTGAAGTACAAATGTTGGATGTCCTCATCTGGAGGCTGACTGCAGGAGAGCTGCAGGCCTTGGCCCCAGGTGCCTAATGCTGGCTTGGGAAGGAGAACAGACAGGGTCCTAAGAGTAAAGTTGAACAAAGCCAGTGGTTTAGACACATGGGCTTCAGTCTGCTGCCCAGGCAAGAACATCTCATAGGGGCAAGGGGGAACTGTATTGCAGAAGAGCTCTAGCACTTCAGTGTCTCTGAAGCTTTGAAGTTCGCAGTGGTCTGAAACCATGTGCCCTTGTTCCTACTGTCTAGGAAGTTAAAAATAAGTATTTTGTATAATGAAAGAAGTTCAAAGATCTTAGTCAGTGGCAATTAAACAAATTAACTAAATGGGTGGAGGCCATTGAACTACAGAATCACAGAAGAGCAGAATGGTTGAGGGTGGAAGTGACCTCTGCAAGTCATCTGATCCAGTCCTCCTGCTCAAGGAGTGTCCCCTAAAGCAGGCTGTGACAGTGCTCAGTCACCCTCCTATTAAAAATATAAATAAAAAAGTTCTTATGTGCAGTGTGAACCACCTGTGTTTCAGTTTGTGCCGGATGCCTCTGGGCATCACTGAAAAGAGCCTGCCTCTGTCATCTTTCCAGCCTCTGTTCAGGTATTTATACACATTGGTAAGATCCCCCTGAGCTCTTTCATCTCCTGGCTGAACAGTCCCAGCTCCCTCAGCCTTTCCTCATAGGAGAGATACTTTGATTCCTTCATCTTTGTGGCCCTTTGCTGGACTCTGCCTCCAGTAGCTCTGTCTCTCTCTTAACACTGGGGAACCCGAACTGGATATAGTACCCAAGGTGTGTGTCGTGGTTCAGCTGGGATGGAGTTAATTTTTTTCTTAGTAGTTGGTGCTGTGCTGTGTTTTGGCTGTGATGCGAGAGCAATGTTGATAACGTGCTGATGTTTTCAGTT
>JAVJGI010000050.1:97673201-97750140 GCA_035590275.1 Ibycter americanus
GATCCTCCTCCCCATCTTTCTGGGTGAGGGGAGTGAGCGGGTGGCTGCGTGGTGCTTGGTTGCCGGCTGGGGTTAAACCAGCACAGTGTGGCCTCACCAGGGCTGAGTAGAGGGGAATCTTGTGCATATTGCCAAATAGTTTACTATACTGTAGGATGAACACAGTGATTTCCACACACCTCACACCTCCCAACTTAGAAACATGTTACTTTCCAGTGAAATAATGTGCTTGCAGAGAAAGGTGTATGCGAGTTTGGCTCTCATCTGGAACTTCGGAGTTGAGTGAAAAGCATAAGCAATTGCCACTGACAAATGTGTGGCAGATGCGTGAACGGATGTGTTAATCTGCGCTTCAGCTATCAGTATATAAAAGGGATGTGGCAATTCCCAACCTCAGAATTACTGCAGTGGTAATTTTTTATACCAGTAAAGTTGAAATAATAATGCGGTCATGAAACCTATGTATTTTCCTCTGCATAGCTTAACTACTCCTTACCTATTTCTGTTACAGTAAAGCAAAGTGGTACCAGTCAGGGAGTAGAATGTGTGGTAACAACCTAGAGAAGACACGACTGAGGGTGAGCTTAATAGAAATCTGCAAAATCATGAGTGATTGGAAAGGAAAGATAGATCGAGCGTTCAGGTTTCTAGAGCTGGAAGGAGCAAATTAAGGTAGTAAAAGTGAGTTGCAAAGCAAAAGGTGAGGGCTTCTTATATCACAAATAGTAGATGTGTGGAACTGCTTGCAAGAGGATGTTGGAGGTGCTGAAAATGTATGTGGGCTCAAGAATAGACAGGGCAAGTCCATCAAGAACTGCTAAAAGTAGACTCTGTATCTGTATCAGGCTGTCTCTGAAGCTGAAAAAATTGGAGGTTGGGAGGGAAGTATTGGCTAGGTCTCCTTTACCTGCACATGGCTGTTCTTGTAGATGGAGCCTTTGGCTAGGCAGACACCTCCTTGGTCAGACCCAGTATGGCCTACTACCTTGTGTTATTAGCACATGTTGTAACTTAATCTGTCCCAATGATTCTACTGGTGTTCATAAAGAAATACAGTTTCCTAAAAAAGGAGGAGAAAGCGCTGAAGAGTATGTGGCTGTTATGTACAAAATGGATGGCAATCCCTTTGGTAACTGTACCTGCTCAGATTCAGACACGTTTCTTGAATCGCTGTGTTTGATGATGATTTAATGCCATCTCTTCCTCAGGCAGATTTTTTTTCTAATAGCTTAAAAAATTTTATTTTGTGCTGCAAAAATAAAGTCTTTTCTTTCATTTCCAAAACATGGAACACAGACATTAAGCTAATCTGTGTGACAGTCTTCAGCATTTTTAGGAATAGAGTAGTGAAAGTTTATCCTAACCTCTTGTTTTCAGCTGTGAAGCTCAGATGCTTGGGAAGAAAAAAACAAAACCAAAAAAGGGTCAGTGGTTCATGGACAGGGCAGAATGTAGAAGCAGATTAGCTTTATTGCAAGGGGAAATGTATTGCTGTCCTGATGTTTCTGATTCTTTCATTTTTTGTTTGCTACTTCTGCAATAATAAGATGCATAAAGGATTCTATTATATCAGCCCAGAATAGTGTAACAAAGCGGTAACGTAGCTTAATTTTCCATGGGGAAGGCAGGCTTTTATCAAACTGTGGAGGAGAGTAGTAATGGACTAGATTTTCATTATTAATGTACTGCATGTAACCAGTGAATTGTGATGGCATGGTGGTGCTGTGCCGTGAGCAGTCAGCAGAGAGTTGTATCATCTTTCTGAGCAAGGATTTTTTTTTTTTCCAGTATGGTGGGGTACTTCTAGTCCATAAAGCCAGAAACAGCAAAATGCATTTTCTTCATCTCTGCATTGCTTCTGGTGCCAGCTTGTCTCCATAGCAACACGTTAGACTGAAAGAGATGTGGAGACTAGGGAGGAAAGGAATGAGTTAGAAACAGCCAGGCGGTGGTGGTGTGTGTCCCCTACGTCAGCGCATCAGCCTTTCGATAGGATGATTTTGTTAACACCCATCCAAGGCTCCTGTGCAGAGCTTCTTTATTAGAGGAGCCGCCAGGGCATCTGCTTCTCCCTTCTGCATCCTTTTTCTGGTTTTTATTTTATTTTTATATTTTCCAAATACACCCTCCACACTCCTCCTTTTATTTTAGTTGCCTCGTTGAAGATGTGCAGCTTATTTTCAGCTTCCTGTGAGCTTCCTTGCGCTATGGTATTCCGCAAAGGCAGGAAGGCATGGCTGCATTTCACTTGACCTTAGCAGCGAAGTGAAATCTCGTCTATGTTGTTGAAGGATACTGACTATGCAGAAATTTATTGAAGCAGATTATTATGAACTGGACTGGTATTATGAGGAATGCACAGATGGTAAATATTTATTCGTAGTCTCTTGCTGCAGAATTTGGAGCTTGTAAGATTGGAGCATCATTATTCAAGGGTTTTAAAAATGAAATACCTAGAAAAAGGCAGTACCCTGCTGTAGTGGAGATGTCTAAATCTCTGTTGCACATGAACATCTCTTGTGAGTGTGCTACAAGAGACTCTGCCGTATTGCTTTCTCTTTTTCAAAGGGAGTGGCAGAGGAACATATGTACTGTATGAGCAATCTTTGGGCAGGGGCAGTGATATTTGAAATAACTGTACGTATTGAACTGAAATTAAATACACTTACTGTAAGATTCTGTACTGGTTTGAGTTTTAAGTCTGTTTTTTCTGCACTACCAGTATGCTGTAATATGTATATATTTAGTGTGTTAATAGGCAGTATGTGTTTTCTCGCTGGTTATTTGTCTGTGAAAGACATTTGAAACTGGAGCTTCTTAAAAGTGAGCAGGTTAACTTTTTGAATTGGAAAACTGTCTTCTGGGCCTTCTGCGATTTTTCTAATGTTTGCTGTGGTGATTATTTCTTTATCAGAGTGCTGAATGTTTTCATCAGACTTCTGACAGAAGGCACATGAGGAAGAATAGGGAATAGCTAAAACTGTACTCTCTGCAGAGTGGAAAAATCAAGATTCCTCGTTGATGGCATTCAGTGATAACCTGTAAAAGCAAATGCAGCCTTTGGGAAAGCAGTAGTTATATATGATTTTTATTCTGGTGGGAGAGCTTGGTTTAAAGAAGGCAAGTCCAAAATCAAAGTGAAGCAAAGAACAGAAAGGAGTAAGGAGTGTAGGCCATGGGGATGTTGTAGGTATGTAGTACACAAAGATATTTCATAGTGATTTGATCACAGTATCAGAGGGGACGTAAAGAGTAAAGAGAAGTGTGACAAAATTTTGAATGGGTTTTTATGGTCTTTTGGGTGGTATGTGCCTCCATTTGTTTCCTGTACTAGATTTTGGAACTGAATGCCGTTTCAGAAACCTATTAAACTTCTCTTATGTTTAATTGATTATTCCTGTCCAGGTGTTCAAAGAGGAAAGGTGCGTATTTATTTGAAAGATCTGACCACTTTAAATTGGATTGAATCCATTATGTAACCTTTATCCTAGGTTTAACCCTAGTAAATACTGTAGCATCAGATTAATCTGCATGATGTAACAGAGTTGGCCTGGTTTTAGAAGCTTTAGCAATAGAACAGTTATGCTGACATTAAAAGCTGTAGCTGATATTCCCCCTCCCTCCCCGCCCCAGGTTAAATGCAGATAACCTTTTTTATATTGTCCATTTTTATGATCCTTTGTCTGGTCAAAGTGTCGTTATACAGAAGTGTGGTATGCCTGAATGTCTGAGCGAAGAGCTGATCTGCTCATCAGTTTCATCTTAAGGTGTGTGCTGCGCTGGAGAAACTATGGGAGTTCCATGGTAGTGGGATAAGCAACAGGTGTTAGGCAAGCATTTAAATACTTTGTGGGATCAGGGCCTCAGGAGCACTGGCACTGTAGTGGTTGGTCTGATTCTGGGCTTACGAGTTTCCCTGTGAGCGCTGAGCTGCCACCCAGCATACTTCTTCCATGACCTGAGACCTGAGTATGTGCGTGCTGGCTGCTTAAAGTATTTGGGAAGGTCTCCCCTAAGAGAAAGCAGGGTTTAATGTCTGATAGGGAAACATTTCTCCAGTAGGTAAGGCATAATGCTTTCTTTTTTTTTTTTTTTTTTTTTTTTTTTTTTTTTTTAAATTAAAATATTACTTCTTACGTGATGGAAGCATAGTGCTGTCAGTCCTGTCTCAGCCTCTCAGGTGAATGGTAGCCTCCCAGGGTTTGATGGAACCTTATGGGATTTAGCGTTCTTTTGCTTCTCCCGGTTGAAGTATGCAAGACAGAGAAGAATTTGAGAGGTGCGGTGGAAGGCGTAGCCTTTGGCCTTCAATACTGGCACATTAACTTGGGTTTAAAATGGTATTGATGTTTCCTGTTGATGGAAAAAGGTATTCTGATCTTAGTGGGAGACAAAAGAAATTTTTATAGAAGAAAATGGAGCTTTTCCAAAAACCTGGAGCAGATGGCATATTGTAAGAGATGCCTGTCTCTTGATTGATGTTCGATTTTTCTGCCATGTATTTGTCAATACCAGAGTCATTTGCCTGAGAGTCTTTTTATGTTCAGTAGAGAGTGATAGGCAGTTGCAGCTCAGCTGACCTGTTTTGAATATCTATTTTAAGACAAGATGAGCATAGTTAAAGAGCTCATTTCTCTGCTATACATGGACTCTCTGGAGCTCAGATGTATGCATGCGTTCAATTTGTGAATCCCACCCAGTTCACCCTTTTTGGTAAATGTAATGAAGGAGAGTCGGTGGTACGTTGAAACTAATTGGAAACCTCACAAGATACTGTCCTACAGTATTATTTTTCTGATTAATTTGTTCATACAGTCTTTGTGAGAGCTGCCGAGACTCAGATTTCCACATAAAAGATATGACTTCATTTGTTTTCCTTTTTTTTAAATAATTATTTCAGCAGTATGTGGTTTCTTGCTCTTCAGAGAAAAAAAGCCCTCTAAAATTACATCAGGTTACAATGTTTTAATGCTATCATTTAACTTAATAGTTAAAAAAGTGATTCTCACTGTTACCTCAGATTTAATGAACCAACAGGGTAATGATGTCTTCGAATTGGATTTGGTGGCAGTAATATTTTTTTTAATACCTTGCAAAAACAATTAACAAAGGCTCAGAATTTTCCATTTATAAATCTTTACAAAGAATTTCTAGGATTGGAATAATGAATTAATCCCTTTATATAAGGTCCCCTAGAGAGTTTATTTTTGGTAGGAGTAGATGGAAATAGACAATAAAATGTCATACTCTATTTGAATCACTGGTGTTAACTAACATGACAATAAAATTAAACTTCTGTAAATAACAACTGTTACACTGCTTTTTAAATAATTTTCAAGTATAACGTTTTATAATATGGGTGACGGTTGTCACCTTACTTGGCATTAGTTAAATATATTGTGTAGGTGGAATGGGGAAGGGGAAAGAGCTGGGTGTGTACTTGGCGAGGGAAGTAGCTATTTTCATCTCAGACTTTGAGGCTGACAGAACCAATGATAAAAGAGGAAAAGGTGAAACTTTTATAGACTTCTGTCATGAAAGACAACAGTGTAAAAGTCTAGGTTCATTTAGGTGGTTTTTTTTTAGAGAAAAGCAAATAGATTCTTTAAAAAAACCCCACACAATGCAACTTAGGTGAAAAAAATAATGCAACACCCCCCCCCCCCAACTACCAAACTACTAAATAAACAGATACCCATAGAAATCTTTATGAATAGCCTTGTCCCCCTGCCTCTTTCTTATGCCATTTTTTTTCATCCTCTCAATGAACAATGCTTTCTATAGAAGTCCAGGTTGACTTTGGATCAAATTACTTTTCTTGTGGTTTCTTTCATTACTCGTTTATTTCTAGCTGAACAACTTCATGCTAATGCCTGAGAGTTCATTGCCTACAATTCCAGATGACTTTGTGTATGTGCAATTGGCGCTTTCCTCCTCCTTTTGTTGGCCATGAGTTTCAGCAAGTTCTTGTGCAGAAAATAACACCTTTTCCTTTTTTCCCCTGCCAATCCCACTGCGTGCCCTGTTCATCACACATGCTGAAGCTTCTAACTGCTTTTATGTTTGCCTGAGCAACTTCATCTCGCTCTCTTTGTCATTCCAGCACACCTTATCCTGCTTTTGCTCTTAACTTTCAACCCCTACCTGTAATTTCTTCCTGTTCACATTGAAGTGTTTTCATCACGTGATCACATGTTCTGTTTGCAGTTACTGTTGGGAGCTTTTCTGTGTTTTATTTTCCACTGCACTGAAACAATTATCAGCAAGCTCCCTAACTTTCTTTTTCATTGAACAATAATTAACAATGTTAACACCTGTTCTCCTTGACCTCTCAGCCACTTTAAGAATGATTACATATACTTGCCTTGCCTATATTATTGTGCCTTTACAGATGTAAGACTGTGTCCTGGTTCCCCTCTGCTCCCCCACCCCCCTTTTTTTTTAAAGTCACTCCTTTAAGGTAGCATTAGAAAAATATTTTGTATTCCCTGCTGCAGCTCTTAGAGTTCTTGGTTCTCCATGTTTCTTCTCCGTGCACCTTTGTTACGGGTAACCTTACAAACACACCTCTGTCATCTCTTTGGGTGGCACAGTCACCTATTTTCCTTAAAATCTGGTTCCCATGACATCTTACCCCTTACAGTAGGAGTTTAGCTGATGGTTGGGCATTTATGATGAGTCATCATCTCCCTCATATATTAGCCTCTTTTGTCCCTGGCCCTGTGGACAGAGTAACCCTGGTGTTACTGTGGATGTTGGGTGGATGCTGACTTGTGGGTATGCCATCTATATCTGTGAGAATCTTACAAATGCCTGTTGCATCCAATCTCTGAAACAGCCCTTGCTCTATAGGTATGCGGCTAAAATTCTCATTCAGGTTGTTCTGGTTTTGCTTCTGTGTCCTTTATCTCTGTACTTGATAAATATGGTTGAATTTTGCTTATATTCATGTAATCATTGATACCATTTTCCTAGTTTTCTGCTTTTTGCCGTGTCACTTCTTGTTCTTTATTCCTCCATTGATTCTCTATTCAGTCAGACCTAAGCTACTTCTACTTGTATGTTGCCTCTATGTATTTCAGTATAGAGGTATTCTTCCTCTTTATTCTGCTCAGCTGCTAAATTTCCAGGTAGGCTTTTTCCCAATTCATCCCATTTTATTTCATTTTTGCAACAGTAACGTGCTGTCCTTTTGGTTGAGTGACAGAAGATAATTTGGGTGGGATTTTGAAAGAGTGGGAAACATGCAAAACCTGTGAAAATTTGAACAAGCTAACTTTACTTGACTGAGCAAAGCATGTGTTCAATGACCAATTTATCTCCCCTCCCTGAAAAGCCCACCCCAAAACACCCACATTTCCTCAACATATTTAAAATCTTAGTGCTGCTGTTTCAGCTGCTGTTTTTAGGATTTCTTTGCTTACAGAGAATCTCTTTGCAGCTTTGTTACTATTAGTTATTTGTGGTCAAAATGAACGTGGTTAATTGTGCAAATTTTTATTGATAAAGAAAGGTTAAAATTATTTGAATACATTGGAGTTCCTTGGAAATAATGACTCAGGACATGAGGGTTTGTTTGTATTGTGTCCAGCCTCACCCTTCTTCAAACCAGCTCCTAGTTTGCGTGTTTCCCGTTTGATCACAAAGTTGCTGAAGGCAGTCTATACCTTAGTGCAAGCATCACATGAGGAATGTGCATCTGTGTGCTTTAAGCATTGCAACTCACTTAGCAAGCTTCCTGAAGGAAGTTAAATGTCTTTCGCCGCTAATGCACAGCGGTGATTGCAGCAAATATGCCAAATTTACTTTGCAGAGGCAACCCATAAAAATGTGTGTTCATTCTGGTATGTTCTTGAAGTTCCTGAGTATGTGTTTATAGGAAATATTAAAAATTGCTTTTGACTCTTTCCTGATTAGAAGGTATATTTTCAGAACCGTATGCAGTGTAGCTTTTTCCCCCTCCATAACTGCTTCTTGTTTGGTATCTGTTGGAAACCTGGCTCTTAATCTTTAGCAAGTCAATATTTCTGCACTATTAACAGGGCTTAATGCAGAACAGCACTGAAAATGAGTTGATAGTGTGAGGGTGGGGTACACGTTCCTTCTCCACCCATTAGTAATTTGCATCAGCATTTTTCATACACTGATATCAAAGTGGGCATTGCAACACTTATCTTTCAGCTCTTGAATGTCAGAGTCCTTCTGTGCAGCATGAGTTCACATGAGTCACAGTTCAGAAGTCAGCTTGTGGAAATACTCATTTACTCTCCTTATATTGTCAGTTAGCCTGGAGAGAAGGAGGCTCAGTGGAGACCTTACCACTCTCTACAGCTACCTGAAAGGACGTTGTAGCGAGGTGGCTGTCGGTCTCTTTTCCCAAGCAACCAGTGATAGGAAGAAGATAGGATAGGAGAGGATAGGAGAGGAAACGGCCTCAAGTTGCACCAGGGGAGGTTTAGACTGGGTGTTAAGAAAAAGTTTTTCATCGAAAGGGGTGTCAAGTGTTGGAACAGGTTGCCCAGGCAGGTGGTTGAGTCACCACACCTGGAGGTATTTAAAAGACCTGTAGATGTGGCACTTAGGGACACGGTTTAGCGGTGGACTTGGCAGTCTTAGGTTAATGGTTGGACTTGATGATCTTAAAGGTCTTTTCCAACCTAAATAATTCTGATACTATATATGCTGGGCAGCAACATGCATGTTTTCAGTGTGTCACCCGCTGCCCTGCTCTCCTTTATAAGCTAGTTGGTTAGCTGTAGTTGAACACTTGTCAGCAATATTGAAACCGTAGTATGTCAACAGGGTTGGCAGGGGTGGACTTTTCTGTCCCTAAGTTTAAAAAGGTGCTACTTGCATTCTTTTAAAATGACTTTGTTTTGGTTACTCTGTGAACTTCCATTCTCTAGCTGTTACTGAAATGTGGTAAATTGACACTGGATGGCAAGTAGGTACTTAAGACTGTTACTGTCTTTTTTATTTTATTTTATTTTAAAGAGTTTTGATTCACTGTTACAGGGGAGAAATGAAAACACAGGAAAGCTCTAAGGAGTCAGAAACTAGAAGTAAACCCTGTTACAGTGTTATTAAAATGGCATCTTTTAATGTCATGATAGGTGGAGAAAGGGACAATTCCATTTTTTCCCAAAGAGTTCTTGAGGCTACTGCTGCTGCTGAATATTGCAGTAAATTTTGGCAGTCAAGTTAAGTTGGAGTAGTAAGATCCTTCTTTATTCAGAAATGAGTGTTCCTTTCCTCATCAAGCACTTAGTGTATTTCATATCCTTTGGCTATTTTTTATATAAACATTGGTACAGTGTTTGTATATAAATATCAAGAGTTTAAAACATAAACCAGAATAATTCATCATGATTGTGTAAAACAAGTTCTTTCCCATCTCATACTACCTCATACTTTAACACCACTAGAAATTGTTCCTATGTGATCCTAACTGTTCCATTCCGCTGGCTTGTAGTGCTTGGCTCCCTTCCTCCCTAGCAGTTGGGGCCCCTCAGAGGGTGATGAGCTGCCCTTGCCTTGCAGTGCCCCTGTTTTGCCTGCAATAGAATGCTTTCTGCAAGCAGCAAAGGGCGCCTCTTTGCCATTGAAAAGTAGTGGAGGCAACCTGGCAAACATTAAATATCTGTAGCCACAAAAAAGTTAAATAAGAAAGTTAACCTGCCCTATGTGTGTAGTCAAGTTTAGCAAACAACCTGTTGGAAACCAAGAGGTCTGAGCATGAGGAGTTTTACTTGTTTTTGAACAAAGAGGTACGTCCACCCTTGAAAATGCATTAGGGTGCCGTGTGTGGACTTGAGGTATTTCATTAGCACACAGGAGAGTAAAGGTGACTGTGGAAAACATGGTATTTGACAGCTGATGTGATACGTCATTTAAATGCTTTGTACAACCATAGTCTTTTTTTTGTAAAAGCAATAAAAAAGCTCCCTTCCCCCCTGCCTAATTCTTCACACAGTGGTGTTAGTGTGTGGTGGATGCTGCAGTTGGACTGTACTTTCTGTACAAGAGCCTCAGCCTTCAAGACCTCTCTGCTGGGTGGGATTGGCACGTGCGTGTGTGCAGGCTGCGGCTGCTCGCTGCTCCCATGAAATCTGTTACTTGCAGCATTGGGCAACTTGAGAGGTGATTAAACTCTGTGAAGGTGCACACCCTTCAATAGGTGTGACAGTCGGAGGCTGGGTCGGGCTGTGCTGCCGAGACATTTGCGGGAAGCTACCACTTCACTTGGAAGAGCAGGGGCAGAGGAGGGAGAACCTTGTTGACGTGAGGAGTGCCAGGGAGGGGGCTTTCAGCCCACTTACTTTGTCTGGAATATGCTAGTGAAGCTGTTGAGCAAAAGCCGGCTACCCTCAGAGCTGGTATGAGGAACAACATAAATCTTCTAGCAATTATTAGACAGATGGTCTCTTCCCTCCTCCACCCCATCTGTACAACAGAAAGCTGTTGTGCTAAGGACAAATACTCAGTTGCTCAGGAGCTCCCTGGCTGAGCATGTGAGTGAGGAAAGATGGTATCCTGCTTTGTGGAGACCTTGCTTTGCTGTCCCCAAAAATACAACCTCTGGGGGAATGACTTCCCATCTCCTGTGAGACTAAGGCGTCATATCGTGTCTATCTGGGACAAGTTCAGCAATGTCAGTGAAGGAAGAGGAAAGCTTTGAATATGACTACGAAGAGGAAAGTAGGAGAGAATGCACATTTAACAGGCAGAGCCTTGATATCTTGGAAGAAGGTACTTTTTGCCTTTTGATTTTAAGCTTTTGTGGTAGTAGCATATGGCAATGTATAAGTGATTTGAGTGATGTTTGTGGATTTAAATCTACTAAATTTTACAATTATTATTTTTTTTAATGTGTAACCAGTACATTCGGATGAAATACTAAGAAAATACTCATGAGCAGGATGAATCTTAATTTATGTGCACTACTTTAAAGAAGAAATACATTATCAACAGATGTAGGCTATGCAATATCTTTTTAATAATGAAACTGGATTTGGGAAATTATCTTTCTTTGGAATTGTAGTACATTTTTTGTATGTACATCTTATGTGTGTGTGTTATGAAGCTGTGTGTGTTGTCATTCCCAACAGGTACTTCTAAAAATGAGTAGAGCAAGAGAGCAAGAATTTTGTGCTTGTCCAAGAACTTGAAAGCAAATAGACAGAAATAATCCAAGTTTTGGGTCTTGTGATTTAATCTTTCAACAAAACAAACAGCCCAAAAATCTTGTCGTGCTTTGTGGAAATAATGGACATCTGCGTTTTGCAGGCAACTGGGCCATTGGGTTGGGGGTGTGAGTGTATGTGATTGCAAACCCTCCTGTACACCTGCTGTATGCTGTGCACTGGCTGCTTCCAGCCAGTCTGGCAATCTTTTTCAGGGCTTCAGGTGCCAAAAGCTAAATGTACCGTTTATGTGATTTCGTGTGCTGTAAATTTTGCTTGAAAATAGCAGTTTTCTGCTAGAGAATTGTTACTTCCAAATACAGTATCATAAAGCTGGTGTAAAGATGCTTTGAAAGATTGTCAACGCAGAGGATGTGACCTGCTGTGCATTTATACCCTTATGCACCTCATAGGAAAGAACTCCTGTGTCCAAAGCCCCAGTGGATGAAATGTGCTTTTTGAATCCTGTTGCATAGGTCTTTCCTGTAAAGACCTCCTCAGAATCAAATATTCCACCTGGATTTTAGTCATACTCAGTCAATAAACCATCCATCTCTCCTGTGTGGGTCTCTGAAGGAAGCTGAGCTAACTTATGTGTCTGTGCAAAATGGAAAGGTGCTGGAGAGAACGCTGGTAAAAGGAAATTTAAAACTAGTTATTAGGGTGGGGAGGAAAGTTTCAAGAGAGGCCAAGCAACACTTCTATATTTGATTCCTGGAGTTTTTTTAGTGATTAAATGGTTGCTGAAACATACATCGTGCTGTTTTTATTCTTCTTGTTGACTTTACCTTTTGTCCAGATCTAAGTACGGTCTGAAGCTGTTCTTGTTGATTTTGAGCAAAAAAAAGAAAGCTCAGTTCCATCTGGGTTAAATTTAGCCCTCTCCTTCTACAGTACCTTCCCTTCAAAAGCTCAGTATGTGTTTGACATGCCTTCTAAAGATGCTTTCTCTCCTCCACCTATACATTCAGGTCACCTACACAGTCAGTGTAATAGTGACACAGGTGCACAAGAATGATGTATGGTATTTCTATGTATCTTTGCATGTGGGTGCACTGATGAACAATAGTATTTTTCTTGGGGACAAGGCAATCCATTCTATAAGTAAAGCAGATGGAAACACCAGCATGTAGCCTTTTCTTGCTGAACAAAAGAAACATTTTAGCTATATCTGGCTATACATCTGGTATCAGAAATGGAAGATCTGAGAATGCACCTCACTTTAACCATTTCTAGTTATTGAAAAGAAGGGGATAAAAATTGTGTGAGTAAGACTCTTTAATTGTTTGGCCTATTCCATGTGCAGAACGTGTACTCGCTACTTGTCTGTTATTTCTATTATCATTTTGATGATGTGAGGTTTTTCCCTGTCCCAACATTTAGGTCCTGTGACTGCCATCAGTCCTGTTTAGAGATCCTTTGTCCCAGAACTAGTGTATGCTTGGCAGTGTTGCAGAATCGGCTCTCTTGATGAGTATGGGGAGCACCATCATAAAGGTCTAGGCAGAACAGTCCTAGAGTTAGTGCATTGCTTTGGAGTTATAAATTCTCCTGACAGCAACATGTTTACTCTTCATTTGATAAGCTGGTCTGTGAGCTGACTGCAGTGAAACTTTGTGCAGGGATATCTGCTGATAGACTCCTCAGGTTTTGTTCATAAAAGAATCTGAGCTGTGAAAGGACAGCCTGTCAGTTTTCTTTGGTTAGTGATTTGTTTGGGTCAGCTAATTCTGCAGCTGGGCTGTGTTTTGATTCTTGCTTTTGCAGGTGGGACAGGAGAAGACTATTAGCTGTTTAGGACCTATGATAGCAGCTAGTCATTACTATTTCAATTTAACTATTGTAACAGATTAAAAGTCCTTGTCTAAAGTACTGGGTAAATGCAGGCTAAGAATGTAGCTGAGGTTTAATTAAAAAAAAAAAAAAGAAAAAAAAGAAAAAAGTGTGATTACTGTTAAAATCTCAAGTTCAGGCACTCCAGGGGTCTCACTTGCAGAAAATGTAAAATACTTGTTTTATCTTAGGAAGACATTGAGTAGAATGGAGGCTGTACAGGGCTCTGGAATCTTTAAACGTTGAAGCAAAGAAAATGCAGACTAGTAATTCTTGAAAACTTTAGCACAGCCAATCTCTCCCAAAGAGCTGGAATAGGAAAAGGTCACGTATTTAAGAAAGGGAGATAGTGCATGGCTTGATCACTTCATTTTAGGATTCTTGAAAGATTTACAGTCCAGGTCCTGATTTAAACCTTACACCCATTTATTAGTTGCAAGGATTGCAGTCCAGACATTTCTTGACAAGAAATGGATGGAGGAAAATGTCAAGACAGTAATTCAATGGCTAATAATCAGCAATCCTGCACGAAAAGTTTTACTTTTAACAGAAGAGCTGTGCTGAGCTGTATCAGTGAACAGTGTGTATATTGCATTAAGGCGATGGTGAGTTCTCTCCAGGTGCTTTTCCTTATCTCCTTGGTTTCACTTTGTGGCTGTATTTTTCAAGTTACCACATTTGATCTGTGTTTATGCTAATAGAAGGAGCAAGTGTGTGATGTTCTTGATGAAATTGCCTTTAACCTGATGCTTCATTCATCACAAGAAAATTCGGTGCAGCTCTTGCCTTGCTTAAAGGAAGTACTTTGAAATGGCTGCCTACCTGTGTGTTCAGCATAAGCTTTAGAAAAGAAAACAGCAAAATATTTTCCCAAACCTGAGATGAAGTAATAGCATAGGTTTTTATGTGAGGCTTTAATACTGAATTTACTAAGTTGTTTAAATACTGTGTGAGAGAAATGGCAGTAAACAAACACCCTTCAAAGCGTAGCTTAAATGACAAGATAAAATCTCTTCTTCAAGGAGAATCAGTAACTGCACCTTAATAGTAAAAGATTAATTTGCAAAGTACACCGTTGAAATCACAGTAAGCTAGGCTGTAGCATTTAAAAAAAAAAAAAATAAAAAAATTATTGGCATTGTCTATTGAACTTATGGTAGTTATTTTTCACTGCACTAATATGTACTTGCTGAGTGAGTATGTATTGCTCACAACATTGTGTTCTTCCAGACTCCTCCATGGATCTCGCCCACAGTGTGACTTGACAGTTGTGAAGCAGCTGGCAGGCTGTGACCGCTCTTTATCCCTCTAACCAGGGTCACAGCCACCCGCTGAACTCCCCGTCTGCCTGCTGGAGGGACTGGGCTGCCTCTGTGCTTGGGACTGGGGAGGGGAGGCTGGAGGAACTGCTGGCGTGTTGTGTCAAAATTTGGACTTCTAGCAAGTCATGCCTCAGAAGTACATTTTTCAAGCTCCAGTCACAGTAGTCACTTAAAATTTTTCAGCTCTTTAGGTGAACATGTTCTCTTAAGGCCATCTCAAACGTGAGGGGCAACAGCAGACCTGAAGCCTCTGTTCCAGCTTAGCCAGGGCTGCCAGAAGGTCCTCTTCAGTGGAGGAGAAGTTACCGTGTTTATCTTGAACATGTAAAATCCTGCTAGTCTGGGTCAGTAACAGAGCTGATGGTACGTTTTAGGTACAGTTTTCCTGAGTCTATTTGAAAGGGAATATACGTAATATGGCAGAGTTTCAGAATTCCTTATGCGCTTGGCTCAGGTCAGCGCAGTGCTCGCAGTAGCTAGTGCCAGAGCATAGCTGTCAGTGGCTCTAGAACCAAAGCTGTGATTTTTAGCAAGTGCTTTATCCTTAGAGTGCAAAAATAGCCTTTTGGAGATGAAACCCACGTGAGCTGAGGAGTCTGAGTCTGCCAGTGTCCCTGACTGCTGATGTTTGCCAAGTGGTACCTGGCAGCGGGGAGCACGGCTGGTCGTTCAGCATTACTGCCCGGGTTCCGTGCATCTCCAATGTGTGACATTCAGCATGCAGGGAGCTTGCCCTTGTGTCTCCAGTGCTTGGGCAGAGCTCTGAGCAGCAGGGAGGGAGTCAGAAGCTGTTTGTGAGGCAGAGCTTCTCATGACTGATCGAGAGTATAGGGGGCCTTGCCATGGTTAAAGGCTTTGGGCAGGGCACTGTTGTGAATGTCCCCTGCTGCCACCTTGCCAATAAGAAGCATCAGTATTGAAATTGCCAGAGATCTGTGCTTCGTGAACAGTATTCCCATATCCTGGTGTAGTTTCCGAGAAAATAAATTTTGGTGGTAGGGAAATCCCTGTGCACTAGGGCCTTCCCTGTTAGACTCTACACACAGGTCAGTATTATCTGCCCCAAAAGTGAAACTTTACTGTAACGTCTTATCCCCCTTCTGTTTCCCAGTAGTTGGAAATAGATGGGAAGAGGTGCAGTGGGAGCTGGGCTTTCCTCTTCAGACATGGCTGCTCTCTTTTCGTTCTTTACTTTGTCCCTGATTGCTAGGTCTCAAAAATGATGGGGGGGTGTGCCTCAAGGAGGGATGCAGGGAGCAGGGGCTGAGAACTCTTGTGACTGCTAGCTCCTGTTTTTTTCTTCCCCTTTTTCCTTCCATCTGAATCCCCTGTTTGGTAGGTGGCGGCTCACTGCAGCAGCTCCCAATAATGGTATTCTTGCTTCCCTTCACTTCTATGGCTGTTTCTGTTCCTGGAAACATAATTTTCCTCTAAGCAGCATGCTAAATGGCTGTGTGGTTTTCAGGGAGCAATCCAGCAAGGTACATGCTTTCCTCCCTTTTCCCTGAGCATCTTCAGCTTGGGAATCAGTGCTTTCTTCAGTGCAGAGCTCAGAGCCTGAAAGAAGCTTCCAATCAGATGCTGCATTAAATAGATGATGAGAGAGAAATGCAGAGTATACTCATCCTTTCAGCTGTACTCATGTTGGGAAACACAGGAATGTGGGTACCCATACATTTTCAGGCTTTAAGAGGGTATGGAGATGGTGCTATGTACTTAAATTTAGAGGAAGTACTTGGTCTCTGTTGCATTTATCCATTTTTGTGTTTGGCTGTTAGGAAAAAAAACCCAACCACCAAACCAAATACTTTGAACTGCAAATGTGTCCCTGATAGCATGTATTTAATGCTGTCATGAAAATAGTGTAACAGAAGCTTTCTCTGTTGTTTGTTTCCTGTTTTGGATCTGTGACTACTTTCAAAGCAGTTACCAAAACATGTTTTCTAACTCTGTGTCTGTAGAATTCTATGGTCCCTCCACTTGCTGTAGACTTTTTTAAAAAGTATCGTTATTCTTCCTTTCTTTGTCTAACAGCCCTCTCCATAAACTGAGAGGTGCAAAGTGTATTTGATTTGAACGTTTGCATGTACCCATGCATTTAGACACTGTGCTTCCTATCACCCTCAGGCGAAAATACTACTGATTTGCAAGTGAGTGAAGAGAGGTCAGTAAATTGGCACTGTGGGTTTTGTATTACAGAGCATTGTCCTTCATTTGCTCTTGTTTTATCTTTACAGTAGTGTTACCACACTCGCATACTCATCAGAAACTCCAGCAGGCTAGAAACATACTATGCAGAATCCATGAGAGATACGGGGGTTTTTTCCCCGTCCGTATTTCACTGATCAGAGCTCGAAATGATTATTCAAAATAGTGTGTCTTTTTTCACTGGTAGATTTTTTTGAACACTAAGGAAATAAATATCACTGCACTAGCAATTGGCCAAATGCTATCTTGTAATCTCTGGGGGCAAAATAATTACATACTTAGACACTGTTTTGAAGTTGTTTTTTTAATGCTGTTTCTCAATTGCTTTCTCTCCCCTCACTTTTCACCTTTTCTTCCCCACAAGCATTGGTTTCTGAGGGATGGAGAGCAAGGCCTCTTTGAAAGTTTGCCCTCCTTCCAAATGGGAAACCTTCCTTTTAGTTAGTAGCACTGTGCTTCTACTGTATTGTGTGTTGAGTGCTGGAAGGAGGTAGTTGACTGAAGGAGGCAGTTGACTGAAGGAGGCATTTTATTATATGCAGTCTGTTGAAGTTTGTTTCCACTTGGCTGTTGAAGAGGATACACAAGATACCATTTCTGCTTTGAAACCCTTCCACATTGGCAGAGTGGTATATGAAGACCTCTGTTTTAATGATGACCAACAGAATTTTGATGGAAATTTTGAGATATAAAAGCTGTTGGTAACCAGGTCGCTACTGCTTTGCTAGTAACAAGTCTCTTGTGATAAGGCTGTGGTGTTATCCTGCCATGTTAAAGATTAAATAGCAAGTTCCGAAGAAATAGCCAACTGAGCAGCCACGCAAATGAACCTTTATCACTGTCCCAGAGGAGTGACTTTATTCTGTCTGTGGGAGCGTTGTTCTTTTACCAGTTTGGATGTTAGGAAGTTTATATGTTCACCTGAATTAGGATGGCGTGGTGGTTGCCATAGTCATAATCAGTGGTGATTATTAGTGCCAGGTACAGAGTTAAAGTGAGCTTGCTAATGATAATCTCAAACATGATTTTATAGTAGTGAGGGAATGTTGTAACCAAGGGAACTATTTAGTGTACAGTTGTTTTGGAAAATAACTTGCTGACATCAGGGCTTGTGATAGATGTTTTATGGCACAACTTATGATCTTACCATGTTTAAAAAAAATTGGGTTTGTGGCAATGTTCTGTTTTTTTTATTGTGAATAGTCTTCTGGATGTGACACCATCTGTCTTCATGTGAAGTTTTTATGGAAGGCTTCTACTTAACCTCTTTGTATATTATAGCTGATGTTCTCTGCAAGTTACTTCATTTTTTTTTCTTCTATGGAATCCTGATTAGTCTGCTTTTGACTGACATCGCTTGTAGTTTACAGATGCACTGTAGTTTTGTCTATGCAGTGGTATAGCTGTTTTTTATATTGGTATGTAATGTTGTCAGATTATTAGTTTGAAGCATAAAGTTTTTACTGTTATCGCTTTCAGACTTAATTATTTGGATAAGTGTAATTATCTTTTGGATACTTTTGAATGGCATCTTTTGGAGTTCACTGGCACTGCTGATGTCCCTAAATGTTTTCAGGATTTGATCCTCAAAAATAGAATTTGAGAAACAGGAAAATAAACAGAAACAAATTGTCTTTCTTGACATAATTTAAGCAACTTTCTGATATTTAAGTATGGAAAAAAACCCTCCAGCATTTCAACAGGTATCTTAAGTACTGTTACATTTGGTCTGTTATGGGTGTGCCTTTAGAAGTGATCAGCTGTACATTTGTGTATATGTAGATTGTGTATTTATAAACTGGGTATTGTTGTTTCCTTAGTGTGACAAACTGTTTCCTGGTAAAGTTACTGTACTCAATACCCCCCCACCCCCCCCACCCCCCCATTTAAATCTTATTAGACCTTATCTGTCTCTCCCCCCACCGCCTTAATGCGTGCTAGAACAACATTAGCTAATCTGTCAGACTGAGCTTTAACTGACATCATCAAGGGTAAATCCCCTGAAGAGCAATTTGTGCTACAGCAGCCTGGTAACTTGTAGTCCATATGATCAAGTGAACTTCATTAACAATCGCTTTTTCCCAGCTACAGGGTTTGAAGAATAGGTGTAGCTGAAAATGAAAGGAATATAAGGGTAGAGGAGAAAGTGCTGTTTTTTCCTCTGATTATTGGTGGATTTTTAGAAAACTTGCAGACTTCTAGATTAGTTAGTGTAGCTTCTTAAAGGTGGTAGACTTAAACTTCTGCATACTTTCTTCAGTCTAAAAAACCTCGTGGTTCCACCTTAGTGATTAATCAACTTAGCCAGTCCAAGTAAATATTTTTCATGAGCGATATTGTGGCCACTGTGGTGTGTTCTGGGTATATAAGAGTATTATTTGCATGCCTTTTGTATTTACTTTGCTGTCTCATACCATAGAAACCAGTTCTTATCAACTTAATATGACATAGTATCTTCATGTTGAACAGTGTTGCTAACAGTAGTGTTTATTCATGGAGTAACAAAAAATTATTGCACACAATACAGTGACTAAGTGACATGATAGAATCTGAATTATGTACCTAAGAATGCCTATTTTCATTTCTTCCTTGATTTTTTTTTTAATAAACTCACGATACTTCTCTTCAGAGACAAAAGATTTAACAGTTTGTTCTGCCACTGAAAAAAGCAAATAGTGATTACAAAAGAGAAACACTTGCATTCTCAGTTTAACTTGAAGCTTTGATTATTTTTCTGAGGGTTTTTTTTTAGCTTTTGATATACATACCCAAAAGTTGAGATAAGTACTTTCAAGATGAAAACTTATGCAAACCCAAACTCTTAAGAGTATTTTCCCCATAATAGTGTTACCAATATAATTAATGTTTTATTTTATTTCCTCACAGTTTTATGTGCTGAAAGAGTGGGCCAGATGACTAAAACATACAATGACATAGATGCTGTTACACGTCTTCTCGAAGAGGCAAGTATTACATCTCTTTTAAGGACCCATACACAGTATGAGACAGTAGTACAGAAATTATGTGGTACCACTAGTACAGACTGTTGGTAGACTGTCCTCCAATGAGAAAATAAGTGCTCTGAGTGTATGTACACTTTATCTCATTGGTAAGGTAAATATTCTTTCTAAGTAAAGGTTATTTGTTTACCCCAGTCATATGGATTCATTACTTGTGCTTATTTTTCAGTTGAGGCCATTTAACTTGCTATGGTCAAATATTTGACATAATGAATGAGGAGGAGGAGAGCGGGGGGAGTTGTCTTAAAATGACACGTGCTTTTACAGTACATGTAAAGCTAATAGTATCATTATTGATGGATTTATTCTTTTTTAAAAATAAATTTAAAAAGGCTCACAAATAGTCTTATATTCATAATTATTAGCTCGGGTAATGTCTTTCCAGAGAAGTGCATAGACACAAAATAAAAAAAATGTGAAATACTCCATTTGTCTCCAAACCTTTTCTTCTTTGTCTTATGTTTGGTTGTTTTGTGTTTTGGGGTTTTTTTTGGTGTTGTTTTTTTGGGGTTTTGTTTGTTTGTTTGTGTAATACCACTATTATGTAAATTGTTACTATTTTAATCCTTGGCACTAAAGAAATGTCAAAAAGCAACTGTCAAGCTACGATGCCTATGTTCAATAAATACCATGATAAATTATTTGACAGAAATCAGCTGCTTTTCTGCAGTAAACTTGAGCAATGTTTTTCCAGGTAATGTTTATGAAGAATTTTTTAGCTGAAAACTGTTACAACTATATTGATTCATGGCTGAATGTAATTTAATCCTTCTTATTTATTTGCTTGTTTATTGTAATAGCAGTGTCAAAAATGTGGTCTGTCTAGCCAAGATACATTGGGTGTTCTGTTCCTCCCCTAGCTCTGCAAAGAAACAAACATAGGAATGCTCACATTTCCCACCTGTGCTTGATACATCTGTTTACAGTACAGAGTTCTGCATTTTGTGCTTTGAGATGAATAATTTATACAACTGTCTACGAAAAGCAGTTAAAACTGATGCTTTACCTAAAAGACTTCTCCTGGAGTAATCCATTAACTTGTAGTAACAGTCTGTTACCTGTTTGTGTCCTGTTCCGTTTGGCTGAGATTTACTTGCATTTGTTCCACGGCTCCTTCCAGTAATGTTGCAGCATTCTGCCAAACTGTTTCATCCCCTGAGTCCACATAGCCAAACATCTATAGATCCAGACATCGCACTCATGGGAGCAATGCCAGAAGGACTTGCTGAGCCAATGTTCTAAAACTTCTGGTGTACTTTATCTGGATGATAGCAAAGAAAAAATAGGGGAGTGTGTAATAAGTGAGCCTTTAATAAAACAAATACTTTCAGTGTGCTTTTTCCTTTTATTTTGCCATCATTTCTGATTGAATCACTCCATTCCTAGGCAGACGTGCACTTACAGCTCCTTTCTGTTTTCCAAATGTGGTTATCACAAGAGATTACATCCATTTGCAGAATTTAAGGTGTAACTCCTTCTGCTACCTTGACACACAGAAGCAAGAAAAAAAACCCAGAAAGCTACCCTTTGTCTGTCCTTGTTGGCAAGCTTCAAATGATTGTATTACAAAGTTGGGAGGGTGAAAGGTGTAGCATTTGTGGGGGAATATCGGAAAGATAAGATCTCAGAACAGTATCTGTGCAGGTATTTTTAAAATCTTTGCCTGTTGCCCTGAAACTAAGCAAAGGGAGCAATACCAGGCCTGCCTGGGTATGTAGTAAGAATAGGAGCAGATTCCTCTGTGAACCTGTTTTCTCAGCCCTTTCTAATAATAGTGTAAATGTGTCCAGCTTCAGTATGTTTTTTTACATATTACTGTAATAAATCAGATCCTTATCACTGTGAGTAAGAGGCCTAACCCCACACTGAGATTTAGAGCTAAATTGCTAAAAATTGTGTAGGCAGTCTAGGGAGGTTAATTAAAGAGCCTGGAAATACACTTACATTCCTCAAATCTGAGTTTAGAAACCTTGCTGCTAGATAGCTCTTCCTGTGTAGAGTCAAAGCTGCGACAATGTATTTTTTCCACTTGTATTTATGAAGTGAGCCAAATCACTGAACAATAAGTTGGCTTGATACGTAAACCAAATGTTTTTTGGATAACTTTGTGGGACCTATTGTTCTGCAAGATTGTACGTAAGATTATATAAAGAATTTATGGCTAGATAATGCCAGTAGCTTTCGATGCAAATATAAGCCTGACCTTCAGAGGCCATTTGGAAAATGCTATTTGTAGATACAGCAGTGATCAATAACGTCTCTGTTTATTTACTGATTATTATATAACTTCTTTTTTTTCCCCACTATGAAAGCCTCTTCATTCAAATTCATTGACTTCAAATCCATGCAATCAATAGCTGTAGGTTTTTGTAAGCTTTGTCATTAATGTCTGCATGAAATAAGGTAGCTTTTAGTCATAAAATTTGGATGGCTGTCAGGGACAGTATAAACCCCAAACTGTATTTTCAGTGGCAGGGAGAAAACTCTTCCTCAAATGGTGTTGAACTAAAGGTAAGTGGGGAATTAACCGTTGTGCCATGTTCCCATTGTTTTAAAGATCTAGTAGCTGAATAAGAACATGATAAATAGAAATGCTTAATGAACAGCACAGAGTTTTACACAGAGTGTCATCCTTTCACAGGCAGATTACAACCCTGTGTCTCAGCTTTGCAGAAGCTGAGACATGTATAGGTACATGTCACCAACAGGATAAGCTTCTAGGTTTTATTGGTACATGTGATAAACTGTCTAAGACTGGTTATTTCCCATTCTGTGCTTATAGAGGAGGAGGAAGAAGGGGCCAAGCATGGCATGAGAGTAACCACTTAATGTAGATTTAGGCATGTGCACAAAGGAAAGGGATAGGATTTGGTTTTATACAAAAGTACTAATGGATGTACATACACAAAGACATGAGCTGAGTATTTGTTGTGGTGGAATCTGCTTCTGCTCCTGCACAGCTTACTGCCTTTGATTTCAAGGTTGAGCAAGTGGAAACTGAAGAATGCTTTGAAATGCCTAAGTTCTTTCATATTTTCATGGTGCTTCTGAATTCTTTAAAATGTAACCTCTAAAGTACTGTGATTGCATTCTGCAAATGGTATAACAAGGTGATGAAATAGTTTCCTTCAGTGATTTCTTAAACAAAACTGTAATAGAGAAACAGATCTGGTTTCATTTATGTTGTTCTACTGTACACTTGAAGCTGTGCTTTCATGTGTATGGTTCAGTAACTCTGTATGGGTCAGCCTTTTCTGAATAACGTTGGTGTAAATAAGCAGGAATAGAAAAAGAAAATTAACAAAAAACTAAGCAAACAAATCATCATGGAAGAAGAGTCTTTTTTTGTTCAAGTACTTGTTCCTTCCCTTTCATGACAATTTTTACTCTCCTTCTGATCCTTTGGTGAATAAAAAATTTGAAATGAACTTTCTTTTCTTAATGCTTCACAGAAAGAACGGGACTTAGAATTAGCTGCTCGAATTGGCCAGTCACTCTTAAAGAAGAATAAATCACTGACAGAGAGAAATGAATTCCTGGAGGAGCAAGTAGAACACATCAGGGAAGAGGTAAGATTTTTATGCCTAAGTGCTGTATCTGCAGTGATGGGGAGAATTTTCCTTCTAGTTTCACCTTGTCCATACTTAATTTTCTTGGGTGTCGTGTCCATAGCAGGTCAATCTGTGTTGCAGCAGTTTAGTCAGCCATTTTTCTAGCATGTACACTTCTAGAAATGTGATCAAAAAAGTAATTTGACCTGTTGGCTCGAATCAGGTGATTTGAGGGGAAAAAACCACCTCAAACCATTGAATTTTGCTTTGCCTCTGATTTCATTTTCCTCTGAAACTAGCTGCTATTTTAAAGTCACTATACCCACTGTTTTCTTCTACCTTTTTTGTCCTTGTTGTCCTGCTTTATGCATAATTCGCATCTGTTTTGATTATTTCACTCATCACACTTTCCCTTATCCTGTCTCCTTTTGTGTGCAGCTCTTTATTCTTCTTGTTCTGAATCTTCTTGTTGGTCCTCACTTGTTTCTTCCTCACCAACTGCTGCTCTAATTGCTTTTTCCCAAATACTTTTCTATTCATACCTGAGTTAAATTTTGACTTTTGGAATTTGGGGTTTTAGAACATAGCATTTGTATGCTGGGAGTGCTTCCCTTTGCTTCTCAAACTGAGTATGATATAGGTATCACATATAAGGTTTGTATTTATGGAGATTTCGGTGGTGCATACTCACTGAAATCATGTGCATTCTGCCTTTTCCAGGCTGGGCCAACTTCATAGACTTGTATTAAGCTTCCAGTGTTCAGATGGGTCAGGATATATTTTAATAATTTGTAATTTTTAATCAACATGCTCTGTATGCATGAACTTGTAATGTTAGGAAGCATTAGGTTATATTGGGAAGCAAAGGGTTATAGGTTGAGACTTGCTACCTCCTATACAGATTACTAAGATCTTACAGCTTCTTGTGATTTTGCTGTATCTCTTTCCAGGGAACTGTGATACAATCTGTTGAAGCATGGGTTGGCAGTCTGCTGCAGTACATATATTTGTCTTGAGTTTGACTGCAGTAATAATGTTTTAGACATATGATGAGCACGTGTAGAATATAATATGATGGTGCATGGGTTTGTCAATTCATAGAATCATAGAATGGTTTGGGCTAGAGGTGACCTTTAGAGGTCATCTAGTCCAAGCTCCCCCGCAATGAGCAGGGACATCTTCCACCAGGTCAGGTTGCTCAGAGCCCCGTCCAACCTGACCTTGAACGTTTCCTGGGATAGGGCATCTACTACCTCTCTGGGCAACCTGTTCTGGTGTTTCACTGTTCTCATCGTAAAAAAAAAAATCTTCCTTTTATATCTAGTCTGAATCTACCTTCTTTTAGTTTAAAACCATTACTCCTTGTCCTGTTGTTATAGGACCTACTAAAAAGTTTGTGCCCATTTTTCTTATAAGCTCCCTTCAAGTACTGAAAGGCTGCAGTAAGGTTTCCCTGGAGCTTTCTCTTCTCCAGGCTGAACAACCCCAACTCTCCCAGCCTGTCTTCATAGGAGAGGTGTTCCATCCCTCTGATCATTTTTGTGTCCCTCCTCCTCTCGACCTACTCCGACAAGTGCGTGTCTGTCTTGTACTGAGGGCTCCAGAGCTGGATGTTCACCAAAGCAGAATAGAGGGGCAGAACCACCTCACTTAACCTGCTGGCTGTGCTTCTTTTTATGCAGTCCAAGATACTGTTGGCTTTCTAGGCTGTGAGTGCGCACATTGGTGTGATGTATAAAACATACCAGAAAACTTAACGTTGTTTCAAGTAACACATTATGTCTTCCAGATACCATTGAATTTTTAATCAAATATTTATACAGTTGCTATTTCTTACTGTATTCCTCTGAATGGGAAGTTGGAATGCTGTAGGTACTGGCAGATTCTTGATAGCTGTATCTTGGATGGAACCATACAGAATGCTTTAAAAGAGCTCTTTATCTGTAACTACAAGTGTCACTAAACTCTAACTTGCTGAGCTAGGGGCAAATGTTGTTTCTCGTATTCTGGGACAGTGACCTTGGTTTGTGAATCGTGACCATACGTAGCTTTCAGCAAGAGCAAGAGAAATATCACAGTTGTGGGGCGAGCAGGAGAAGAATGAATCACAGTGGATTGAAGTCCTAAAAAATGACTCCTAATAGAACTGCTCAGGGGTGTGAGATGTTGATTTATATGCAAGACGTGCTGTTGAGAAAAGCGTGGATGGGAGAGAACCCAGATGTGTGATAAACAGTGGTGGAGCACACACATAGAAATAATATCCTTTGGTGTGGCCTACCCTTTTTGGCAAGGAAAACTAATTATCTTCTGTCCCGGAGGAGTGCTGTTGCTTGCTGTCCAAGTCCCATCATGTGGCAAACAGATTTATTTGTGCCTTGCTCGCTATGGCATTTACTAGGCATGTACATTGTGACAGGGCAGGGCAGTGCATTTATATCATACATCCAGAATGGGAGAATTGACTGAAGAAGGCGGACGACAGGGATGGCCTGCCTCTGTCCAGGTCTGTTTTTATTTATAGGGACTCAGGAGCAGCGTTAGGAAAAGTGTCGCCAGAAATAAGCTTCTTACCAGGTGACTTGATATGTTGGGCCATATGTTCTATCAACACCCATCTTTTCACACTGTCATTTTGACGCCTTCAGAAATTGATGCTTTTGAGGCAGAGCTCATCAGGCTTTAAAGTCATGACACTTATACGTTGACAATCTGTCTTTTGTAGGTTTCAGCTTTTCCATTAATGCTGAATTTTGAATATTTGAAGAGAATGGTAGCTAAGCCATTGCCTCTAAGGGCAAGAGATAAAAGAATTTATTTGGTACTTTTTATATTGTGTAAAAATGGCAGAAAAATGGTTTCTCTGTGGGGGATCTGTGGTTTCTGTAATATATAGACAAGTTGTTTCTGGTATATGATATAAAGTAAGGTTTTATTGGCATATGTATCATGGTGTGAATAATTTAGCTTTACATCTGTTTGACCTGCCAAACTTGTCCTGGCAAAACCTTCTGGCCATCCCATTAAGTAGCTCAAGTTTTTCCTGTGTCCTTGTGAACACGCCACATTCATAGGTACATGTCAAAGTAATGTAGACCTGTGCAAAATGCATTAGAATCTCGGGTTTGTCTTTTGAGTTTGTATTGTTAGGTGCTGCTTAGGTGTAGGAAGGGGCTGTGATGGTGTTCAATTAAAAACTGATGGAACTGAGACTTTTCCTGTAGCGCACTAGAGGGCAAAAGGTGAGTGCACTGAAGCGCTATACTGCATGCACACTCTTATAGTCTCAGCTTACTGTTTCAGAGTTATATACTAAAAGCATAACATTATATTGATAAAACTTTCTTAATTGTACATCATTTTGGTTACAGAGATGGGTGTCCTCCTTTTCAGGAGCAGAAGTGTAGTTCCCAGGTACAGTGTATCTGCCTGCTGTATTACCGTGTTCAGGAGGAATGCTGCAGCTCCAATTCTCAAGATGTGTTCCTTTTCGCTAGAATGGTGCTGCCTACAGTTTAATGTTGTCGTCTTTGAAATCAGAGCTCAGTATCAAAGCAATGTGAACTGTCACAACCAACTGTGTTTGGAATGGAGTAGGTCATTAGGTTTTAGCTCCTCCTAATCTTTCTAAATGCCCCAGTTTGTGCTTCTTTTTCTTGTTCAGGTTTTGTCATGTGTTTCTGAAGCTAAAAAAACAGCGCTTCAAACACAGTGTCAGTCCTCAAATAACACCACCTCAAACCTGTGGTAATGTCTGGGTAATACAGCCTTTTAGTCCTGTTATTCGAGCTCCCGGTCACATCAGCATTTGTGTTTTGGTGATAGCTGGTTTTAAAGTCCAGGTTTGACTTTGTTCTGTGTAAAGTGAGAGGAAAGGAAAAGCTGAGTTACAATCTTGAGTGGTGGTTTAAAAATGGAACATTGGTTTTGGACTATTAGAGTAGAAGGTAATGTTGGAAAGATATAAATGCTCTTTGGCTTGGTACTTGCAAGTGTGTTGTTTGCATACAGTGTAACTGGATGTCTTCATTTTAAGTGAATAATTCCAACCTGTTAAGCATTTAGCTGCTGTCAGTCAGGGAAGCAATCAGCTGGACTCTTGAAACTGTTGTTTGTGATTCGGTAAGGATTGTTCCTGCGAGCTAGGTTCCATGTCTCTAAACTGTTGTGCTCTATGTGAGGAACCTTTTGTCTTCTACCTTTAATTATTTCTAAGATAGATGCAGCTATTTCATGACATAGTTCTGAAGCCGAGTGAAGTTTTCAGGGCAGTGGAGTGAATTAAAAGCCTGAACAGATGCAAGTCCTGGGAACCAAGCATGGTGACAGCTCATGGGCCTTGTCCCATGTTGGGCAAGGGCTCAATCTGTATTGCTGGGTAACAATCCATTGTGCAGGGGTAGCGTGGTAGTGTTTGCTCTGAAGGGTACATGTTGCAGTGGCTTGTGAAAATGTAGAAGAGGTCCTTTCTGTTCATATAACCAGTCCTGTGTGTTGCAGTGTAAAAATGTGTACTGGGTCTGACTGGGATGGAGCTAATATTCTTCATGGCAGCCTACATGGTGCTATGGTTTGAATTTGTGACTAAAACAGTGTTGATAACAACCAGTGTTCTGGCTATTGCTGACAGTCTGTCTCTTTTTTTCTTTTTCTTTTTCTCTTTCTCTTTTTCTTTTTCTTTTTCTCTTTTTCTTTTTTTCTTTTTCTTTTTTTCTTTTTCTTTTTTTTTTCTTTTTTCTTTTTTTTTCTTTTTTCTTTTTTCTTTTTTCTTTTTTCTTTTTTCTTTTTTCTTTTTTCCTTTTTTCCTTTTTTCCTTTTTTCCTTTTTCTTTTTTCCTTTTTCTTTTTTCTTTTTTCCTTTTTCTTTTTCTTTTCTCTCTTCCCGCTCTGCTCCCCATCAGCACAAGATGTTAGGAGGGTGGCACAGCTCAGATACCTGACCCAAACTGACCAAAGGGTTATTCTATCCCTTATGCTGTTATGCTCAACAATAAAAGCTCAGGGAAAAGAGGAAGAACGTGAGACACTCATGACTGTGGCGTTTGTCTTCACAAGTAACAATTACTTGTGCCAAGACCCTGCTCTCCAGGAAGTGCCTGAACATCCATCTGCTGATAGAAAACAGTGAATAAATTCATAAATTCCTTATTTTGCTTTGTTTGCATGGGCAACTTTGCTTCATTTATTAAACTGTCTTTATGTCAGCCCATCAGGTTTTCTTGCTTTTGTGCTTCTGATTCTCTCCTCCATCCTGTGGGGGGTTGTTGGGCAGAGTTCATGCTCATCTGGTGGGTGCTTAGTTGCTGGCTGGCGTCAACACCCCACAAAATGCAATGTTAAAGGGAAGTGTTGCTGGAGGTTCCTGCAGTGAGATTTTCTCACATTTCACAGCATGATTGAGGTTGGAAGTGACCTCTGGAGGTCATCTTGTCCAGACCACCTTCTCAAGCATGGACACCTACAGTTGGTTGCCCAGGACCATGTCCAGATAGTGTTTGACTGTCTCCAAGGATGGAGACTCCACAGCTTCTCTGGGCAACCTGTGCCAGTGCTCAGCCACCCTCACAATAAAAAAGTTGCACCTGATGTTCAGGAGGAGCTTCCTGTGTTTTGGTTTGGGCCCATTGCTTCTGCTTCTGTTCCATTAAAAGGTCACCATTTCTGGCTGTTCACCCTCCTTTGAAGGCTTGGAATGCTTGGAAGTGGCAGTAAAAATAGTATCCTCAGTCTTTTTAATTCATAGAGAAAAAAAGTGTAGCAAAAGCTGGACATGATCTGGTGCCCACCCACTGACAGTATCTGAATCGTTGCTACTTAAAGAGGCTGAACCATAATGTGCTGGAGGGAAGTAAGTTGTTATTTTTGGCTCAGCATTTTAGCTCTTCCTGAAATGGGGAAAGTGATCCTCCCAAAATTAATGCATGGATTTTGTTTCATGGTTTTCTAAAATGTGTTTGGTTTTGGGTTTTTGGTTGGTTTGTGGGTTTTTTTCCCTTGCATTTTAGAATCCATGTCTCAGGAGGACTTGGTGCCTTAGCACATCTGATTACACAGAATAGCCTTAGTAAAGTAAATGACCTTGTTTGCTTAAAATTCTGCACAGTTTAAGTCCTTTATTCCATTGAGTCTGCTTTCTGTTTGATGAAAATGCAGCTTAAATCCATTTTATTGATATTCTCTGGGGTTTTTCGCCAGTAGTAACTACAAATATAAATGTACCTACAATACAAAAAGCAGAAGTCTAATAGAAACAGACATACTCTGTAATTTGTGCATTGGAAAGCGAAAACTGAGGGCCAAGTCTTGCAGTGGAAGTGGAAGGGAACAGATCTGTCCGATCAGTTCTGCTATTTATAGCTATGCAAGACAAATAAAATGTAATCACTTGCCACCGGCATCCTGAATTGCAACTGTGAAGTGGTGCAAGTGCTACTGTGTAACTGAGTTTTTAACCCTTTCTGTGGAGAATTGCAATATAAATTAACCAAGATTAAGTTTGTGGATCTCACAATGACAGGGTCTCTTAACCACCCAATTTCGATGTTTTTTTCCTTTTTGATACATGTATGTATCTAAGTATGGGACTGCCACATACAACTTTACTAGACTTACGTTTTGGAGTCAGCAAAAGCCCAAACTACACCCAGCCTGCAGAAACTGACTGCAGCCTCCACCGTTGCAGCGGCCTCAGGATGGCAGCTTGCCACCGTGTGGTGCTGGTCTGCAGCTTAGTGGGAACTGAGTCCCAAATGTAACCTTACTGCACAAGGATTCTAGTAATTTTGTTTGAAGTCTCTTGGAGAGGAAGAAATGTCTGTATCTAAGCCAGAAGGTGACAGTCATCACATAAAATGGATAAAAGTGATGTTTGGCTTGACTGTGCCACATTAATTTCTTGCAGTATCACTGAAATATATCCATTTCTGTGGGTGTGAATCTAGACTAATGCAATAGTGAATCAGGATTACTCATCTTAAAGAAGGTGAAAGATGTCTGATAGCAGTAGATAATTGCATTTTTGAATTTATAAAAAAGAACATTTAGTGGCTAATTTGAAAGGTACACTTGTCCTTCTTTCTAAGAAATAAACAAACTGGTTCTGGTCTGTTCCAGTCTTGGCCTCTTGATTTAGTCTGAAGATGATGCTTGGAGGATGAATAGCTAGCTAATTTGTAGTGCATTTACTTATGAGTGTGCCTAGAAAATCAACTTACTGATCTGCAAATTCTTTGTGCAGGTTTCTCAGTTGCGGCATGAGCTCTCCATGAAAGATGAACTGCTCCAGTTCTATACCAGTGCTGCTGAAGAAAGTGAGCCGGAGTCCGTATGTTCCACCCCGTAAGTTAATTGACCTAAACCACTGAACCTTCATCTGGTACTAAGTAATCGGTAGTTTGGACAATTTAATAGCTTTGAAAAGTAGTGAAATGATCACTGTATTGGCTGAATCTAAAAATGGCACTCCAAACTTGGTGCATGGCACCAGCTGGAACGGTTTGCCTTGGACCAGCTGGCTCTCCAGGTGCCAGCAAGAGTCAGGAGGGTAGAGTACACAGGGAGGCTGCTGATGCAGCACTGTAACTTTCACAGGAACTAGGTCACTGTGGTGGTGAGGCAGACATAGGTCCCGCTTACAGTACCCTGCTGTATCAAATACCTTTGCATGCTGTGCTAGAATGTGCTACCTGTGTGACCTTTGTGCTTGAAGGACCTGAAGGCTCTATGGAAAAATTCCAAGCAGAGGAAAGGAAATAAAGCATGAATACTAGTGTGAGTTCCAGGCAATTAGCTGGCAGAACAGTGTTGCAGGCTCTGAGGGGCTGTCTGCCCTTGCTTGCAGAGTTATTGCTGCATTCCAGTGAAGCATGTGCAGCATTAATCAGGAAGCTATTGGGTTGCTTCCTGTAGTAAAGTGGATTCCTTTCTCATAGCCTTAGCTGAATAATTTTTCCATAGGAAATGTGTGGAATAATAAATAAGTCTAAAAATTGTTCTGTTTTAAAAATCACTGCAAATGTATCACTGCCTAAACATACTGGCATGAACAAGCTGTATTTTATGTGGCTCTAACTGGTTTTGAGACCTCTTGTTTAGTCTGCTCTTCTGTGAGATTGGCCATAATACAGGTGAAAATGAGTTAAAACTGTTGTTTTCCTTATAAGGCTGAAGAGGAATGAATCTTCCTCCTCCGTCCAGAACTACTTCCATTTGGATTCTCTTCAAAAGAAACTCAAGGACCTTGAAGAGGAGAATGTTGTGCTTAGATCTGAGGTGAAATTGCTCCCTTTGTGTTTTACTTAATACAGTTGTGCATTTAAATGCAAGAACAGAGGTATTGAGAAGCATGTATTAAAAGCTGACAAAGTCTAAGAGGATATAATTACTTGTGACACGTTTCTTTTTGGTTGTTAATCACCATCCTTTATCCTTCTAAATGAAGGAAAGGCTGAAACATGGAAGCTACTTCAAGCTACATGTGAAGCAGTTTCCTTGCCAGAAGAATGTGCAGGAGCATGGGCAGGTTTTGGAGTCCAGCACTACACATTGAAACAAGTCTTAAATGGCTGCCCTGATAGATACGGGTGATTTTAGCTGCAGGTCTGAAGTTTGTAGGATGGCATGGTCTGTCTGGTACAAATTCAGTGTTTGGCAAAATAAAAATGGCTAGCCTAAATTTGCATTAAATAACTTCTATTTGTGTTTCAAGTCAGGCTGTTAATATTTTAAGTTGAATGTGATTTTCTTGCCTTTTCTTTCTGATAATATTCTGTTCATTTTACAGATGACTGTTTTTAAAAAGTTCATTTACTGTTCCCTGTCTGTCAGAAATAACACTTCATAATTGAATATCCTATGAATAAATTTATATTTTCAATGCCACATTTAAAGTTTGGGACCACATTACCATTTTGCAAACATGTAGCGGAGTATAGTGGAAGAAATACTTTTGAGCTAAGAATGAATTTACGAAAACAGAGTATGATTACCATTTTCTACTGCAAATGCAGGGCCTGTTGCAAATAGGTAGTGTCACATCTTTGGATAAGACACTGCATAACAGAGTGCTATACACTTCATTGAGAAGTCACGCGAGGAAGATGAGCGGTAGATCGTTCGAGAATATTGAAGGTAGGGTTAGAACTGAGAGTGCCATTGCATCAGGAGCTGATAGGAGAACCCCATGTAGCACTGGCTTCCCTTCCAGGGAGATGCCATCTGTGCCAGCAAGGCACAGGATTGAGCCAAATCTGAAACCTCTGAGCTACGCAGTTCTCTACAGATGCTGTTTGTGGGTGTCTGTGCATGCCCCCAGCATTGGGAATAGATTACAGACCCACTGAGGTGGTGCCAGACAAAACCAGCTGGGTGTAGCCACACTTCTCTTGGTATTCCTGGAATCAGAGCAGAACAGACAAAGCAGGGAAGAAGGTAGCACTAAGGTTTTATGTGGAATATATGGTTACAGTACCAGAACTTTTAGAATAGTATCTGAATGTTAGTTTGTGATGATACCTAGCTTTGTTCAGGTGACCAAATCAAGCTCTGCATACTAGTCTTCTGTATGTTCAGGGGTCTTTTTTCTTCTTATTTTTAGTGCAAAATACACAAGTGACATCTAGTGGGGATATGGTGATAGTGGTGGATGTTTCTCCATACAGTAATGTCTGCTGAGTGTTCATCCGCCTCCTTTTTTCAGAACATGAGGGAGGGCAGGCAAAAACTGTAGTTTCTCATTGTCTTCCTGGAGGAGTGATTAGAAAAGCTTGTATTCCTGAAGCAGATGGAGATGCAGCAACATACTAGCAAAGAATGTGCTAATGTAGCATATTTGATGTGGATTTCTTGAACAGGCTTGTCAGCTGAAGACTGAAACAATTACTTACGAAGAGAAAGAACAACAGCTTGTCAATGACTGTGTAAAAGAGCTAAGTATGTCCCTATTTCTTTTCACTTCTCATTTGAGACAGCTGAGTAAAAAAAAAAAAAACCCAACAAAAAACACCCACCCAAAACCACAAAACTGAGTTAGATCAGTCATATTTTCCTGTGGTACTTATTTTCCTTATCTAAATGGTTATAAGGAGAAAATTTATGGCTGAAATTTCACAGCAGAAAATTCTGGCTGTAAGCTAAATCTATCTCTGTTGCAAAATAGTTTTGCGTTGGAAATGTTAGTGTTAAGGGAAAATACAATCTCCTTTGCAGCATGAGCATTTTTGTGTCTTTCTGGCTTTGTGTCCTGCTGTTGGTTTTCAAAATACCTTGCTGTGTATTTGGGCAGGATTTTGCGGAATCAAGTCATGTGCCAAAAGAACATCTTTCTGCTTATTTTTCTGCATTTGAGTTTGTGATGTTAATTGTAATTGCTTATCTTAAAGGGGATGCAAACATCCAGATTGCCAATATCTCCGAAGAGTTAGCAAAGAAAACTGAAGATGCTGCCCGGCAGCAAGAAGAAATCACCCATCTTCTCTCTCAGATAGTCGATCTGCAGAAAAAGGCAAAAGCTGTAAGGAATCCAGTTGCAAGACTAAGTTGTGATTTGCTACTATTGTAGCTGGAAGACAAGTTACAATCCTCTGTATACTAGAACCTAAAGGAAATTTCCCACCCTCCTTACCTGGGTGACCTTGTTTGATGTTGAATATCTAGCATACTTGACCAGAAAGCATCAATTTATTAAAAGATGCATATATGATATATCAGATACGATAGTTAGGTTTATTTTAATACTAGATGTGAAATTCCGCACTGAACTTAATGACTTGGCATAAAACAAGAATGTCGGTGCAAGTATTTCAGTGGGCACATACTCGTTCATTTTAGGGCCTTGGAGGTTCATTTAGCAGGGCACAGAATGATGCTGGGTGTTCTTGTGTTAACATTTTAAATGTTTTTCATCTAATGTGTGGACTAATTGCCACAGGAGGGTCTTGAGAAAAGTTAGAATTTTCGTGCTTACCTGTAGTGTAGGATGTAAACATCATCACAGTATTTCTAATGGTTTTTTTGGCGTGTTTTAGTGTGCGGTTGAAAATGAGGAACTTGTCCAGCATTTGGGAGCAGCTAAAGATGCCCAGAGACAGCTCACAGCAGAGGTGAGTACATTACTTAGTATTACAATAATTTAGTAGTAGGGCAATGGCTGTTCACTTTACCACAAGAGTTTTAGTCTAAGCTGGATCAGAAATACTAATTAATTTTGCCTATGTATATGGAATGAAGGAACATTTATGTTCCTGGTAGAGTTCAAAACCTTTTCCTTCCTTTTCTCTCCTCCTTCAACTGGCATACATTTTGAAAAACTGAGGCAGTGGGCTATTTAGGAACCCCTTTAGAGCTTAACTTCTCTATGCTGGTAGTTTAAGCCTACTCTGTTTTTGAATTGTGAGATAACATTGAACAGCTCATTCGTACTGTAATTTGTCCAGTGGATAAACCAAAGGCAGTCCAGGATTGCTGGCTGTCTTCTGGGAGCTACATTCACGTGAACAAAATGCATGAAATAAAATGAATAAAGCTTGATCCCCTTAGCATGTGTCTTGTACTTGGACTACTTGGTGTTGAAGCTTGGAATGCCCGTAGAAGCTTTTCCTGCTATGGGCCTTTTGTATCTGTGGTGCTCCACAAAGACTGAGCTCATGCTTCTCCATCCCTTTCTTAGGAAAGACATGGACATGATCTCTGTTTCTAAGCCAAGTAGCTTATTTTTATGCAACTTGTAGGAATGTGGTGTTTCAGACTTCAGCTCCCTTGCCAAACTTGTTTGAAGTGGCTGGTGAACTCAAAAGCTATGAAGGTACAGACATCTACAGACAGAGTGATTACATGAGATGTGTTTCCTGAGAAAGTCAAGCTAAAAATAAATCATTGTCTTAGGCAGTTGCAGGTTATATGTATATGTTATATCTGTGTAACCTTGAGCTTAAAATTCTTAAGTCACTTGGAGCACTGTGAAATGTCTTGTCCTTTTCCTATGCTGTTTGCTACATGGTCGTCATGGCAGTAATTAGGTACTGTACCTGATCAGACTAAAGATATTTTAGCTCTGTCTTCTCCTTGACAGTGGCTTCATGTAGGTACGTAGGGCAGGAAATGGAGCAAGCAGTTCCTTCTTGTATCGTGACCCCCTGCCCTCCCCCACCTTCCCATTACTAATCTGTTATTAATGGTTTTCAGTGATACTGAATTGCTGGAGTTCTTCCTTTAAAGTGAAATGTTCTTCCCTACACCATTATACTTCACCAGTGTTAAAAGAATTTGCAGGCTTTTTGTGATAATAGTGCAGCCCGTAATGTCTTGGACTGTTTTCTATACATTGCAGTTACGAGAGCTGGAAGACAAGTATGCAGAGTGCATGGAAATGCTTCATGAGGCTCAAGAAGAGCTGAAAAACCTTCGGAACAAGACTATGCCAAATGCTATATCACGTCGGTACCACTCTCTCGGTCTCTTCCCTATGGTAAGCAGATTTAAGAAAAAAACCTGCACACACCAGAAAACAACCAACCAGAGGAAATGTATTTGCATCTGACTTAACAGCTTCAGGGGCAGGATGCTAGGCCAGACATGAGCATGGGTGAAATGTGTATTGATACAGCACTAAAGGATACCAGAGTGATCAGTTTTGCATACATGGTTCTGAAACAGTGATGCTGTGCAGTTACTTATTTTTACTGCAGTATTACACACAACTTGCAGCTAGCTATGCTTACGTTGTGAATCATGAGTAACATTAATAGGTTTTTGCACAGTTCTGTACTGTCATGCATATTGGTTATGCATCTCCTGTACTGTGGTGGTTGATATTCAGTAGGATCTTCTTGTTTTTCTTCAATATCCTTGAAGATGTAACTTCCTGATTACATAACTAATGGTTTCTGGACATGGTATCCTTCTAGTCACTTATGATATATGTTCTAGTTCTTCAGTACTTGAATAGGTTACACACATATTCTTGTTTTAGGGCCACTGAAAATCCAGTGGTTCATTAAAAGAATGTTTGTTGCTAATATGCATTATGGTAACAGCAATTATGGAAGTGTCACTGGTGTTAACAACTTTGTTTACCTAGTTTCATTTGATTATGACATTGTACATCTAAAGCATGGGGAATATGCAGTACACTCAACCAAAGAGTGGATAAGAATGTCTAAGTAAGTTCAGTGGCTGACTCTGCTTGCCTGTGTATCTCTAGAATAATTCCATTACTTCTGAGGGCAATGATATCAGTGAAGTTTCTTTTGAGTTATGTTAATGTAATCAAGCCACAGAATCTGGCCCTCCTTGTCTTTAGCCATGTCTTGTCTTACTTCTGAGGAAGAACACAGATTATATTTGTGCCCATAAGAAGTAAATGGTCAACAAAGGCTTAGCTTGCCTTTTTGTGTTCCCTTCTGAGACTGAACACAGGCAATTTAAAGTGTAGACATTTAATAATACAAGTTGTACTTGCAGAAATACAGTTGAAAGCTGCAAAAAGTATGTTTGTGCTGAGATAGGTTTACGTGTTTTGTGTAAAAATGATTTTCAGTTGTTGAATCATGAGACCAAAGATCATTTGGATTTGTGAATGTCTGACTCTTAGACGCTGCACTTAACTACAGTTAGGCAGTAAAACTTACTGACCAGCAGTGGAAAATTGACAGCGTGTCATCTTTAACCCTGTGGGGGAAGCATATAATGCTTTATGCCAAGAGCCATATCTTTTTTGTGGGTGGGTAATGTTGTGAAAGGGAAGGGTGTTTTCTGTTTATATTAAATGAAAACAAATTAAGCAGAACTTTATAAATGAAAGGTGAGTGCTGCTGAGCAGGGAATTCAGTCTGGGAAGTTGGGGCACCTGAATTCTGTTGTTACCTGTGATGGTGTTTTAAGATCTTTGATGGACGTTATATGTCTTCAGATGGTAAGTACTGTAGCAGTATAAGGCCAAGCCATAATTTGTCAGTGATTTAGATGTATACATTAGTCTTCCAGCTTTCTAGTAAATTTTTATTTTTAAACCTTTCTCTTTTTTCTCAGAATGATACTTTATTAGTTATTATTTTATATAAGTAAACAATTATTTTCTGCAATGATAACCTATTAATACTATGATACTTGTTTTTCTCCTGTGCTTATTTTTAACAGGATTCTTTGGCAGCAGAGATAGAAGGGTCAATGAGGAAAGAACTGCATTTAGATGAACCCGACTCTCCTGACTTGGCGTATGACTGAAAAGAATTAGTTCCTAATTGATTGATTGTATCTGAAGTTAATTACCATTTGATGAGAAGGGAAAAGACAGGAAATAGTTGAGCTAGGAATTCAGAAAGAAATATTTCTGGCAGAGTGTGAATGATAGAGAGAAAGGAAAATAAATTGTCTGGTTACTGGGGTGGTTGGTTATATTTTCTACTAAAGCTACTAAAAGAAAACACCTATACGGAGATTTTGCCTTGTCTTATGAACTTTTTGTCCTCCTTTGTGAGTGCTGAGAATGAGAAAGGGTTTGTTTTCTTGTGTGTTACCATGCTAGATGTCTTCAGTTAATGATTAGGGGATGAGTTCAATTCCTCGGGTTCTCTCCTCGGGTTTTGTAACAGAAGTTGCCAGGTAATTACTGATCTAATCCAGTTTTTACAGGGAGAACATCAGTGCAGAAAGAGATTCAGTGGTTGGGTGCTTACAGTATGATGCTCGTTACGCTTGTGTTGAAGTTCTCTTGAATTGAACAGGAGAGTGGTTTGAAACAAGTGCTTGTGACAGTCCAAAAGCTATAGATAGATACAGCTTGGCAGAAACAGCCTTGGTGACACCAGTTGAACGTGTACTCCAATAGGTTTATCTCACAGATTTGTACAAAGCATGGACTGGTTAATTTGAAGTAAGTTAATCCTATTTAGAGAGTCTGTTAGAGAAAGAGAGTTTACAAAGAAAGGACACTCAGGGAAGGTACAGTATCCACTTTCCAGAAACCTAAGTGTATTTACAGAAAGCTTGGCACATACTTAAACCTTCTCTGAGCATGAACCAAGAATTGTAAATGGGGCTTTGACAGAGTGAAATGTTGATTAGAAAAAATGTAAGATCAGAAAGATGTGAGTATGCTCAAACTCCATAGGATCTTTCTGTCCTTCCAGCATAATCTAACTTAAAGATAGTTTAACTTATTTAGAATATAAAAGACTTACGTACCTAAGAAGAATACCTTTTTTTGGTTTCATGGCTTGTGTTGGTTTTATTTATTTGCTCAGCAGTAGTAACTGTAACCTCTGTGGGACTGTTTATTGATAGTTGCTCTGAGATTCAGCCTCTTAAAGGTATACAAGTATAGACTTGGAGCCTACACACAAAGATTGCAACTGTTGAACACTCATGGACAGAAGGAAAGAAATTTGAATGACATTAAATAGCATGAGGTGTGCTGTCATCATTATGCCCTGGTAGTGTTACCTTTAAGCTGGAAGGGATGCGTTGGTCTTGTGTTCAGCCACTGTTGAACTGTAAAACAAAGTAGCAATGGCACTTCTATAGCGTGATGTAGGGCAAATTTTATTTCGTCAAGAAATTTCTGCTAAAGTGTCACTTCATCTTAATCTTGAAGCAGATGAACAGTGTTTGTTATGGTATCAGGACAACAGTGATAAAGAACGAACTGTAGAAGCAGGTAAAAAATTAAGTTTCCAGCCTTGACAGCCTCTGTCTAGACTCTTGGTCCATTATATTTCTGATGGGTTTTGTTTCTAAATGTTATTTAAGGGAGTTGGAAATTCATTCCAAAAAGGAAAGATGCAAGACTTGCTTGCATAGAGATACTCAGTAGGGTAAATTCAAATTCCCTTTTAAAATGGATGAGCCAGTTCATAGTTCAGAATTGAATGGAGATCAATTTTTTTTTTTAAAAAAAGCTCATTTCTACACAGGGGCTTTAAGATGTTTTTAGCTGATGTACTAAAATGCTTTTTCACTTAATTTTATTATTAATATTTGAGAGGGTATAATGTATATATTATATACATAATTCTCAAATGCTTTGTCTAAAATATTCTAGGATGATGGAAGTATTATGCTGATGGATTGAATGTAATGGCCAGACTGTAGCGAGTATGGGACCCTATGCATACTACTTTACAGAAACTATGAAGAGAGGTGGTTGGTGGAGCTGTGAATAGGAAGGGTTGTTAACAAACTGTTACCTGTTTCTCTGTTCCTTCTTAAGGTGAGAAGGCACTGTGTGATTATTAACTGTGTGTGTGTCTTACAGTCATCAGAAGCGGGTCTTCGAGACGGTGAGAAATGTTAACCAAGTTGTCAAGCAGAGATCCATGACTCCGTCACCAATGAATATCCCAGGCTCTAACCAGTCCTCTGCTATGAACTCAGTCATTTCTAGTTGTGTCAGCACTCCACGTTCCAGTTTCTATGGGGGAGACATCTCTAACATTATGATAGATAACAAGACCAATAGCATCATCTTAGAGACGGAATCCTCTGACAATGGGTCAGTACAATAGCACTGTACTTTGCTTTTGCTGTATTTCTGACATAAAGACAGTGTTTCTATTTTCCTCTTTTTGTCTTACATTGTGCAGTTAACACAGTGACTTACATCTTCAAAAGTTACTTTGTTTTGTGCTTACAGTTCTTGAGCACTCAAGTTTGTTTAAAAAGGAAAGCTTTTTGAAAGTACTGTGTATCAGTGTCTGTAACTCATGTCTGTTCTGAGATGCAGCATCACCAGATGATGTAAAACATCAATTTTTTGTCTTTCCAACTGTGGGTCAACACTTTAATTATATTTTCAACATTTTACATGTAATGCTAGGGAGTTCTGATCTAAGATGCAGCTACAGCTTACGCTTTTGATCCTACAAATAAATAAGTAATTTAAGTGTGTGTGTGTAGGTTACCTAATACAAGAACTTACGAATGAAACCAACCAGAAACTTGCTTTTCTAGCTATTTGTCTCTTCCCCCAGCACAGCTCCACACTATGCTGTGTATACTTTCCTGTAAAAACGACTTAATGTCTCAAAATAATGAATATATTCACATAGTATACCCTTGTGACTCGTTATGGTATTCTTGCAATGTTGGCTGGCCCTGTAAGGTGTGGCCTGCTTACTTGAGTTTGTGTAAATGTAAGAGAGAGGTGACAAGTAGACACCTCTCATCTCTTTGTAGGAGGAACCTCTTAAGCAAAGTGCAGCTCTTCCAACCAGGAGTTTCCAGGCAGGAACTAGGATTCAAAACAGTTTTAGTATGAAGGAGAAACAAAATACTGGTGTTTGCCTTTGAGCTCCCTGGATGAGTAGCAAGTTGTTCCCAGACATAGTAGTTTAAAGGTACTGGTGAATGTCTCAAAACTGTCATGTGGAGTTTCTAAACATCTCTAAGAAATCTTTTTCTCCCTCCCCACTTTTTTTTTTTTCCTTTCTTTTTTTGTGTGTGTTTGTGTCCCCTGTTATGTTTTAGAAATGAAGACAGGATGAAGAAGCCTGGAACTCCAGGGACCCCAGGCTCCAGTGACCTAGAGACTGCCCTTCGCAGGCTGTCCCTCAGGCGGGAGAATTACCTTTCAGAGCGAAAGTTCTTCGAAGAAGAGCAGGAAAGGAAGTTGCGGGAACTGGCAGAAAAGGGTGAACTCCACAGTGGTTCCGTTACACCTACAGAGAGCATCATGTCGCTGGGAACTCACTCCAGATTTTCAGAATTCACTGGATATTCAGGAATGTCTATCAGCAGTCGCTCCTACCTGCCAGAAAAGCTTCAGATTGTGAAACCACTAGAAGGTGATAACAAAGGGCCTCGGCCTTTATCTGTTCTTCTTAGTGACTCTTTGTGGTCTCTTATCCATCACCAGAAAGCAGGAAATCTTTGCAATACATACTCCTTTTACTTTAGAGACAGTAATCCACGCTGTTGGTTTGAAATCTTCTAACTGCTACATTTTTCCACGAGCCTTAAAAATGTTAGGAAACAATTCCAGCCAAGGCAGTGAAATGAATGTTACAGGCCACACATGCATCAGCTCAGCAGTGCAGCTTTATGTCTGACCTGAATATCAGTGTTGCCGTTTCATACTTAGAAAAGGAAGGTGGTTGAGTATCTGAAATCTAAGCAGCTAAGAGTATTAGTTCATCAAATCTCAGTTCTGCAAATAAGTGTCTGGAAAGACCTTTGCCTAGTTCAAATAGTCCAGTAGGTCTAATAAGACTATTTTCGTGATTAAAAATTACCTCTGGACTTTAATTGGCTGTTGTGAGTGGCCATACATAAGCTTCTGTGGCTTTGGGTTTCATGTGTGAAACAGTTTGTTGGTTTGGGGTTGGTTTTTTGTAAGTCAGATTTCCTCCATATATTGTCACAGAAAAAGGCAAGATATAGGTAGGTGGTAGTCAGGGCTAGAGCTTTATTGCAAAGTACATTTCTGTAGTGTGTCTAACAAAGCTGACAGAGCTCATATAGTACAGTCTACCTGGCTTTCTTCAGTCCTTTCAGGTTGTTGCTGGAAGTCAGTTCAGTAAATTTCTTCAGGTTTTAAACAAAATGAAACTGTTTTCCTATAGTACTTCGCAGATACACTAGCTGTGTAATTTAGCTTTGGTTTCTGTCTTTCCCCCTCTTCTCCTTTAACAGAACTCTTGTGTTACATTACATTGTCTGTGTGTGCTTTAATTGCAAAAGTTCATTTTTTTCATCTTTCTAGAGCAAGTTTATTTCATCTATAAGGAACATTTAGCATGACATACATTCAGAAGCAAAAATAACCCTTTCTGTGTCCTGAAGAAAGTGATGTGCTGTATCTACTTATTCAAGTGAAACTGTAGCCATAGCACACAAGTCCATACTGTTCAGCAGATTTTAGTAGTTTGTTTTCATGACTGCTTTTAAATGGTCGTAAAAAATTTTTGTACCACATGAGGGAAGGGATGATCCAGCTGTTTCAGTTACTGGTTGCTACCACTGTAATAGGTTTCTGTTACCATCCCATTATATCTGCTTTTTTCTTTCAATAAACTCTTCAAGTCTTTATCATCTTTCTATCTGTCTGGGTTTTTTTTCCTGGTTTTGTTCATTGTTCTCACTGGGTCATTTTTTTCCTTAAAATTATTGCACCTTTTAAAGTACTTCTCGTGTTTGGTTTTAGATCTCATTTGTAGTATGTTTGTGTCTGCCTGTTTCATAAGTTTAATGTTTATCTTTTATTAAATACATGTTTAGGATTCTGTTCCTTGCTTCAACTTAGTTTCTTTCCTGAGAATTTTTCCTGAGATTTTTCTTCCCCACCCCCCCGCAACTTCATGGATACTTTCAGACTACTGAGGCAAAATAGTCTGCTGTTCCTGCAGATCATTATCTGTTGTTGTGCCTTTGGGTTTTATTACTGTTTCCCTAGGGGTGCTCACGCTGTAAAATGGAAGAAATAAAAAATCAGTTCTGTAATAAGTTAATGGTTTCTACTCTTTTAAAGCAATCTTAAATCCCACAGTAAAACAAATAGGGTGACAGAAGCACTAAAAAATTAATCTTATTCTGTACCTTTAAAAAAACCAAAAAACAAAAAACCTGCACTTTTAGTCAAATAGAGTGATTGCTTGATGTGACTTGCTTTAGTGGGTTTTTTGTTTCGGTTTGTTTTTAAAATCCACATCTGCGGCTTGTTGTCCCATAAGCACAAAATAGCGCTCCCTGTATCCTGTAGGAAAGCTGGAACCTTGGACTCATTATATCTTCACCCACTTTATTGCAATTGTGGCAGCAACACATCTTGAATTTCGAAGCTTTCTCTGACCCCGGTAGTATACATGCAATCATGCAGATACCAAGAACAGAAAACCAAATTTCATTTACTCTATTCATATTTTCACTCTTATATGTCTTCTTGCTTCAGTTTGGCCGTTCTCACTGTTGCACACTTAATTCCCTGATGCCAGCTTTTTCTGATAACATAACTTAGGAAATTGTCTAGTCAGAGGCTGGGACTGAATATAGGCCAAGGTGTTGTATTGCCCTCTTCATTTGACTTTTTTTTTTTTTTTTTAATAATCATAAAGGAGTTTACAGCTGTTGCATTGCTTTCTGCATTTGTGTCAGTTTTATGTGCAGCAAAATTAAGGCTCCCTTACACACATTTTATGAGATCAAGATTAAACTTGAATATCCTTCTTCTTGTGATGAAGCTTAGGCCACTTTGATTTCCAGTTTCCAAAAGAAACTAATAACATGTAGTTTCAATAGAAGTATTAAAGCTCAAAATGCAGATATTCTGATTAATATCTTTTCATAGGAAAGATACAATATATTATCAATTAAATGCTTTTCTCTGCAGAGTTTTTCCGAGTATAAGTTTTGATGGGCCTAAAGGTGAAAAAGATTACATCTTCAGAATGCTGGTATAAGTTAATTAGCAACAGTATTTTATACTTGCGTGCAGTGCAGAAAGAAATTTTTATTTCAGTTCTTAAATTTTTGAGCATGTTGTCATACAGCAAAGCTGTGCTCCTTGCTTAAAGCTTGACAGTATCTGGCACTTCTCCACATTCTGGAATATTTCTTATATATAGAAAGAAAAAACCTTGACCTTTGTGGCAATTCAGAAATAAATACAATTTGTAGGGATGTGTCTTCCCTACAGTTACTTACTTTGGGGCTGTAATGGTTTCTACTTCTTGAACCTCGAGGATTCCAGTCCTCTTTAGTCCCTCACAACTTACTTCAAATAAAATTCAAAAAGAACAAGAAAAAAAGAAAAGATAGGGTCATTATCCAAAGTAATCTAGCAGATCCATTTAAGCTGAGGTAAAAATTACAGATTTTAAAGAGTGAGGTAGGCTTAATCAAAGTGCTTCTCATTCTAAAGAAAGATTTTTTTCCTGTGTCTGTTGACAATAAGCTTCCTCTCATGCAATATCCTTATTGTGAAGCAGCAATTTTTCTCATCCTGTGGGATTTTTTCTCAGATGCAAAATAATGTATATTGGCCATCCCTTCCCTAGTTACTACAGTGGTTTAGATTTTTACATATACTATGCAACGAATTGAACATTCTTGGTCTTTGAGCACTGGTGAGATGTTTGTATGCCAGCTTGTTGAGTGAGTCAGTGTTCTGCTTTGGGGAGAGGGGGCAGGAACAAGACAACAAAAACTGTTCTGATTTGAGCTGGCAGAGATGAAAATAAAGATATTTTGATTGTGCCATAGGACCTGGAGTGTGTAGTTTTAAGTCGCACATTACAACACAGTATTGATTGGTGGGCACATAGGAAAACATAGTCTCTTGCAAGCTGTGTTTAATCACTACTTGAAGAATTGGGTGAATCCTCCCCTGGTTTCATTTGGCCCATCTCAGTTCAGATATATCAATTTAACGTGATACATGGCCATTTCTGACTCGTCTCCTTTTGAACGCTGACTACTGAATGCTTTTCTCTGTAAAATGCACCTCTTTCCTCACTCAAAACATTTTTCTGCCAAAGAAGCTGCTACAGGTACAGTAGCATTTAGTTATGTAGTAGTTGAGTTCGTGTACCATAGGGGCTCAGATAAGGGCCATACAAAGATTTAGACTTGATGTATAGGTCGGAGTTGTTACCTGCTTACACATGCCTGAAGTTGATGTGGCTTTCCTAACATACGGTAGAAATCTGAAATTGCTGTGCAACCTATGTGACTACTGTCCTGTTAGCCACCAGTAGTAAATTCTGATGTTTTCAGCACCTTTCTCAGTGTGAGCTTAATGTGGGAATATGTGGTATATGTTCCTCTTAGAGCTTTCTGTGATAGTGCTCAGACCAACTGTTAAATGTAACTTCTTTTATTCCCGCTTAAGCCGGTGAATTTAGGAGGATGAGAATACTGATGGGGAGGGAATGTGCATGTGCACAAGTATGCCACATCTTACCACCAGACTTTGCCTAGCTACGTGCTGATGTGATCAGTTTATTTCATGCTGACGTGAAAATGCTGAAGAGTGTGTAAAGCAGTTTTGCCTTGTAGCGTGTCTTCCTAGAAAGAGTAAAGCCTAGAAACATTAAACCCAGAAACATATTTAAGGGTTGGGGCTCCCAAACCTTTGGTCTTCTGGATAGAGAAAGTGGGATTTTCTGCCTTTTAGGTCCTGCACTGATTACTGATTTATTTTTTTCTTTCTGTGTGTGTGCGTGTGTGTGTGTTGTCTTTCTGTTCCCTTTCAAGGTTCTGCCACTTTGCACCACTGGCAGCAGCTGGCTCAGCCTCACCTGGGTGGGATCCTGGACCCGAGGCCCGGGGTTGTCACTAAGGGCTTCAGGACTCTGGACCTTGACCTGGACGAAGTGTACTGCCTTAATGACTATGAGGAAGATGAGACAGGTGACATTTCTTACAAGGGCCTAACTACCTCGACGCCAGTTCAGCACACAGAGACCTCAGGTGAGAGGTCACAAGCACAAGTGACTGTTTCAGACAACAAGAATAACCCCCGCCAATCTCAGGCTTTCACAGAGGAGATGCAGGAGTCCGCGACTGACGATGATGAGGGGTCTGGTGAGGGAAACTCATTAAGTCCAGTAAAACTGACATCTTTACAGGATTTTGATTACTGGGCCATTCTCGCATCTCTCCAGAACAGCATCCATAGTATTGCTTTGTGTGTAGCATCTGCGCGTTAATGCGTGCAGTAGTTAGAACATAACCATTCTAACATTGGCTCAAAAATCCTTTCCTTAATAGTCATTTAATTTGACTTTTTTTTTTTTCGGTAACAGCATCTGTGGTCAATATTTTACTCAATTTTGATAAGAGAAGGCTGCTAAAAGGAAGTGGTTGGCTCACAAACCTTTGTGTGGCACGCATGCAACTTGTATGTGTATTTAGTGCACGCTTTGCAGTGTATGTAATGTATATATGATATATATTTTGTATGCCTATAGTGCAGATATTCTTCTGACTGTTTATAGGAGGTGCTGCCATGCTTTAGATTTTTGTATTTTGGGAAAAAACCAAAGACTAAATGATGACAAAAAGTGCGTCTAAGTTGCCTTTGCTGAGACAAATGGAAGTGCCTTGAAAATCAAGCAAAGAAGTTCTGCAAATTGAATTCAGTTACCTCAGATAGAGTTAAGTGGTTTTAAATTCCCTTTGAGATAAAGAATTAAAAGGACGTTTTTATGCAGAGAATAATGACATTTCCCTCATTCCCTCTCCACCACACTATTAAAGTCTGTGATTCCTATTTATACCGTATTGAGACTTAAACATTTTTAAGTGATACAGTACTGCATGAGTTATTAGATAACTGACATTAGTGGTCTATTATTGCATGAGGTTACAGGTTCTCAGACTATAGATGTGTTTTGAGTTTGTGTGGTTTCTTTTTCTGTTGTTTTTTTTTGGGGTGTGTGTGTGTGTGTGTTTGTTTTGTTTCAATAAGCTATATAGGGGTTTAGTCTTCATTAAGATTTGCTATTGGTAAAGAATTATATTTAGTCCAGAATCAGAAAACTACCAGAACTCCTTTTTCTTCAGACTTCGTGTTTTTACGTAACTACTTTAAATGATGACACTTCCTTCCCCGTCCTTTTTTTGCAATATATAATAATTTATTATTTGGCTGGTCTTTGGAAGACTAGATTGTCTCAGGGCTAGATAGTTAATATTTCTGTTATTTTCATGAAGTGCCAGAGTATCCTCAGCTTTCACTGAAATGGCAGTTCAGTGCTTTCGGCTATTGAATATAAGCTACTTTTTGCAGTCAGTTGTAGTAAGATTCAGCTTAGAATCATTTAGATCAGCAAAATACCCTTAAGTCCAACAATCAACCTAACACTACCAAGTCCATCAGTAAACCATGTTCCTGAGCACCACATCTACAGGTCTTTTAAATACCTTCAGGGATGGTGACTCAACCACTTCCCTGGGCAGCCTGTTCCAGTGCTTGAACATTCAAATCCTTCAATTTCCCTTTCCATTGGCAAAAATTGTCTTTATTCTATGAGATCCGTTGCCCAAGAATAATGATTATATTAATTTTTAATACTAATATGGAAATAAATAATGCCTCTGCAGGAGTTGTGTACAGTTTTGGGTATTGTCCAGGTTTTTATCATTTTGAAGTATGAATAACAGCAGCAAGAAAAGCTGGAGATCTAGGAAACATGGACTGAAATAATCAAAGACTGAAATAACGGACATTTTTTAGGGTCTACAGAATAAAAGATTTAAGAAAAGATATGATTCATTTTAAAATACATTGCTGCAGAGAGGAATGGAACAAGCAGTTCTTCATGTACTCAGGATACAATAATTGTGCAAAAAAAGCTGTCTGGATTACACTGGGCAAATAATTTTCTAATTGTAAGAATATTCAACACAGAAACATGTCAGAAATTTGGAAAACTTACTGTCATGGACCATACGTAGACAAGGATATAGATATCGTTTAGTTCTTTGCGTTTTTAAAGAATGGATTAGTAAAAGATCTGGGGATAATGATTTGGAAGTGTTCTTTTTTTGAGTAGAAAAATAAATGTAGTCCAGCGCTATGATTACAAAGTGGCAAGAAAGACTAGTATTGCCCTCCATTGTCTTTCTCCATTACAGTTTGATTACAGGTCACTGTTACTAACAGGTTATTCCCTCGTTACTGCTGCTTTTGCCTGGGAAAACTCTCTCTCAGACAAGGTTTTTGAGCATATTCCCTACCTTATAAATTGGCAAAGTAGATAAAAATCTATGAAATTGTTCTAGTAGTCTCATTTCATCTTATATTGTTTGCTGAGTAATTTTAATACATTACAGAAATAGAGAAATCTGTCAAAATGAGTAACTTTGATGTATAGAATGAACAAATGCACTGAAAACTTTAATTTCCTATCCTTCCTTCAAATTGCCCAGCTGCTTAGGATTTAGGAGTATCCATGAGCCACCACATCATTATTGGTTGCATTGTTCGAATGAAGTAAAGACACTACTGTATCTGCTTTTTGTTGAAGCAATTTGTCAGATGGTGTACAGGGAGAAGATAATTGTGGATGTTTTCAGAGTAGGCACTTACTAATGTGGCACTGTCTTTCTTAGGACCCACAATCTGCCACTGAAGAATGGCTTTTGGGAGCAGGGATGTGTGCTTAGCTTATGAATTTATTTTGTATTTAAATATTGTGCGTGCAGCCATTGCTTCTCTTGAAAAAACCTCCTCAGCATTCTTTCTGCCTCTCCTAGATTTCTATGTAAGAAATGCAATGCAGGTAGGGGTGTGTATGGACATGTGGTTCCTTAGAGTGCGGTCACAAGTGCAAGGTTATGACTCATTGCTTGCATGATTCCAGGGGAGATGCCAGTTGGCAACATACAGAGTAAATACTTGCTAGAGAATGTGGAAGTAAAATAAAAAGGGAAGGAGAAAAGTATCTTGGATACATTCTTTAGTGGTAGTGCTTTTGCTTGTAATCCAGGATAGCTCTGTTGTAGAAAAAAATCGAGTTCAAGCAGCTTGTGAAAGCTAGAGAGTAACCCTACAGTTGCCATTAGCAGGTCATAGAGTGTGCCAGTCCAGAGCTACAGGTCTTCTAACTCAAGAACAAAGTGTCTTTGGAAATACAGTGCCTACAAGGATCATTCCCAGCAGGTGCAAGTCATCTTGGTCTTTTTGGTAGGTGTCTCCTTCATTTGATATGTATGCTTTTGAGGCTTGTGCCTTACCATCTTTGCACTGGAGATGTTCTCTAGCAGAGTACTATGAAGTCTTATTTTTACTGCCGTTTTGTGGGCATGCGGAATACTGCTTGAGATGAGCCCAAGAGAGGTCATTTTAACATCCAGGCTCAGGAAAGCAAATGCTGCTAGTAGTGCCAAAGGTGTCTTGCAGCCAAAATAAATGTATTCAGAACAGAGTATCAGTTGTTTCTTGTTGAATGCTGGATAGAGTCAGAAATCATTCTGACTAAATAAGAAAAAGTTATGTTCTTTCAATTTTCCTGTCTCTATATTGAAACCTGTAATATCCATTGATATATAAAATAACTTCCTCGCTGTATATGCAAATTATATCCCAACTGTGGCACTGAACATTTCAGAAGAAATTAACGCACATATAATTTATGACCTGCAGTTGGTCTGTTGAAGCTATAAATTGCGTGTGGGTTAGAGTAACTTTATGGAAGATTTAAATTCTAGAATCACAGTTCTAGCCTAATACCCAGGAATAGGTTGAAATTTCTATGTCACTTGTGTAGACTCTCAGCATAATTGGAATGGTATAGAAGTTACAGGATGCAGCGATATTAAAACCATCTAGAACGAGTGACTTTTTCAGCACAAATTTTTAGTAACCTCAATATATTTTTTTTATTCTTTGAAAGAAACTGTATATTATAAAACTGTAGAGAGTCTGTTTTGGAGGAAGGGATTATTGCGGGGTGTGTGTGGTGGTGTTAATTCATTGCCTTTCACGTTTCCCTTAAACAAAAAACCCCAAGCCATTCAAAGCACTTAATAATGTCGTGAATGTTCTCTTTTTGAAGTTGGAAGGGCTACACTTGATTCAGCGTGTGCTTAATTGCATGCTAGTATTGGGTGCATGAACTGGTCTTTCAGTACTTGTGTTTGTAAGTTCCACTGAATGATTGCTTTACAGTGTCAGCCCTTTTGTACTTTCTGTTTAGACCTTAACCATGACATGGACTTCTTTCTAAATAGATGCCTAAAATCACAAAAACACATAATGAATGTCTTACGTTTGAGTTGGTGTTAGCAGGATTACTATACATATTTCTAAGAGGTTACCATTATACAGAAAAGCAATAAATCTGTTAACTTTTAGAACTAAGGTATTGATGCATATTTAAATATATTTTATTTTCAAATGGCGTGAATATTTCACAGTAATTATTTCTTTGAGAGAAGTCTGTCAGCAGTGTGCTGTTAAAATGCTAGAATTTTAATTTGTCGATCCTAGCCTGCATAAACTCATGTTGAAGCCACGTTAAATACTTTGAAGTCTTTTTACATCTGTGCTCCATGGTTATATGCATGTGAGAAGGAGACCTCAGCCAGAAGAAAGCTAAGAAAATCCTGTCCAAAGAATACTCGCCTTTATTCGGTTTTTCAGCTTTTGCTGTTTCCAAAGGCAAAATAAATGGAAAGTTTGGAAATGCATATATTCAGAAAATAATTTTAGTGTCAATTGTTTAAGAAAGGTAACAGGAGTAACGCTTCTTGCATAGATGTATGGATTTTTGGAGGTTTTCAGCATTCATGATTATCCCTGAAACCAGTGTTTTCTGAAGGACATTCCGGCAGTGTTTTCTGAAAGACATCTGAAGGCACCTAAATGCCTTTAGGGGAGCACCATGCTCAGAGTTTACAGCTGGTGTGTTTATCACCCATCTCTGTTTTGTTGTAGTTAATCCAGGCATCAGCTCCAGTATACCCAGTATTGTCCCTGTTCTGTCAGCCAGGAGTTTTCAGTACAGGTAGCACTGGGTATCAGAATTCTCACCTGTAGTCACCTGGAGGGAATGAACACTGCTAAATTTAGAAAGTGCATGCAGCAGCTAGCTTGTCCTGTGGATCCTAATGGGGTTTTGTGACCTAGGTTTCAGGAATTTCACCTTGCCCAAGAACGAAGTTGGTGGCGTGGACTGGCAAAAGTGAAGTCTGTAGCTTGTATTCCAACTGGTCACATGAGGGAGAATGTGCCTCTTAATGGTCCTTCATTATCTTCTTCCAAAGCAGGCAGAATTGTTTGTGGTTGGTTGGGTTTTTTTTGATTCAGCAATAAAAAATAAACTTCTAATGCTTTAAAACACCATCTGCTGCTGTAAGGACTCCCCAGCCTGGTTGTCACTCCATCCCTGTCTCCCCAGCCTATGCTAAAGAGATGTCAAATTCCACTGTGCGCCCTGCTGAAAGAGAAGGGAACCAGGTTTCCTCCTTTTGTTAAAACATGAAAAAAAACCCCAAACAACAAACCAAAAAAACCCCAGAGTGTTTTGCTTCAGAGTTGGACTAAAATGTTACCTTTGTGGCAGTCTGGATCAGGTCATACTGTGAAGATTTCTGATTTGCCGGAATAGTTGTTTATATAAAATGCAAAGATTTACTGCCCACTGTGAGCTCTCTGCCTCCTCACTATTCATCTAGCATAACAATGAATTTGAGTTTGTAATCAACAGTGCAAAAGTTAATGGTGGTTTAGTATAGCTACCTTTTAGAAATCTTCCTCAAACTCAATTTGTCTTGACACCTTTTTGTGGCTGGAGCAGGCAGGCTACTGGTTTACTAGCTGTAACTTGGTACCTTTCTGTGCACATGCTGGTTGAAAATCCAGATTAAACGGTCTTTCGAGAGTTCCCTCAGCAGAAGACCATATCCTAAACGCATCAGTTTTGTTGTTTACATCTAGCAGAATGGCCCATAATCTCGAGTACTGAGACTGGATCTCAAACAGCTCTGATCTGTATAAAACCAGCTTTGTGTTCTGGGTGGTGAAGGCTCTGTTTTACCAGAGGATGGAGCTGTCTGCAGTCAGTTTGACTCGTACCTGCCTATTTTTTTTTGCAGTATTTTAAAAGGTGTTTTTACAGCAGTGTTTGTGCTTACAGTAGAGTCTCTTTCAGCTATAATGTTTTGCATTTTTTTCCAAAATGCCTAAGAATTGTTTGAGAAAGCTGAATAAGGTAAGAATCATTAATTACTGAGAGACAAAACATGATCTAGCAGCAATCTAAGGTTTAGCTTGAATTTCAATTTAGAGGGAAAATGCACAGACAGTTTAGCTTATGGTTCCTGATGGATGAAATTACATGATGTTTCTGTAAATTCTGTTAAACACTGAATTATGTACAGATTCTTTTTTGTACAGATATGAAGCCTCGTTGTTAATCTACTAGTACTTTAAAGAGGGTATAAATAAAACATTTGATTTCAGAGTCACATGGAGCAGATGTTTATATTTTAAATAATACTTTGCTGTATATACATGTGAAGATAGTCTCTCTTATTGTAAACTTATGTATTACTTCCTCAAAAACTGATACCAACTCAGGAGATGGCCATTCCTATGTAAAATGGCTAGGTTAGGAATGAATAATTTTGTTTATATTTTATAAACTTTGTTCATTTACAGCAACAGGTTCTCAGTCTTTGTATTGTGTCCAAAGGATGGGAAATGCTACAGCAATGTGATACACCCCATTGTTGACTGATGGAGGATGAAGCTGGTACAGGACTTTCTTAGTGGTATTTAAGGGTGGAATACATCCTTGGAAATTGATACATTTTTTTGTATAATTTCAATTTGTTTCCTCTGATCAGTCAGTGATTGCTCTACTTTTAGCAGCCTTCTCCTATCTCTGACTCATTAATAGCAATGAGTCTTGCTTTTGCTAATGCAGCTATGTATCTTCAGCGTGCCTGTCTCCAATCTGCCCAATGGATATAACAAACGGGGAAATGCACTTAATGTATTACAGCTACATGCTTTGGGTTGAGCTTGCAATCTTGAACAGGCGTTGCTTTATTCTGTTCTCTATTCATCATCCAGGGATAACGGCTTTGTTTCTGCTTGATTTATGTTGAAGTCCTTTGTTTTCTCCAAATAACCAATTTTTTTCATGTCCAGTTATTTGAGCTCTTTCTCCAGATTTTCTTTTAACTCTCTACAATATGGAGAGAATCATGATTGCTAGGCTGTGCTCCCTTGTAATAGCTTTTATAGTACTCACACTAATCTCTAAAGCAACTGGATTCCTGAAGCATCATAGTTACCATCTCTGGAGGTGAAGTAGAACTTGTTGTTATGTTATGCTGTGCTAACATTTGAGTGTGCTAACATGACACTCCAGTGGGATTATAGACCCATCCTTCTTTAATGTACAGCAGTACATTCCAGTGCTAACTAGAAGTTACCTCACACTGTATTGCTTAGCCACTTCTGCTTCCACTGTTCACACTCCCCTTGCGCTGCCCTTCACACACTGCTTATATGTGTTCTTAAAGGACTACCTAACTGCGCACACTATTTTGGAGCTGTGATACTTTGTATATGAAAAAGGGAACACAGCCACAATTAAGACTTGCCTTGCTTCTGCTAAGCTTCTCTGAAAGTTCAGAATGGTGTCTGGTCTAGCTGGTTGTTCCGTCTGTCCTTTGCAATGTGTTGAATAGTCGTGTACTGTGGTATTAAAATGTGGCTTAATCAGGGAATGGCTCAGAGGGCTGGGTAGGACTTGAGAGGGAGGGAGCTACACACGGGTTTAATGTGCATGTCTTTTGACCACTGCTAAGTTTGGTTACTAAGAGAACCTATGCAATCATGATATCTTTGATATAATATTTAACGGGGTGTTTTTCAACCAGCTTTTCAGATGCATGGCTTTTAAATTTTGTAGCTATTTTGCAATGGCCACAGCTGCATTATATAGCAGGTTCATATATGTGCAGCAGTATCTCTACTAAGAAGAAAGAAATTGGCCTCAGTCCTTAATTTTTTTACGTTGAGCTGTATTGCTGCTTTCCCAAATTACTGATACACTGACAGAGTGGCATTTTTACAGCAGCATTAGTGGGGAAAATTTACTACACTGTTTACAAGTATTCTAAAACTGCTATATGGTGCAGCAGAGGGCATACATTCTTAAAGAATCTAAACACATGCACAAGAGAAGAGTCACAGATGTACAGTAGTGGATCCAAACAACTGCCACTTTCCTTACTGTGGATATGAAAAGTCAGCGACAGAGAAACAGTAACATGTGTCAGTCCCCTCCCCGCCCCAGCAATCTGTATTCCTGTGGCATTAGCAAGCTGGATCCATTACTGAGAAGTGATGGGGTTACCTTTTTGTGGATCGATCTAAAAGCTGAAATGCACAAGCATTCAGAATATCTTAGCCCTCTTGAGCTGATACTAGAAAATGCTGCTTGTGATTTCCCACTGATGCAAGTTGCTAGTTTAGATGAGGACTAGCATTTCAGGCACTGCTTTGCCTAAATGTGATTTGAGCAGGACTTACCTGCAGTGTTAGTGATCATGGGTAAGTTTCAGCAGACACTTTTAGCACTGGCCTTGGAGTCCTAGATATGTTTGTTGTGGAGAACAAGTGTCTGTTAGAACTCTGTAGCACTTGTGTATTTCCCTTTCCTTGCATTGATCCCATCTCAGGTACCTCATCACTTTTTGCATCTGTCTTACCAGCACACAGAAGTTTGGTTTTCCCCTTTTCTGTGTAAAATGCAAAGAATTTGCTTTTTTTTAATTTAGTACCTCATCCTGGGAAGTGCATGTCACAAACCAACTCCACCTTCACCTTCACCACCTGCCGCATTCTGCACCCTTCTGATGAACTCACACGAGTCACACCAAGGTAAGGGTTTCCCGTGATGGCAGAGCGTTCAGCTCTGTCAGAGTTTTCCCTCTAAACAAGTGTGAAGTAATGGCATAAACAAAAGCATTAGCTGCATTGGCGAATTGCAATACACCTCCAAATTATTCCTCCCAATTTGAGCTACCTCATCCTGATTTTCTTTGAGAGGCATGTGTATTCCTTTAGAAGGCCAGTCAAAATACCTGAAATTTTGTTGTCTCTAGTTAAGATATCGCAGGATCAGACATAACTGAATTGGCTTCCAGTATCCAGTATCGCAGACTAGCTGTAGTCTTCATGTGTGAATGCACAGAATGTGGTTTCTCACAAAAAATATGAGAGATTTTTCCGGAGAGGAAAAGTCTAAACCTTTGGTGCAGAAGGAAAAAACATGCGCAGGTAAAGAAATCCAGGAAGTACATGAGGAATGGAGGAGGAAACATGCTTTAATCAAAACCAGGGAGCCATCTACTTTATTCATTGGTGTAATTGTTGGAAATTAGTTCATGGTCGCCAGACTGAAACTAATGAACTGGCTAAATAATAGCAACTGACTTGTATAGGCAGTACATGCCGATAGATGGGGATTCTTTAGCCTTACAGAAGGTGAAGATCTGAGAACTGCAGGGGGGAGTGAATTTCATACCTAAAGAGGGAACTTTCCTTCCTTAGCAAATCAGTATTTAAAGAATGTTTTTTTCTGTTTAGAAGGACAATGCCTCATGGCTTTCTCAGCCCCTTCCAGCTCCTGTGCGGGAGTGTGCCATTATGTAGGTCCCCATTCAGAGATGATGTGTCCAGACTTAGACGTGAGATGGGTGGTGACTGCCTAAGGAACACCTGAAAAATAAGGGTATTAAATCTGAAAACCTGCAAGGTGGAAAGGAAATGGGTGGTGATTAAATTCAACTTTTCTGCTTCCTTTTTGGAAATAAGTTAATTAATTATGGCCTGGCTGGTTTTTCTTTACTTTTTTCTGTCTTCCTCTCCCCTCAATGCTGTTACTGAAGAGATCCTTTTATATGGCTGCAGTTCTATTTTAATTTTCTTGTTGTTGTTGAATTGCCGTTAATTGTGGTCATAGTAAACTCCTTGTTTGTGTTGGTTACTAAATCTAACAAATCAGCCATAACTGACAGCTACATTCAGTACATTTTCAGCTGCCTTAGTTAAGCTGAAGTTCATTGTTCATTCAGGAGGAAGAAGGGCACAATATGATGTTTTCAGCAGACATGTCTAAGGAGCTGGTCCTTACCAACTATAAACGATTCTTCACAGGTCATGTGAGGAGGACGAGGAAACTGCATTGTGTCTCGTTATGCTGAGAGAAGGTATAGGGCAGACACTGTGACTCAGCGTGGCAGGGGGTGAGCAACACTGCCAGCAGCGTCTGTGTTGGCAGGGTCACGTACAAGGAATGCTAGTGTGTGTGACACCAGCTAACCCAAAGAGTTTTGATATTTACCTACCTGGTTGCACTTTAACCTAGCCTCTAACCCAGGTGACACTCTAACCTGACTAAATGTCATCTAGCTAAATGAGGTGCTCATTTATTTGTTTCTTTTCTCAGTCTAACTCTGAAACTGTCAGTGGTCTGACTTGCTGAGGCCAGTTTGAGTCTGTTTCTGTGGTTGTGTCCAGGCTGCTCTGCAGCGTTGGTCAGTTTGATGGGGAAAATATTTCCTTGTTAAAGCAATACCAAAATGATAAACAAAAAAAGCAACACTTAACGTAACAACTGCTTTCTTGCAGGGGTGTCTTGGTTTTTGTATTGCACTGTAGTGTGTACCTGTGCTGACAAGTTAGTAGAAATACTAATCTAAATATCTATGCAGCTGAAATCTGGAGCTGGAGGGAATGAAGCTGTTGGAGTTGTTAACCCACTGGAGTGCTGTAGTTTTCATTTTTTGACTGCGACATCTTAGAGGCCTGATAATTAAGTGTTTATGTCTGGGTTTCCAGAAGGTACTTGGTCCTACCCTGCAGAAAGTCAGTTCATGCAGTCAAGTTCTCTTTGTCTTTCTTTTCCTTCCCTCACACTGTTCAAGACTTCCATCCTTCAGTGTTTGGCCAGTGTGGGAGATGCGCTACAGTGGCTGTCACTGCTCTTTAGTTCTGTCATGAACTGGAATCAGAGCTATGAAGGTCCAGCTTCAATCAGTGCTTAAACAGAACTGTGAACTGACTTCTCCTTTCCCCTCAGCCTTGCCTTCAGAGCGTGTGTGTGCTGCTGCGGTGGGAGCCTGTGGCCTCAGCTCTGCTGCCAGGGGTCCTCCTCCCCTGCCGCTGGTTCCATCCAGGCAGGACGAAGGGGACACAAGTAGAGTTTGCCTTAGCACGTCTGCCACATGCACTGACAGCCACAGCACACATGGGGGTGCAAGAAGACCAATTCCGGAGCCGCTCGGCAAGGCTGCTTTTCAAATTACACTGCTCTTCATACTATTTTCTCAAACATGTTTCACAGTTTACAGGGAGGAATATATGGGATTCCTCTTGTTGAATCGCAACTGCAGGATAAAAATCCTTTGGCAGTTTCACTTGCTTCCAGTAGAAGTTGGTCCAGTTGCAAGTCACTGTAGAGATAATGTTGGTCACATCCTGTTTAGCCATGGAAAGAAGACATGGCTTGAGACTTCATAGCATCAGGCTAATATTTCCTTAATTAAGGAAGATATTAAAGTACTGCTGATTTTTAGAAGATCACTGGGCTAGCGTTTATACTGCTGTGTTAACTTGTGTCACCTGGTCACTATATAACATTAGATGTTGTTCTAAGCTCATCAGAAACTGTGGCTTAAAGCAAAACATTCGAGGGTGTCTAACCTGACATGCACAGTAGTGTTGAGTACCCAGAGTTAATTAACGTAAGGTGAAATGAGACCACAAATTCCAGTTAAGATAATATCTAGGCCTCTTTGTCCCTATGGACAAAAAGAATGCAACTCATTCATTGGCCTGAGTCTTCTCTACACCTGGAAATCCAACCAGATTGTCTTACTGTGGCTGTTTGATGCATTTCTTGGTACAGAGAACCCTACCTAAAGTTGTGTGTTATAACTGAGCCAATCCAACAGCACGGCTCTGCTGAAAAGGGAAAATCCTGCCCTTTCCCATTCCTTCCCCTCCTAGCTGCTTGGTTTTCCCACTCTTTTGCATTGGCTTTGGTTTTTGTCTGCCTCTTGGCTGAGTGTCTTCTACTTGCTAACCTGGCACGATGAAGGGGAAGATTGCCTTCTTTGAACAGTGGTGAGCTCTCAGGTCAGTGAATTCTCTGTTAGCATTGAGTGTTGGGTTCTTCAAGACCCTTGAAATGCCATTAGAGGGGGTGAATGCATGCCTAGGAAATACTACTGTGGAATTCGTTTTAGCTGTGTGTACACGTGGCAAAAACCATCATTTGAGCATGGTTAGAAAAAGGTGGAAAGCTGTGTTTTTAAAGGTGCATGGAACCCTTGGGGTTCTCCCAAACAGACATAAATTTGGAATGTCATGGAGGTCCCACATGCCTTGTTTCTGGAATAACTGAGTACACCATGCCTTACTTGATGAATGGTGTGCCTTGGACTGCCATAAATTTTGAGTGGGGATTATCCATAGGTAAACATACTGTGGCTAATCTGATCTATTAGAGACAAGTTTTTTAAGGATGGCATCGCAGTGCCAGAAACACAAAAGCCTCGCTGTCCATGAGATCTCATATTGTGGCCCAAAGGATTTGGAATGTCTCCTTCATGTTGGTAGGTCTTTGGAAATAGGTGGTGCATTGAGTGTGTGTTCATTCAGATGGTCAGCTTTTGGGGAGAGAACAATCCACCAGAATGAATGCTATTTGATATGCCTGAAGAAATCTCAACCCCTAGCATAACTAGCAGTAGCGTGCTTAAGAAAAGAAAATGCTGTAAGATCACATAAGTGTGTGGTATCAGTCACTTGTTCTAAATGTGCGGAGTGTTGCCCATTTAATATTGTCCACTGCCTGTACGTGGTTTGAGAAGAACGAACTGGAATAGGGGATCAACTTAGCAATGTTTCAAACTATGGAAATTAGTGTTCTACCGAATTAAAAATAGAATGGCTCTTTGTCATGCTTGGTTTGCTGCTGAGTTGTCAGTTACCCATCAGCCAATTGACAACCAAGAGCTTGACTGGTTTTTTTCCTCATGGCTTTTGATGATTATTCACACTGTTGTGCATCTCTATCAAAAATCAGATCCCCCATCGCTTACCCCTTAAATGAAAGCAAATTGAAGAAAAGAAGGGAAGAAAGGTTTGACCTTACAGAAGTGCATGTTGGTGGCAATGCCAGCTTCCAACAGCTTTGCTACAGATGCTTCTGTAGCAGATGCATTCCCCTCCTCCTTTGCCGCTTTATCTGCTGTGACCCAGCAGTACTAGAAGGACTAGCAGTTCTGTGTGCTCAGAAGTGACACTAAAAAGTAAATCTGTCTTGCTTATATGGTTGGTCCCTCATTTCCTTGTCTCATGGAAGCAACTAGGGGTAGTGACAGCCAGTAGATCAGGAAGAAATACTGAAGGTGGTGATCACAGACCTGTCAGTTTGATAGGTTATCAGAAGAAATATGGTGGTGGGTGTTGGGGAGTGCATTAATTCCATGAGACTAGGTGGTGAAGTAGGCAAAGTGGAGAGATGTATTTTGTAAGAGATGATGGTTTTGCGCTTAACACATTTGTGAGGAGCTGGGAACTGTCAGCTTCCTGCACTCTTGAAATGGATAAAAGGCCCGGCTCAGGGTTAAAACCCTTGCTTGCAGGAAGTTTTAATTCCCTAGTGGAGAGAATAACTTGACTGCTCCTTTGCTTTCAGCCTTAACGCAGCACCTACTCCAGCTTGTGGCAGCATTAGCAATTTGAAAGGCACCCCGGTGGCTACTCCCTGTACTCCTCGGCGTCTGAGTTTGGCCGAATCCTTCACTAACCTCCGGGAATCCACGACAACGATGAGCACGTCTCTGGGGCTGGTGTGGCTGCTGAAGGAAAGAGGCATCTCGGCAGCAGTGTACAACCCGCAGAGCTGGGACAGAGCCAGCAAAGGCACCCTTCTGAACACATACCCCCCTAAAATGACCATCATTCCTTCCACTCCACCAAACTCACCTATGCAGACACCTTCTTCTTCCCCTCCATCTTTTGAGTTCAAGTGCACCAGCCCACCTTATGACAACTTCTTGGCTTCGAAGCCTGCTAGTTCAATCTTGAAGGAGGTGAGGAATAAAAAGAACATCAGGAACAGTGAGAGTCAGACTGACGTGTCTGTTTCCAACCTTAATCTCGTGGACAAAGTCAAGAGGTTTGGTATCACCAAAGTTGTGAGTTCAGGGCAAGCGTCAGTTCCTCCTTTAACTGATGACCAGGGACCTCTTCTCTGTGGGGCACAAGGACCAGTGAGGGCCCTTGTTCCTGGAGGCCTGGCATCTGATGGTCTCCCATTGGGCTGCCCTGCCGTGACCAGTGCCATCGGGGGCATCCAGCTGAACACTGGCATCCGAAGGAATCGGAGCTTCCCCACCATGGTGGGTTCCAGCATGCAGATGAAAGGCCCAACGTCTCTCACTTCGGGGATCCTCATGGGAACCAAGCTCCCGAAGCAAACTAGCTTACGATGAAGGACTTTATTTTTACAGCTAGTCTTTTTAAACAAAAGTACTCAGATTCTTTCTTCGATCTTATTTTCTTTTCCCCACCACCTCTTCATTGCCTCTTGAGTTTGACAAATCAACTTTGTGCCTAATGGGAGAAATGTGTAAACTTTGTATAAAATGTGTAAATATGTACCAGATCTATTGTAACTAATTGGATTATTTTGCTGTTCAGTTGAGTGCAAAAGGCTCTACGTTATTATTGCTGTATTAAGGTTAACTTGCTAACCTTTTGAAAAGGTGTTTTGTTGGTTTTTTTTTAAGATGCACTGAGAAAAAATGAAAGAACAAAACCAACAAAAAATAACTTAACTAGGAAAATGAGAATTCTGTAGCTAGCCTGACTTGAGTCAAAGGTGCATGGGAAGCTATTGAATGTGATACGTGAGACCTCGCATTGCATCACTTGAAGTATGGGAGCATTTGTGCTTTGTTAAATACTGAAAAAAGCACTCAGTTTAACCTGTGGTAGTTTTAATTTTGCTTCTGTAGGTGAGCTGATCTGAATTACTGGAGTGCCTGGCTATTATGCCTGAATAGATGATTTTTTTTTTATTATTTTATTTTTTTCCTGTTCTGTACACTCCTCCCCAAGATTATAAACTTGATCTAATACTGTGTTGAGGTCAGCAGGCCTACTGAGTACCTGGAATATTGACATATTCCTGCTACCGCGGTTTCATTTGGCACACTTACACTCTGTGAGACTTCTTTTTTGTTTTTGGTTTTGTTTTTCAATGCTGCACTGGGTTGTGGCAGGGAAAACGCTTTACTGTGTGTTGCTGTCACTGAAACATGCTTTGTCAGTGCCCCCAAAGAAAACAGTTTTCACAACTCGCGAGGTAAACGTGGCAGCGACTTCCTAGAAGTCAAAGTTGCGGAACAGACTGACAGATAAGAATGTTATAAAAGAACATGTAGCAAACCAGTATTAGGAAAAGGTGCGTCCTTGAAACTTCAGCAGAGAACCACAAAAAACATTTAGTAATGGAATGGTACAAGCTGGAAAGAGCAACTTGCAGTCCTCACGCTGACCTTCATGTTTCGTGCGTGTTGAGGACCATGGCCTTGTAAGCAGGGTGCGAATATTCCCTGCCCATTTTGCTTTCTGTTTCTGGAGAAGCCTTTTTCATCCAAAGTTGGACCTTAGTATAGGTAAAACTATGGGAGACGCTTTATTTCACAGTGGTTTTAAACTGAAAAAATACCTCCCAATACCAAACATACAACCCCCTGATTTTTCAGAGAGGAAACAAAAGACCTGACACAACCTTTAGTTACAGCCAGGCGATCTTAACTTATATTGCAATTTTTTTTCTCTGTTTCTCCCAAGCTTCTGCTAGGTGCTTGTAGAAAGAATTGAAGTATCTTGGAATTGGAACAGACTGGGGGGAGCTTGTTTCTAGAGCTGAGCTGAGACTTTTTTTTGGAAGGTAGGATGGAGAGGAGCAAAAAGGGGAGGGCTTAACATCCATTTTCTTTCCTTGCACTTCTTGTGGCATCTAAATCAAGCTCCCTGTTCGTTACCATTATCACACTACATGTAATTGCCGTGAATTGCCATTTGTACCAGACTGTTACTAAATCATTAGCACTGATAATTTCTTGTATAAATGAAAATGTCTTTTAGTCTTTGTGACGAGAGATAGGTGGGTGGGTTGTTTTTTTCTGAATGAAGTAGTTATTGCAGTAGTGCTATGGACACTTAAGGATATTTTTTTGAGAAAGAAAAAAAAAAACACATCGGTTGGTTACTGCATGTGTTTGAAGACTTTATTTATTCTATGAACTTACAATGTTTTAGTAAGATGTCATCAGCTCTCTTTGCTGTTGTATGTGTGCACTTATTGCAAGTAAACTTAAGTATCTTTTTATTTGAATGTATCTTAAAACAGTAGATAGAATAACAGTTGATTCTGAAAAAAAATCATGAACTTAATGGACCATTTTATATACCCAGAGGAAGAAAGCAATACCATATGGGAACTTAAAGTGTAGAAGTTAATCATGCAATTGGGAAGTATTATTTAGCCTTTAAATAAGCAGTAGGAGCTGTCCACCCACCGGAGAAAGCAATTGTAACACATCAGACTGATGAAATATAAATTTTTCTTCACTAATATCAATAAAATAACAGAAAAGTTAAATTGTTGTGTATTATTCAATTTCTTTTTTTCTATTCTTTTAGGGTGATAACATCTTCCACCTTGATCCCTTGCTTTCATCTCTCAGTCAAAGCAAAATAGGAGGCCATCACCAGGTCTAGTTTTTGAATTCTTAGACACAGAAGCAGTTGAAAAGTCTTGAGATTTGAAGATTGCTGGAACTAGGTGAAAATTGGGTCAAAACAAAACAATACAGAAGTGAATGCAGTTTTTTATTTTTATTTGTGTTCCAAGAAAGAATTGGATGCTGTTTTGTTTGTGTATTTTGAGTGGGGGAAGGGTGTGAATTCTCTGTCTAATGTGATGCAAGATATGTAGTGACCAAATGTGGAAGTAAAAGTAAAAAAGAGTAAGGAGGAAACATCGTCTGTTTTCCAACAGAGACAGAAGTGAGTTGTTAGATGAGATGTTAGTGAGTTGTGAGATGCTGTTAGCTAGCATCTTTGTTACCAAGGGAGGAGACAGCCCACTGATTAAATGCCAGGTAATGAGAAACTCAAAAAATCCTGCACACGTAGGGAGAGCTAAGTAATGATAAAAGAGCTCCCTGGAGGAGGGGGTAGTCAGGCAAGAATTCATAGAGAGATTAGACAGCCTTATTCATACACTGAGGAGGGGGATGTGTGTGAAGTTGAGAGGGAAATAATACCATTTGTGTCACATACTTGCTGCAGGGAGCAAACTGGAGAGCAGTAATGCCAAAATAAACTTTTGGAGAGCTTGCATTAGCATGACGCAGTGCCATACGACAGCTGTGAGGAAGGCTGCTGCCGTCCCAGCCACATCGAGGTACTGTGCCAGTGCGTGCGGGGACTCATCCTTACCGTCTGCCCAGCGCCGAGCCGGGGGGAGGCTTGTGATCGGAAAGTTAATGGTTAACGGGAGGGATCCAGTGAGGACAAGCACAGTGCACCGAGCTCTGGAAACCGTTGCAGATGTGCAGGGGAGAAAGCAAGGAGGGAAGCCCTCGTGCATTCATGTAGTGAGACCTATTAATGAAAGTTGATGCTTAAGGTTTAAAAAGATAAAAGTGTCACTTGGAGAAAACCCCATTTTGTTAGCGATAAATACCATATTGGGATATTGTTTGGTCCATTTCGACCTGATCTGTCCTGCCCTCTTTAAAAAGCAAATGTTCTCAGTCAGAGACGTGGGCCTAGAAGGACTCCCACTTAAACTGGAGTTTTGCAATCATAAGGTCTGCCTGCATGTATCTTACTGCCGGGCTCTAGTAAAGACATGAGTATTTTGAGGAAGGTATTTTCTCCTATTATAGCTAAAACCCAAGATGTCAAATAGTAATTCAGTCCTTTTTTTAACAGGCTTATGTGTCTTATCTAGATACCATAATGGACAAAGTCAGATGCTTGTAGCCTAATGCAGTGCCTTCCTGGGCCTTTACGGAGTGAGGACGCAGCCCCACAAGTCCAGTTCCTGAATCCCTTCGGCCACTGCCTGGATCAGGATCTTCAGCCCCTGAGCTCAATGGCAGTGCAAGCAGGGGACAAATGGCGGTGATGTATGAGCCAGGAAAGGCAGAAGAAACAAATGGGCAGCAGCAAGTGAGGAGGTAAAATTACCTGATTGCCCCCAGGAAGGTTTGTAAGGCAGTTAGTTGTATGAATGATGAAAATTTAAGCTGAGCGTAGTGCAGTTCCCCGTATGGTTCTGCACCAGCCTGGCTGCTGCCGTGCTGGGGAGCCCTGCAGAAACCCACCTCCTGCACCAGTGTCTAGAGGGAGCTGTTGGTTGTATAAATATTTTCAAATTATCTTTCAGGGCTTAATGAAAATTGTAAGGTCTCACAAATGGCAAAACAAATGTTTGCTGGTTCTGCATAAACTGTTGCCTAGCCCCAGGTAGCCTGCTCTCCTTGACGTGTCTCTGTGTGTGGTGGGATTTCTCCCATGCTGGCAGTTCTTGCTGTGCCTGCAAGACCTGCGACCTGTAACCGCTGGCTTCTCTCCGCTTCCCGCAGCAGGGCAGCCCAGTGCTCCCCAGCACGTCCCAGGGCTCACAGAGCTCTGGGAAGCTGCTGCCCACGCAGGGTGGGAGCTGCCCTGCCACCGGAGCTGCCGCCTGTGCTGGCAAGGAAGGTACGTGCTCAAGTGAAACACGCCACCGTGGCCAGGGTGGCCGAGGATCGGGCCTAATCTTTGACACCGTACGAGCTTCTAGCCTTTTTGTGCTGTTACACGGCTGTGACCCAGGAGACTGAAAAATCCGCCAGTGTCACCAGCAGCCTGGCAGTTCTGCAGCGCCCTGCTCGCTGCTTGCTCCGTCCTGTCCCCACAGCGCAGCCCTGCCCCGGGGTCGCCTCCCTGCCTGCTCCTCCTCACGTAAGGGTGCTGGCGGTCTGCGCAGCCCTCAGCTGCTGTCACTTCTTGCTGAGCTGCGCTGGGTGCTGGGGCACTGTGGAGACACTTGGTGAGTTCTGTATAGCACAGGAAACATCTTTTTCGGGTATCCTCTTCTTCCATCTTTTCTCCTTCCAAAATTAATAGTTTTCTCCCCCGCTAACTTATCCTTGTTGGCATGCATGAATGTTCCTGCAGTGATCTAAATCTCTGGCTTTGGAAAGAATAAATACGCAGGGTTTGTAGTTCGTGCTATATTGTTATTTTCTGACTTTTTAAAAAAGTATGCAGAAGGATGCATGTGATGCTGGGTTTGTTCACTTCTTTAGAGATACGCATCTTCTGTGCAAGCTAAGCAAACAGTGATGGTGTTTAACAAGCGGGGGCGTGTGGATATACCAGCTTTCAAGCTATCATGTCTCTAAAGGTGATTTATAAGCCCAGCTTTCCCAAAGGCCTGGAACTCTAGGGAAACGGGTTTAAACAACCATGAAAATCCAGGTTTGACATTCACTGAAAGGCCCTACAGAAGAAGTGGGCTTCAAGGTTGTGTTCCTGGGAGAGGAGAACTGATAAAATACCCACAGTGACAAAGGCGGCCACAGGAACACTGAAGAGGGGATGGGTGCAGCCCGCTGGGGCCAAGTGAAGTTACAGCTGCGTCAGGCTGAACTCCTCAAGGTATGAAAGGAGCAACTGGAGATGGTGCAAGGCTGGGAGGTTTGCTGGGGTTCAGGACCACTGTTCTCTGGGAGGTGCTGCACCCTAGAGATTTAAGTGCATTTTGGAGGAAACACGGTTTCTGCTGCTGGAAACAGTGCTGGCATATGGAGAGTGTGACTTTCTCCTTCAGGACAGTAAATTATGCCACAGGGTAACAAAATCTGCGTGAGCTATCTGGAAACTCAGCCAACGTCTTTAACGCACTCTGACAGTTTCAAAGCAGAACAGAACTACTGCATAAACTAAACCTCAGAAGGTCAAATGGCGGATGGATTGGGGCCTCTGCTCTGAAATGGTCCTCCATCCTTGGAATACCCAAGTATCTTAGAAACCTTAGTGAATGCGTCTTCACCACACTACAGCAAGGAACGTGGTCATCCACTTCTGAAAGCTGGGTTGGAGGTGAGAGGAGGGTGAGGTGCTGAGGCCTGCGTGTTTAAGACTTGACTGTGTACACATAGGATGCCCTTTGGAGAGCCAAGACTGGTATTTCAGCCTTTTGAGAGTCTTCCCCACTTCCTTTTGCATGTCTCCAAAGCACTGGATGGCCCCACAACGTAATGCTGTACTGCACAGAGGTTGAACAGTTGCTCCCAAATTCCTGAACACACTTGTTGGCAGCTCTCCACATTGAACTGAAAAGTCCAGCAATGTCGGTGAGATGTGTCCTGCCTGCCTTTGGTAAAGACAGGGTCTGCTGCCTGTAGCTTGTATTAGCGTTGAGGAATTAGCATTGTTCAGCCGGGCTGTGGTGTCTCGCTGGGTGCCATTCAGACCTGCTTTAATTCAGTTAACAAGCCAATTGAGACCACAGAATAGCAAGAAAAATAATAAAAGACCTGAAAGTTATTGGTGTTTAGCAATGCCCTTAGCTGTAATGTAGGCAGTGGGCTTTCACATGAGAATGGCATATACTCAAGAAGCCGATAATGTTTGTGTTTAAAAGATTATAGAGATTTTTGTCCTGCTGAAATAGGTTTCAAGCTGTGCTGAATCCAACTGCTGTTCAATTGACATGGGCACTTAAGAATGATTAAAGCTTTAACAAGTCCACAGCCAGATTTTTTTCTTTCTTTAAGAGAATGTTAATGAGCTCAGGGGATACGAAAATCAAACACACAGAAAAACCTTGCACTGCTCCGCTAGGACACTGTAACATTTGCATTTTATCTGACTTGCAAATTCCTCCGCTCAGGCGGTGGGGAGGGACCACCTGGTTTGCGATCCTGCTCGCTGGAACACGGAGAGCTGGGCTGCATCTGGGAACATCTGGCTGTGGCGTGTCCCCGGCAGCAAGGATGGAGGGGCTGGTGGTGCAGCAAAGCCGGATCCACATGCGTTCCTGTAGGAAATACCAGGGCACGTGAGACTGTTGAGGACCAGGTGCGCTGGCGTAGCTGAGGTTTCTCTTACGCACTGCCCCAGCTCCCGGGGAGAGCTGCCCCCTCCCAGGGCGGGGGTGCTCCCTTGCTGTTGGGGGGTGCTCCCTTACTGTCGGGGGGTGCCTGGGTTTCCTCTCAGTCCCACAGGAGCACTTGCTGCTTCCACCCACTTTCCACGGCTGCCGTACGCACGGCCCTGCAAGGGCAGAGCCACAGGCTCTTCCCCGCTCATTTATGTGGAGTTTGCAGTAAGTTGCCCTATTCATGGGAATTTGCCCAGCACCTGTTTTGAAATTAAGTTAATAAAGCTGGAATATGCTAGCTGAATCAAATGCATGGAGGAAACAAACCATCTTTAAATGCAAAAAGATACTGATTTGCTATTTTGTCAGTGTTAATGTAGCCCCTACACACACGCTTCCATAAAGATGCATCTGAGTAAGGCTAAGTTAAATGTCAGAGACTTGGCAGTGCCAGGAAACTCACCCCCAGATGAGCACCCGGAGGCTGTGCCGATGCCCTGCCATGTGTGCTGAAATCTGCAGGCCAAAGCCTTCGCTGGACCCGAGGGGCTCGTACCCAGCTGCAGGGGCTCCATCCCTGAGGCTGCTGTTTCCCTTGGGTTAAAACAGAGCAGCCTGGAGGGTGGCTTCACTAATGCCCTAGGACAAGCATTGCAGCTACCAGGGTTGTCTGACTTTCCTGAATTTGCTGCCCCCCCCGCCGCCCTCGCTGTTAGCTCCGATTAGCACCTCCATGTCACCCAGGAGCTGAGTGGTGTCTCAGCAGCCTTTACAACCCTTTCCCACCTGGGGAATTTCTGCTTCCAGAAGAGCAGGTGACAGATGTTTTGAGGAGGAGGAGGAGGATGTTGCTAAGCCACGTGCAGCCCTGTCTCCAGAAACAGTGGTGTTCCCTAGAGCCACAGTTCCTTTTACCTTGATGATTACTGCCATTGCCCCCAGACCGGTACGCTTGGGAGTGCTAAGAAAGAAGAAGAGATGTCCCCTGCAGCTACTCGTTTGTGTCTTAGCGGCACCTGAAAAACCGTGCTGGTCCTAAGCTGAGTTGTAGGTCGTCAAGAGGGGGCTCTGGCAGAATTTAGACCCGTAGGTCCTGACTCACAATCCTGACGGGATCACCGCCCTGCCCAGTGCTCCCAGTCCACGCGATGCCTTGCCGGAGCAGGGCTGAGACTGTGCAGCTTTGCAGCACCTTGGGGCGCATCTCCATGTGGATGTGTCAGGACTGGGCAACTCAGCACCTGCCTGGAATCCAGGTGAGGTTTCGTAAGAAGCTTTTTTCTTCTAAAATGCTGAGGGATGGGCGGACCCAAGAAGCAGCTGCAAACGCAGCCAACAGTGGCAGGATCAGGCTGTCTGCAAGGCGCGCTTCCATCTTATAGCTATTGCAATGCCAAGTCAGAAGAGGGCCCCCATTTACCTGTACCGGCTGGCTAAGGCCTTCAGTCTGGAGATGGGGAAAAAAAAAGAGATGAAATTATGTATGTTTTCAATCCTTATTTGGATGCCAGGTCAGTCACTGCAAGTACCTTTATTCCGCCGGTCTGTTTTACAGCACGTACAGCTTAAATATTAAAATTGGCACGTGCAGTGACTGCAAAAAAAAATTAGACCAAGTTTTCACTGAAGCTCTCGGGCATCCAGGAAAGGTGCCAGATGTGATGACTTACAAATGTCACGCTGGTGGTGGGCTGACAAAGAAAAATAGCACTTTCTCTTAATCACTTTCAAAAACAGACCAACTTTGCTTGCAATCGTATCATGAAGAGAAAGCAGATTTCACAGGTGAAGCTACTTTTTCTGTAATTGGCATTTTTGTGATTTAAAATGAGCAAATGCTCAGTCAAAGGCAATGGTGGTGGGTGGTGGCTTGCAGGGGTGGAAGCATTATTTTGTGGCTAGGAATGGTGCCTTGGAAGTTATTCACCCGTTGGGAATACAGGAAGGCACAACCCTGATAACTGCAAGGGCAGTGAAGCCCCCCAGGCTGCCCCAGGGACCATGGTCTCGCTCATGGAGCAGTTTTGCACCACAAAGGATGGGGCCATGGGGCTCCTCTTACCTCGGGAGCCTCGTGAGCAGCCCGGTGGTGAAACCATTTTATGTGTGGCAGGCAATGAAAAGATGCCCCTGTCCTGGGGGAGCACCTTGTAAAAGCCCTCAAAACCTTCACCCAGCTGCACCAAGGGCCAGGCGCTTTCACAGACACCTTCAGAGACCTTCAGAAGAGAGGAACGGGAGGAAATGTCATTGTGCCTCCATCCCCCTGCCTAAAGAAATGAGAAAGAGGAGGAAAAAAAAAGTTTGGTTTTTCTTCTAATGACATTTGGCAGTAATAAGGCTAGATGTGTAATATCACCCACCCCCAGCCCCTGGCAATATTACTATATTACATTCTTCATTAAATAAGCTAGGGATAGAAACATTTTAAAATGTTGTTTGAACGTTCCTGTCATTAATTTAAAAGACAGCAAAGCCGAAACTTAGTTTTCTCCCAAGTTACTTTTAAAGAAACTTCACTTTTGTGAGAAATGTTTTAACCAATGTATTTTTAGATTCATTTGTATTTTCCTCAGTCTGAAAAAAAAATAGATTTATTGGTTTTAATATCTTGTTTGAAAGTTTTGGAAAAATGGGCACTTTGGACTGTTTTCCTGTGGGCAAGTCAAAACTAAGGAGAGAATTCAGGTGTTTAGGGACTCATTGCATTTGGAAAGGAACAAAAACAACTTGACTAGGTGGCTTGGAAACTGATTGACTGGAAGGCGCTTGAGAGGAAGAAAAGTTCATGCAGTTCCATGTTTTCAAGATGAGAGTTGGTGTTACTAGAGAAGAAAATTCCCTGTTACTATTTGCTGAGTTCTCCCTTTCACCACGGATTTCTGCAGTGCTGTCTTCTCTGCCAGCTGCTGTTGGGAGCAACTCCTCAAAATGTTTTTGTATTCTGCCCTTGGCATAACCATTTTGTTTGTTTCCCAAACTTCTTGGTTTTGGTATAATTTTGTTTTAGTACAAATATTTTCTATGTATTATTTTCTATGCATTGGTTTTGCCTATTAACTGCTGTAGAGATTGCTGCTGTGTATTCACCTGCCTCTTCCCTTTGGCAAGCACCTGCTTTTCAGCATGTCAAATGCTTTCCTTTCTTAATGCACACATTTGGAAGAAATTCTGCAAATTCTGCAATGCAAAACACTTCCTTTTTCAGTTTAGGGAATTTCTTAGATGTGAGAACCAGCTGCTGAAGCAGACGCAGAAGCCGTAGGAGGGGTGGCTTGTGGTGAAGGAGGAGCTTGCCCACTGGCCGGCAGGCACCGCTCCGAGGGGGCTCGCTGGAGAGTCCCAGGATGCTGGTTTTGCACAAGCAGGAATCACTCCCCAGCTGCAAGTGTGGGGCTCTGCCTTGCTTTGCGCCAGGTAAGGGCCAGGCACAATCTCCCTTCTTCTCTCCATGGCGGTGGCCGATGAGTAACTCGGGCTGCCTCTGTGATACTTGGGAGTGACCAGTTTCCTTTTAGGACACTGACTAGACTGCTCCGATACCTCCTCCCCCTCAGGATGACCTTCTTCTCTATTCAGGGAACTGTCCTTACCCCCTCCCCAAATGAACGCTTGGCTCACCACACAGCAGGGAATGCTCTGTTTATTCCGTGATTCGCAGCTGTCAGCAGGACTTTCACATTTAGCTCACAACATAAAATAAATAAGCCAGGAAGATGAAAGGTGTTGGTGGTGTACCTCTTTTTCTTTTAGTTTTAGCACTGTTGACTATTCACTACAAACACGTGGGCTTGGTGTCTAACTCAGTCCTTTAAAAATGGGGTCACCATGAAAATAGCTGGCCCTTTCTAGCAGTATTGTGCTGCTGTGTTTATACTTGGACAAGCTCCCCCTTAAGAGTTCACAGCTAACGGGACTGACACGAGATTTGTCTGAAGAGTGGCTCATTCGTCTGACTGCTCAACACACGGAATACATTTACATTGCAGAATGAAGGCATTTTCCTGCCTCCCTTTATAGTAAGACACCCAGCAACATGTGGTGACAGGACAAGAATGGATAAGTGAAATCATTTTAATATAATATTGATGTATGAGAAACCACAAAAGAAAGAAAACATTTTCTGGAAAATTCTGCATATGTATATATTGCATTGTATAGTCTGACAGACAAATTTACATCAAATACATGATATATTTTAAAACACTGATTCAAAGAGGAAAACAAATTAATATTTCTTTTTCTGTACAGACATGGGAGTGTGATTTTTTTTCTGTTGCTATAGTTTGCTGTTCTTTAGGAAGAGTACTCATATTCTTCAGCACTGCGGCGTCCAAAATCCATCCAGCCCATGTAGTCTCTGTCATTTATCCTGTGCGTAGGATCAATGCTCTGTACCCTGTTTCCCATAACTGAGAGCCTTCCAGTGGGACCTAAAGAAGAAGTGTTTGGGAGAGCAGAGAGTAAGTGGACACATTTTTCAGGTTCATCTATTTTCTGATCTGTTTTGTACTCATTAGCAGATGCCTGCAATATTTGACACTGTTTAACTTAATGCCAATCATGTAAAAAACACCACTGTCATGTCATTGGGGAAAACATCATAGAAAAAGTTACAGGCAATGTACTGAAAGGGGCTTGGGTTTTTTATTGTAAAATAAACAGGCCATTTTCTCCCTCCTGCTGCAGAGGCATTTTGCTCCTGGCTGCCAGGAAGGATTATGGGTGCACTTCTTTTTCCTTCCTGTTTCACTGGAGAGAGAAAGTCCAAACCATTTCTCACTCTTCTGTAAGACCGCACCCTTGCTTGCTGGTACTGGGAGAGTTGCTCTAGATGCAAAGTAATTCTGCTTGAGAGCAGACTCAGGCCTGAGACAGGACTCCACCACAGTCCTGTTGCTTGAAGAGCCATAAATGTTAAGTACAGAAGCTCTTACAGTGTAAACTCAGTAACAAGCGGGGTATGGTTATGAATCCCAGGTTTTGTGGAGAAGTGGGGATAATCCTGAAATGGAGAGAGTTGTGTCTGGAGTTTATAGCTAGAAGACACCTCTTGCTGGAACTATACAGGGCTTATTACTATGCCAGTGATACTTTCATTGCTTATCCAAAGCTTTCATACTTCCTTTTACAGCAGGGTTGGATGCTGATCTCTGAGCTTGCCTTATCCTTTCTATCTTGCTTGCTTAAGGCATCAAAGAGACATAAATTATTAGCAAATAGAATTTATACTTTAAAAAAAAAGGGCTTTAATCCTCTGTTTTGACATATCACATTATGTAACTAAAAATGTGGGGAAAGGTAAATTACTTCTCTCTCCACTCCCTGAAAACAGCCAAAATTGACATGTGCCAATAATTAGACTGAGCTTAAGCCTTGAGTGAGGAAGGAACAGATTCTATATATTAGTATTCAATGCAGACTGAAGCTTGAGGAGTACTTGAACTGATCAAAAAGGAAAAGAAGCCCAAATCAAACCCCACAAATCCAAATCTACACAATTGCCTTGCTTGTGGATTCTTGTGTTTTGAAGGAACCCTTGGTGACTCTGTGCTTTTACATTTCAAGGTTTTCCTCATGTGATCACTTGCAATGAACATGATCCATTACAAACAAAACCAACTGCATTATTTTGTTAGTGGTTGCAGAGAGACAGGAGAGTATAGGTACCAAAAAAATTAACCAGCCACATTTTAGACATTTACCAAAAACAAAATGACAAAAAAAATTATCTCTAGAAAAGAATGTCTACCATTAAATGCTCAAACCCCACGAAATTCACGTGTATAATTCAAAATATGTAATTAAATTGATGAAAATGGCTTCTTGGCACTATAATCAGGCAGGGCTAAGACAGCGCAGAACCGTCACTCAGATGTTGGTATTTAAGAGGCTTCTGAGCCTGCAGTGACCTGTGGGCTGTAATGGCTCCCCTGGTGCCATTATGGTCTGGCCTGGCAAAGGCTCCTTAGAGGATACTAAATGTGTGTGTCACTGACTTGACAGCTACAACGTCTTCTACACAGTGCCAGATTCATGCTGAAAGCCTGCAGATGAAATTAGTTGAAAGCTATGGGTCACAAACAGTAAAATTAATTTCTTAAAAGCACATCAATTACCCTTCCTCAAACGACCAGAGATGTCCTGTGGATACTGCAGAATCAATGTACCGCAAACATATTCAAAATCATAGCAGTTTGGCTACAAGGCTGCCATCTAGCCCTGACCTCTTGAGAAAATTTAACTCTCTCACTGTTTTAACTGGAATTATTGTCCAAAATCAGCCTTTCTATTAATCATAAGGACAAGCGCCATCACTGGTGACTGCTAACACTAGAAAATGCCAACTCTGTTTCCCCTTGGATGGAATTTTCCAATGAGTATTATGGTTTAGACAGGTTAAAATTACAGAGGATGTGAGTGCTCTGCAGAGATTTCTACTAAGTACTGCCCAGAACCTTTAAGTTGAATGAGAATATAAAGTTTTGGTAGAAACGCTGTATGTATTCTTATAAATTAAGTAAATACTGTTTTGTCCCTGTGAGTCTTCTGTAACTAGTAACTACCTCTACAAACCAGAGTCCAGCTAGCCTAGTTGCATCACAAGAATCCCATCATCTGCTAACAGTCACTTTGTAGAGTTAATTATATATGTCAATTAACATGGATGCAGGAAATTCTCCCTCATATTAACATTTACCAAAAAGACATCTTAAATCTGAAGTGGTTTTTTGACTTCATCTGGTTAAGCTATTTGGAAATGTCAGCCAGATATTTAAGGATATAATGGCTACATAAACTAGAATGAGAAGTTTGGTTTCCATGTAGGTGGGTGACAATGAGTACACTGTTGGGAAAGGTAATGAGGATTCTGCTTTACAGACTCCTGCGATAACGTTCTTATTCAGTAACAGCTTTAACTGTAGTCACAAATTGAGGAATTTCATATCTAAATTCCTTTTCCATTAGATTATGTGAACTGCTACAAGAAGCTCCTTAATGGATATTCTGCAAATTGGTAACATTCAATGAAGTCTCTCAGACTATATTAAAGTGGTTCTTTTGCTGTTGTTTCTGATTTGGCTTTGTTCTAAGTACACAGATGGATGTGTATGGCTGCATATGAAATGCATAAAAATGCAGTTGACATCTCTTACTTGCAGACTGCCATCAAAAATAAGAATAGGATTTTTCCTAGCATAGAGGAGAGCAGTGAGCATCAAGAGGGGAGGGTTAAATGATCTGCATAAGGTTGTGTCGAGAGACAGGAGAGGAAAAAGCTCTTACTTGTATAAAGTGAATTTTATCCTAAGCACACTCTGGGGCTGGGAGTGAATTAATTTCTCAATGTCTGTGTATCCAGATATCATTTATTACTGCCTTCCCCTCAAGTGCTCTTTGCTTCTCAGATGTCCTCTTTCCCTGTAGGACAGGGGATAGACCAGAGTGAGGCTATCACAGGTAAACAAGGTTTGTGTAGCAGCTTTTGTTGAAGTTGGCAGTCAAAAGGCCACAGCAATTAGGCTGCCCATGGTGTTACTCTATTGAGATACAAAGTAATACAGAGATAAGGCAGTTTAAAAGGAAAAATGTTTTACTAGCAGGAGTTTCAGTGATCAACGATTTTGAGCCATCATTTTTACTGGTAACACAAATGGCATGTGTTTCTGTCTATGTAAAACATATATGGTAAGATATCAACAGGGATAGCTTTACTCTTCTCTTGCTAGTTCGTGTATGTAATACAATTGTTTCCTCAAGTGACTAATAAATCATGTGATAAGAACGAAGCCCTTTAATTCCACTACTCTACTGGTGCTTCATGCCCTTGCTACAAATACAGTGCCATGGAGGCTTTAAGTAACTGCAAGATTGTGTTCCCAGGCTGCCTGAGACCAAAAACTAACAGGAATTGACGTGTTTTGAAGCAAATGTACTTTTACTTATCACTGCTTTTAATTATTGTGTTCATAAATGTGAATCCTGAGCTTTCAAAAACTTCCATGTTTTTGAACTTCCTCTGCGAACAAATACATGGAAAATCCAATAGTCTGAAGATAACCTCTGGCTGAGGTGAGGTTAGCCATTTGCTCTGTATTTATCCTCAGAAAAGTTTTCCTGCTCTTCTAACTTAAGAGGAGAGAGAGAGAAGGTTAACTAAATGAGAAAGTTTGAAGAAAATGCAATTACTATATTTTATCTGAGATACAACATGCTGAAATATTACCAAAATAATTACAAGGCTATGAAATAGTAAGTTAAAAATAAAAGCTGAACTACGACCTGACAGGTAGGTTACATTTTCTTTAGTTGCCTATAAGTAGCTCTCAGTCAGTGGCTGCTATGTATAAGTCTTTTTTTGGGACGAGTTTTGCAGTAAATAAAAGAATGCTCTCTACTTCAGGAATAGCCAGGCAGAATCTACACCCAGTCTTCTCTAGGAATTCATGCTAGATGATGACAGGGTTATCTTAACATCTAGGTATCCCTGCAGGGAATTCCACTGACACAGAAGTAGCACCCTAAGTAGGCAGTAAACCGTACCTTTTCTGGCTTGCTGGAGATACTTGGCCAACAAAGCACCTATGTTAGCTCTTTGGTCAATACTTCCATCCAGCCGTGGCAGAGGTTTCAGCGGTCCAGCAGATGAAGGGGTGCGGATGTGCCGGTGATGTTCTGTCAAGCTCTGCTCAAGCTCAGCAGCCAGGGGATTCCCATTGTGCGAGCCCACAGTTTGCTGTCCAAACGAGCTCACCGAGAGCACAGCCAGGAACACGCAGATGCATATACCGCTGTACATTGCTGGAGAGAAAAGGAACATTAAGCTGTTAAAATGACCACATTTCCTACGTTGCATGTTGTCCCTACCCTCATCTTCCACTGGGTGTGCTGGTTTCTAAGCAAACTAGGGTTGTGTTGGGTTTTCTTAATGCAGGTAGCTGTGGGATCTGTCTTAAGTTGGAAAACATGTATGTGAATAGTTAAAATCCCTTGGTAAGAGGAAGATATGCTGGAAGGAACAAAATTACTTCACTGCAGTACGTGCTATGTCTCCCTGATCTACTAAATTCTTACTTGATTTTCTTTTTATGGAAGCTGTATATCATTAACACTTCAGGGAGATGAATCCAGCGCTGTGAAAAATGTCAGGATTCAAACATTTCAGTATTTTGATGCTGTACTAAAAGCTGCTGTTGTTACAAATACTCAGGTTTGACAAATCCTGTGAAAAGCCTTTCTCCTACCAGCCTTCGTTGATCTGAATGTTAGTGTTCAAGAGGTTTCATCTCATCATGCACAGGAAGAAAAACAAAAACTTGTCCGAAGGAAAGAAAAACCAAAACCTATCACTCCCCCAAACATTTGATCTAATAGCCGAGGTGGTGAAAGCTCTTTAGTTAAAAGCTGTAAGAAGTAACGTGCAACTTAACAATGATGTTCTTCATATAAAACAGAGAACTCAAATGTAACAGATTTTTTTACTGCTTCCTTAAACAAGTACTAGAAACAAGGATGCTGTTTGTCTAGAGCATTTGATCATATAAGCTGAAATAGTATTTTTCTGGGAACAGAGAAACTACCTTCAGCCGTTAGGAGAAACAAGCTACCTAGTACTTATGTTATAGGGATAACTTCCATTTATAAATATATGTGAATTACCTCAGCTATATGAGACTTTTTAAATCGTTTCAAGTTTTTGCACAGCATACTGAACGTAACCTTTTAACTTTAGAAGAGGAGAAAATAAAGTTTATTTGTCCGCCACATATACTAGATTGAAAACACTTGCGATGCACAAGATAGGGGCTTTTTTTTTTTAGGATTGTTAGGAGATGAACAAAAAAAGTCAAACTGTCACTCCAGCACAGTTATCAGTGCTGTACCCATGTAGGTTTTGGTAATTAAGAAACCGAAGGTGCATTGCCTCCTATTCTTTTCACCGACCCGATTCCTGTATTTTAATGCATGAATATAGATATATTCACGTGCATTCTAACGATTGCAAACACAAAATCTCGTCCCTGGTGGTTGTTTCTTCCGCAGCCTGCTCGCCCTGCTGGGAGCCGTCGGGATGCCGCCCAGCGCCGCACAGGTAAGCGCCAGGGGCCCCCACCTCGCCCCCCGCACCCTGTCCCAGCCCCGCACAGGTAAGCGCCAGGCGCCCCCACCTCGCCCCCCG
>JAVJGI010000050.1:97751835-97913437 GCA_035590275.1 Ibycter americanus
GCGCCGGCCGCCTCAGCTGCTCCGCGCCGTGCCGGTGGCGGGGCGGGACGCGCTGACTGAACCGCGGCCGCTTCTCGGCTCCCGTCGCCGCCGGGCAAAGCCGGCACCCCGAGGCAGCTGAGGAACCAGCCACATCAACACCTACCCCGCACACGGGAGAGTAAGTTGAAGCGGGTTGCCAGGGGAAAGAACGACGCTGAAATTGTTCCAGCAGTACCCATCCAAGTGCTAGTTTAATGTCTCTGTCTCTTGAGAAAAAAACCCCAAACAAACCACAAAACCCTCAGTAATATTTCTGATAATTAGATTTCACTATTTTGGCTTGGTGGGAAAAATGCTGGCTGCTGTTAGACAATTAAATAGTCAACTCTGAATTGAACTGTAGGTGTCTGGGAAAACTATCACAATCTTTCTGGGAAGGTACAACACAACAACAGTTCTGCTAGAGTCACATCAAGCCCTTGTGAAACTCACTGCAGATAATGAGTTCCCAAGGGACCAGCCCAAAGCTTAATAGAAGAGGAAGACAGAGAGCTTGTTAATGTATGCATATGCATAATTCATATCACAGAGGTATAAATACAAATGCAGGCATTTAAGGCTGACATATTTGCCTAGTTGAACAAATACACGCTATAGGAGTTCATTTACATTGAGCTGATTTGGAATATCAGTTCACTTATAAATATATCCAGGACCGCACAAACGGAGCGAGAGAGCGTGTGTGTATGTGTGCAAGCACGTGTGTGCCTGCATATGGCAGCCAGACTGGCTGTTGGTGTTCATGAACATACAGGAAGGCAGCAACACGCAAAATTGAATAGAGAAGACAGGAATGTTTGTTGGACAGTTACATGCATATATTTCTGTGGGATGTCTGTGTTTTTATAAGATCGTATACGAGCTTTTTCAGTGTACCTCTGAATCGATCTAATTGCTATGTCTGTAGTGACAGGGTCAGGAACTCAACAGTGTAAGCACAGCATGAAGTTTTCTGCCTTATTCTACCTACACGATCTCTACACCAACTGCAAATGCCTGTTGGTTTTTCCTATTTAGGCATTGTAGTGTATGAAGAAATTGATGAGGCTACAGCATGATGTCAAGCTATTAAAGTCAGCAGTTCTACACCATCTATAACTTTGGTTATAGACTTTCGAAAGCTGGATTTTCCTCATTGAATTGCTTAATAATAGTATGTACAGTCCTTGGAGATTTTCTGACTTGCTGATGTTTTCTGCAGTGACAGTTTGAAGTTGTGTGCAAGTTCCAGTCCTCTGTAAATGTATGTTAATTAATGGCTTTTTAGAATTATTTTGGGCAGAGATTAAAGACCAGAAAGCCTGTTCAGCTTGAGTGATATGATAGCAGGACTCTGAGGCGAGTTGCCTGCGGAAACTTAGGCTGTGTATTGCTGATTGATGTGGCACAAAGAGGGAAGAATCAGGGGTTGATGTGCCGTGACCTGTCAGGTTCCAGGACCAGTGAGTCCATCAGTTGCTGGGCCTAGGAGTGCGCCATGGATGTCTAGAGTGTTAACCACTGGAGCCTTGTGCCACCATCACAGGTGGGGTGAGACAGGTGCTGCTCTAATGCATGACTTCAACCTTAGTTCACCGGGAAGGAAAGTGCTTTGACTGCACCAGAGCTTGAACGATTTTGCAAGAATCCAGGTATAGATGCAAAACAGATTTAAACCTTAAGTGAACCCTGCAATGCAGTAAATGCTAATATAGATGCATCCCTAAGGTAGAAGCTGGATCATACCATAGTTTAGAGACTGCAGGGTTTTTACCATTGGTCTTTTGGCAAGTGTCTGTTAAAAGACTTGAGTTTCTTTAGCCTTTTCTCCATCATGATCAAGATACCTCTATGCTCAACTGATTTCTCTGTTTGCCAAAGGTTTTCTCCTGTGTAGCTGAGGTGACAAAAGAGAAGGTATGGCTGAGCATACGTTTTATGAAGGCAGTGTGAGAACAAAGGGATGGAGATACTTTATGTCTGTTTTGGGATGGAGGTGGCCAGTGCCAATAGTTAAGAGTGCAGCAGGGCACTGTGCTAACATGTCTATCCCTCTCTGCTGTGAGGTGGAGCAGAGCTTGCCTGTGAGTGTCAGAGTGGCAACAAGCTTGGAAATGCCCTGCTCTTTCCTACAGCAGTAAGCATGGAAATGCTGTGCAATACTTAATTTCTGACCACGTGTGTGTGACTTTTGTCTCTACAATATGTGTTTTTCTTGGCAATATCACATGCGGCTTGCAATAGCATGGTTGTCGTGTGGACAACGTAGCAACTTATGATGCCTGTGTTTCATGCCTTTTATTTTTAGCCAAAAATAAAACATACAGCTATTACGCAGCATTTATTGCATGGCTTTGGATTACAAGACATTTAGGCTGGATATTAAATATGAAGCAGTAGACTGCCAAGTATAAGTATACTGGGATTTTGGACCATGTTTTTTTTACTTTCCTCTGGACCCTGATACTTAAGGGTAACATTTTTTGCTATATTGGGGCAAATTAATGGTTATTTTTCTGTGAAACTGGTGGAGTGGCAGTCTGGAGGACTACAATGAAGCAGGAATAATTGGCAAAGGATAACAGGGAAGGGAATGGTATAGTTTTCTGGAACTAATGGACAAATTAGTGAATATATTAATTGGACTAACTGCATGGATTGCAGATGTAAAACAGAGTCTTGAACATATTTTCGGACAGCACATTGTTCTGCAGCTATTTCTGTGTGTGTTGATTCAGACATTAAATTTTTGGTATTTTGTTTTTTCACATATTTTGAATTTTAATTCCATAATTTCTATCAAATTACCAAAATGCTTTCACTCTAGCCTCTTTTCTCTGAATTTGCATCCCACTTGACACACGACAAACTCTGCTTCGAGTCAACCCAGAAATGGAGGGATGAATTTTGGTCCTGGGCAGTAAACAGCAGTATTGCCTAGGAATTATAAGGACCTAGGTCCTTTGCCTGAAGAGTGCTGACCTCCTTCCACAGAGCAGTGCCTCAAACTAATATATTAGTCCTGAAGAGATATCAGACTAATACATCAGACCTAAAGAAGGGTCCAGTAGAAGCAGATCAGCAGAGCTGGTGCAGAGGAGGATTGAACACTCACAGACTGCTCTGCAATGGAAACCCAAAAGTGACAAGTGGGAATGATCAGGAAGTGTGTTTCAAAAGTGTATTCCTGATATGAACTATGTGCGCTAATGTAAATTCACTCATTGTCTTAGAATTATACATTATCCAGCAGTTCTGTGGAGAAGGAAAATAAGAGGAAAAATCCCATTTCCTGGGAGTATTGTTTAGAAAATCAGATTTCAACCTGTGTCCCATGACATTCAGGCAGTTGGCACGTAAGCTACCTACAGATTAACTAGGAAACTTACTTGGTATGATGTCTTCAGATTTGGTTCCCTGTGGTTTCAAGAAGATAGGGTGAAGTGGAACAGAGAAAAATCCAGAGTCATTTTCTAGGAGACCACCCAATCCCAAATCACTTGCTTTTTCTGTATGGTTTTTGTTTGGTTTTTTTTCTCTCTGAAAGACCAAATTGATTTCCTGTGGAAATTGGCTATATATTTTCCAAATTGACTGCAGGATAGAGGCTTTCATGCAAGTTGAAAACTGGAAAAGGAAATCAAAGCGCTAGAAAAAAATTACAAAGATATGTAAAGCATTTGTTCCTAGCAAATTCTCTGTGATTTCAGGAGTACTTTGAGAGGTATGGTGGAGTTTGAAAAAGTAGGAAGGTAAAGGCCTTTGTTGACGAGCACAAAATGAAATTACAGTAACTAGTCTCTCATGAGGAATGGGAAGTCTGTTTAATGCCTGCTTTGTGAAATGGTTTGGCATTTAGGACTCATCTTCCCTTTATTGTCTGTGACACACCTTTGTTACTTTGCCATGTACATTTCAACTAAAAGTGGATGAAAACAAATAGTAAGTAAAGAGTAAGTGTTAAGTATTGGTGTAGAAGGAAGGAGAAAATGACAACTTGTGCTAGCTGTGCCTAAAGCATGTGAGTTTATTCCTAGCAGTGTGCTTCTAATCCCTACTCCTGTGAGGTATTTAAGCATGTGCTTAAGCCCCTGCACATGTGCTTTGTTAGCCAGAGAGGGATGGCACACCTTTAAATATGTCCCTATGTGTTCTGTTGTGACACTCATGAAGACCGCTTGTTCTTTGAACTTGTTTGCTGTTTTGAGACCTTAGGGCTGTGATCTCCCAGATTTTGTCGCATTTTAATGTCTAAAATTCAAAATCTCATTCACCTTCTCTTGCTTGTTGTTAACTTTAGATATACGTCATGCACCTCAGGAAAGTCCTTGCCCTTTGTCAAAGAGGTTTTTAACAGACTGCGTGTTGTCTGCCATTCTGACTTGAAGTACCTGCTTCATCAGATATTTTTTTGAGAAAGCAGGTGTGATAGCACTTTTGTCTATGAAACTAAAATACATATTCGCAAGTACTGAAATCTGTTTTACATTGATGGGATTATTTATGATTTTAAATAATTGTATTTTATTCTGTAATGAGTATTTCCTTTTATGTAGAAGAAACTAGTCCAACGCACTTCAATGTATATATTAGTTTATTTCTTATGAAAATAGCCTACTACAGAAAGGAAATAAATTGTACCTTTCAAAACACTGTACTTTTCAGATGTGCTCTCCACCTCGCTGCCTGGACCCAGATGAAAAGTGTTGTTTCCGCTGTGTGGCCATAACAGAATCCTGTAGGAGATACAGTTTGCTCCACAGTCCTCTCCTGTGAAGGGGGAATGTCTGACGGATCAACACGTGTCAAACAATTTAAAATCCCCAGAAGGAAGTTCTAGAAATGACAGGTATGATGTATTACCTTCTTGTCTTCCAAACATTTGCATATTTTCATCTGTGCTAAAACTAAAATCAGAATTTAAGAACAGCAACGCAGTTTGACACTGGACAGACTGGACAGCCCATAAGGGCTTTTTGGTGTCTTACAGAAGAGACGGCATGTGTGTTCTGTTTGGTACATAAGTGGATAGGACAGCTGGAGTCTTGTTATTTCAATTCTACCCTGAAATTGTACTTCGTAATATGGAAGGAAATTGAATTAACCTGAGTGTAAATATGAATTGTTACTCTGATGATCCCTATTTAAATGGAAATGTCAGAAACATCTGTGGAAGGTGTAGATGTTGCATAGCTATTTTGAATGGCTGGAATGGAATGAAAAGATAATGGTGATCTTTGGACAGCAACTCTGACTGCATTGCAGTGAGCAGAGGGAAGGACTTTGGTGTAAGAGTGTTGTAAAGAAGATACTTGGAGGTCCTAGGGATTGCCCACTGGATGAAGTCAACATTCCCCACTTTTGACAAGGCTGCTACTTTACGGATTGCTCAGCAATATCTTTGGATGTACTGGAGGAAGGTTACCTGCCATATGGCAGGAAAAAAGCATTAGCCAGGAGGCTCCATAGTCTAACACTTACCTTTTTGTGGCCTGGTATTTCCACAATTAGAAACACCTACTTCTGTGACCACCATAACTGAATTACAGCCTCCAGGAGGTCAGATTGATTCAATCTGTTCAATTTACTCAAAGGCTGAGAGAAAAGAGACTGTTAACTCAGAGCTCTACTTTAAATACTCCTCAGCTGCCCCTTAGTGAGTGAGCCTTCCCTTAAAAAAGTAGAAGGAAGACTTCTAAATTAAGATATTTTACTGAATTATTAGGCATAGATGTATTTTGAAAGCACTGGGAACTAGGAACACACATGATAGGAAAGAATTATCGCCCAGACAGAATAACTAAATCTAACGGGAGGAATTCTTTGGAAGCAGACAAACCTTGATATATACTGCTCACTTTTTATTGTTTCTAGCTGTCTGTCTCCAAATTAGGTTTTTCTAAGTAAAAAAGATTTACTGTATTCAGGGTAGGGCCTGGAATTACTTAAAATCAGCTGTTTTACACAGTGCTGTGTGGCATGAAAGAAGCAGCTTTATGAGGCATTTAAATAAGTGTGTTTTCAGGTTGACTTCCTCAAATTAACAAAGACTAATTAGTGGGATTGTCCTGTATGGTAATGATGTCTTAGGTACACTGTTCTATAATACAAATATATATGTTATTTAACACCTTACCGATGTTGTATATTATTTAGAATGCTCTTAGGCCAAATTAATGAGCTCTACTATCAAAAGATTCCTTGGGGTAAGAGCTAGCCCAAGGTCCTGGCTGTATTTCCCTAGAATCATAGAATATCTCGAATTGGAAGGGACCCGTAAGGATCATCAAGCTCAACTCCCTGCTTCTGACAGGACTGCCTGATTAGCATTTACTTGTGGAAGCAGCAATAAAACTGTTGGAATGGGATGGCTCTGAGTTCTCTGGCTCACATTTTCTCTTGAAATGAAAGAGCAGGATTACCAATGACTTCAGTGGTGGCTTGTTCATTTACAGTCTACTGAGGCTCTGACACAATAGTGAAAAGGTACTGCGAAGTGTGCAAGTGTGTAAAATGGAGGGGAACCACAGTGACTGCATTTTCTTTTCCTCTGTGTATTTTTACTCAAAGTATTACTGAAATGCACATACTTCTTTCTGTTTTCTTATAATTTCCCTCCTCCCTTTACTTCATCATAGTCTGGAATAAGCCATCCAGGCTGAAAGAGCATGTTTGCCATTTGTATGCCGTCAATAAAATGGCTCTGTCGTTGAGTGAGTGGGTTATGCTTTCAGTATAACCTGGTTCAGGGAGGAGGCCAAGGAAAGCGTGGGCTGGCAGGGCCTAGTGAAGGCAGGTGAGAAGTTCCAGCTCAAAGCCCAAGCAGAGCATGGGGGTGAAGGAGCAGTGAGACAGGAGAGGTAGCTCCAGGAAAAGGGTAAGCTCTGTGCAGAGCAGGCTGCTGGAGGTGAACTGAGCTAAGACCATCAGGAACCTTCTGTGATTTGTGTTTAAGAGAAGGAGACTGGGTGTCCTGCAGCCTTTGTCCCCACCTGATTGACAGTGGTAGTTGCCTGCATGGTGACGTACGTTCAGTACTTCACTTTTGGAGATTCAGTGACGTGCCCCATACTTAGCTGTTCGCAAGGATGCTGGGGTTCCCAGTGTGACCCGTGCGGGGACACAGTCATACAAGCATATTCTTTGGGAGGCGATGCTGGTGGGAGGACAGCGAAACAGATACATTATTACTGTCAACTTTATAAGAGCTGCACACATTGTCCTCTTGTTCTGGCAATATAATAAAACATCCACTGTTTAGATATATGTAGGCTCTGGTAAGTGGTTGTTGGCTACCTAATCAGGACAATCCACACCTGAAATATTCATCAGTGTCAATGTAGTGTTGGATCTGATGATGCTCTTGTTGAACACACAACTGATTGCAATAGGTGGGTTGGCATTGTGTGACATTTCATAGAAATGTTCAGATCATGAACAACGTACTCTCAAATCCTTATTTGCATCCAGTAAAATTGTGCTAAATCTCTTGAGGGCTGGTGAGGGCTGCTTTCAAGTTGATTACCAGTGTATCAGAAAACATGCTATCGTCTCCAGACATAAATAATATGATGATGAACTGTTTGATCAAAGCATTTTGAAGTGGCATCAGCCACCAAATTCTAGAACACTACTGAGCATAAGGTCCACACTTCAGGTTAATCAATATCTAATACTTCAGGCATATTTTAACATAATAGGGAGATGAATTCAGGTTATTTTGTTGGTTTTGTGTAAAAAACTCTTCCCTCTTATGAGTTTTAATCACTATCTTGAATTTATTCAGAGCCAATTCTTTCATTTTTAAATAATGCTATTAAGATAATTACTAAAAGTGCACAATTAAATTCAAATGTAGATCTTAATGTATTTATTTTTGTATTTGTGAGAGAATAACTCCTGAGTATTCATTTATCTGGTGAATATTCACCTGTCTATATTTTCATTACTAACCAAAACAAAAAGCAAAGAACCTTTCATAAGACTAACAGAAATTCAAATGATGGTTTCATTAGAATCATGTTATCTTGGTATAAATACAGAATTAAGATTTTTTGGCACAAATTAATTATTTACATTTTACCTTTATTTTCATAATTTTTCTGTTGCTTTCCTTGATTATGGTATGCCTGAATCATTACTGTTATTAAGCAGTGAACAGTGTTTCAGCCCAAGCCCCCAAGCATGGATCAAACATATTACAGTACTTTAGCAGTGCTATAATTTGGGTGAATTATACTTCTGCTTTCCTCTGTGGAATATGTAATTTTTTAACTCCCTTGATGGCTTCTTTGCTTGGAGAGAAAGAGTGGTTCATCATATGTATCCCAGCTGTGTTTTGTCCTTGGTGAGGACTCTGCTGAAGCTCACAGGGAGTGCATAGGTATGAAACAACTGAACTACAGATTTAGTGAGAGGATTATTTTCTCATCATATGCTTCATAAATGTGAATATTTCTGAACTGAAAGACCTTAACTTTTGGCTGAACTAAATTTTTTTTCAGGCGCTTGTGTGTTCAGCCAGACTCACCCATTTCAGCAGTTCAGTAGCTTTTTTAATCCCTGTGATGTATCAGTTAGCGGCAGTGAGACAATATGCCAGTTATTGTGAGTTGCATCCAAGAGCCTCTTTGATAAAGGAGATGATGCCCGAGTGCAGAGAGCCAAGATTTTCACCTGAAGCCAGAAGCAGATCGCATTTCTCTGATTTTAGAAGCATGAGGAGCAGCTTTCCACTGAGAGAGGAAAAAGAGACTGGCAACAGCCTGTGTGGTGCTCCTCAGTGGAGTTAATGGCTGGGCAGGGTGACTGATGCCTTCTGTACTATCTGTCTCTTCAGGACAGCAGCAACCACCATATTACAGATCCTTCCAAACTGCTCTGTGGAGTAGCCAAACTATATACCATTTGATGGTAGCTTTTATTTATTTATTTATTTAGTTGGTTATAATTTGCAAATAAGATTTGACCATGCTTGGATTAAGGGCCAAATCCTGCTCCTTGAGAATACTGAGAAATAGAAATTTTCATTAGGGCTAAGCAATGATGTGCATATCTGTGTGGGCGTACAGGAAGGTGGTAACTGAGGTTTCCTTGGCACCATGTTTTCCTTCCAGTCCAGTACTCCAGTACTCATGGGGTTCATTCTCTCTTAATCCTTTTCTTTTTTCATCTTAAGCAGAGCATTTGTATATATGTTTTTTCCATGCCAAAATGGATTTTTGTTTATACAGAGTACAAGATATTTCACATTAAATGCACTGGAAAGGTTTATAGAAATGAGAGCTTTGCAAGCAGGTTGCTATTTCAGACTTTGCAATATCTAGTATTAAATGTTTTGTTCAAAACAAAAGGAAAGGAAAAACCCTCAGCCAGGCTTTATTGCAATTAATATTTTGGCTGCTACTACATGGCTAGAATAAGTTATTTTTGAGAATGCCTCAGTGAATTAGGGGACTACAAGCTATTTACTGTAGTGATGTAGGTATGCCGGAGCTTTGATGCTGACGGTTAAGTGAAGATGGATCTAAGGCTTCTGAATCTTAGGTTCTTGAACATTTTTGCCTGGTTTGATTTATCATACTGTTAAAAATTACAAATAGATATTATCTAAACCCCTACCTCTGTAGGCATGCTTACATTTGGAGGTGTTTTAAATGCTGACAAGGTTCCAACGTGCTTTATGAGACACTGCACACAAACCTTGAGTATGAGTAACAGATATTCCAAATGGGAATAGGATTTTTGCAGTGTGACTACATTATCTCTGAAGTTGTTTACACAGTGGAATAATAGTTTCAGTGTTTAAAACAGTGTTGGCTCTGCTTTATGCCTTAGCCAGAAAACCACAATATCACAAGAAGTCTAGGACATTAATAACCTTATTGTATACTGATGTTAGAGATAATATTGCAGTTCATCATTGTTTGCTATTGTAAAAGTTTTGCTGGGCTTTTAGCTGTATCTGTTCTTCCATACCTCAGAGGACACTTACTGTTAAGATGGATTTAGGGTGTTTTCTTTCAAGTACAGAATTGTACAAGAAAAGCAAACGTTCGATACTCAGAAGATGGACCTATAGGTACAAGAAACTGAAAAACTTTCTCCTAACAGTAATAATTCATTGGGAAGATAGATACAGTGTAAATAGTATCATACATTATGCATTTTGTCTACTGTAATGCTCAATAATGAGGTGGGAAATCGATAGGGTGTTTTCATTATGCCAGTTTAGAAACAAACTTAAACATATGTCCTAGTCAACTAGTTATCTGTAAGACCTTACACTGCAAGCCATATCTGCTCATAGGCATTCCTCATAAGGTCACTAAAAGCTGTAGATATTGCATATGTCCTTGGAAAGACTTGAGCACCTCTGAATATGGGGGTCATGAGCCACAGGAGAAAATTTCTGTGTCTCTAAATTATCTGTGCTCGCAATGGCTTCAGTGCATTTTCACATAGCTCTTCGCTGTAGAGCTCTCATTTTCCCCTTGCTTTTGTAACAGCTCTGGTGTTACACCTGAACCTTTTCTGAAGTTGAATGTCATGTTTTTTTCACCTTTTTCTTGGTTCTTTGACTTGCTAGTTAACTTTATTAAAAGCAGGCTAATTAGAGGGAAAATGACAAATAGTTTGGTATCATTACTGAACACAGTGAAATGTACTACATGGGAGAGAAATGGGAGGAAGGTCTTCATAGATCAGTTTGGTTTTTCTTGCTAGCCCAAGGATGATGAAGCCAGCTAGGGCTTATCTTTTTCTCCCAGAAAAGCAGTAAATTATCTTCTTTTAGTCTTGCATAGTTATTTTCTGTCAATGAATTGTATTTGCTTTGTCCCTGGTACAGGCTACAGAACATAACACTTGACTGTGCTCTGCATCTTCAGCTTAATGTATCTGGAATATTTGCTAGTAAATGTTTAAGAAGAATGGTTATCACCACCACATCCAGACTATATACAACCTCGGCACATACAAATTTGTACAACCTCTGCCACTGACATATCCCCCTTTTATGGGGGATCATCATCAAAATATGATTTTTACTTTATCGCTTTGAGACAAGTCCATACATACGAGTGGGGTAAGGACTCTAGATGCCAAGATCCAGAAGACATCTGTCTGCCACCTCTGAGAAGGAAAAATTTAAAAGGTGTCCTTGTCTTTTTGTATTGCATTGTTTATATGCTTAAACCAACACAACGCTGACTTCAGATGGCTTTCTCTGCTTTCTGGTCGCTGCAGACTGCTTTCTTTGCAAGCTCTATGTGAAGATAGTTGTCTCACTGAGCATTTTAGGTTCTGCTGCAGGAACCAGTAACTTTTAGTCAAACAATATTCTGAAGCATAATTTTTAGTTACCCAAGTCAGGTTTTACTGGGTCAAGCACACTGCACTAGCCTGGAGTCAACAGATGATGCCAGGGCAAGTTTGAAGTTCAGCTAATACAAATTTGTTGCTCTCCCATCCACACAGGCATTTTGCTTTGTTTAATTTGTGATAGTGCCTGGACTAGATAGTAAAAATACATTTTTTTTTAACGTAACAGGATATGACTGACTGGACATGATAAATAATGGAATCTCTTGTATCTACATGAATATTTCATATTCTTAGAGCTGTGAATTTATCCCATGTCTGAGAATACTCTGAAGCATCTGACAGAGCTTAATTGTTTGCTTTTGCCCCATCCCTCACATGCTGATGACACAAGTCTGTGGCTGCTTAAGATCACACCAGTTTTCAAAAGTTCACCATGCCTACATGTGCATGGAAAACCGAGGAGCAGACTGTGAATCCTCGCCCTTTTGTTGCAAAGTCTGCAACAGTGGAAGTGGGAAGAAGCGAGTAAAATTGGTCTTGTCTTTCTCTTTGGAAGTCTGTTTCCTCTTGTACAGTATAGATACAGGGATTGGCTGCAACAGCCAATACAAGTTTCAGAGAGCTCTCAGAGGCTAGATATGGATGCTAGCTGGCAAGTAACATGCAAGGAATTTCTCGGTGTACTCTGAGAGTGAGAGAAAAGGAGCTTATTAGTACTAGGCATGTTTCAAAACCAAAATGGGTAAAAGTATTTTTTTCAGCAGTTAGTTTTTGAGTAACTGCAAATTAACACATATATCAAATGTATGGATTTAATCATGAAGTGACGGTATTTCTCATTCTCTAGGAAGAGGCAAAGGAGAAACAGGGAAAGCAAAACAATGCTGTTTGAGAAGATAGATTTCAATAATTTTCAGAGTTTGTAGGATGTTTTGTGAAAATCAGATCTGAAGAAAAAAGAGGTGACAACTCTTTGATAAAATAATATTAAGAGTACAGTGGAAAGACAAGTGTAGAAAGAAACCAACTTGGCCAGATCGTAAGTTCGTCATTGACCTTTAACACAAGCAACAAGAATACAGAAGTTGAAGTGCAGATCAAGTAGCTGGGAGAAGTCTCAAAGTGCAACATGGGTAGGCAGAGAAAAAAAATCAGAAGGGTCAGGGAACAAAATGAGATGCAGTTAGTGAGGGACATAAAAAGTAACTGGAAATCACTCAAAAAGTACATTAGTTATAAGATAAAGAACAAGAACAATTTGTCCACTACTGACTCTGAGGATAATATGTTAAAAGTTGTTTCTTTTCTATCAGCCTTCACTTAAAGCTCAACGGCAATCTTTCAGAATTAATACTAGTGACAAGTGAAGACAATCTCAGCCTTTAGGGGGGTACACCATGCCAAAGAGGACTTAGACATACCTGATATTTTAAGATTGGTGACTACTTCTGTCTCTGTTGAACAACTGACCAAAGCTATCTGAGTTATCTTGAAGATTCATGAATGACAGAGGACATACCAGAACACTGAATTAAAACTAAATGTAGTGCTTCTCTTGTTGGAGGACAAGAAGAGTTGGAGATTTATAGCATAATTTTAATCCCCAGAACAAGTATTGGTTCTGGCAAAATTTTGCAAAAACTGAGACAGTAATGAGATGAGTAAAACCCTCTCCCCTCTTGCCATTTCCTTGCCTCCCTGCAAATGCAAGAAAAATGAGTGTAATTTAAAATGACAAGCCAGAGTCTGACCCTGCACAAGTCAATACTTAGTCGTAGCAGCTCATGCAATTCAGCTTTCTAGCACAGTTCCCCACAGGCATCAGGAAAAGTTCCTGTAGTTACAGATGTAGAAATTACTGGCATATTAGCCAGTACAAATACCTAGCTGGCAGTTTAAACAAGCTTTCTGGACTGTTTTGTGTAGAACCAAGGTATTAGGTTCTCACTGGAGAATTTCTTCCTTTCTTTGATTTTGTGTCTATTTCTTATTAAGTATTGCCAGCTTAGTTTTAAATGCATAAAGAATTTAGCCAGCCACATTCAGTAGCACACATTCAATTTTCCATGGTGGTGGGAGTCCAAAGAATACTAAAGCGAAGGGGAAATCTGCATTCACATTTTATCTGATATTGAACAGAGAATGTGCCACCAAGCCTATAATCAATGTTTATTAAAGGAAGGAATAAATATTTCATGACCTTCCAGTCCTTGATATAGCTGTCTCATTCTATTTAATAAGCAGAGGAGGTTTATAGTGTTTGCCCAGCCATTTCCCAAGATACGTTTTTTCATTATGTGACTTTGCTGCTTCTTGCTGTGTTAAGGTCCTACATTGTCTTGTCTATTCTCTGGCTGAGATACATTTCTCAGAAGATCAAGTGCTATGAATCGATGGACCTCCAGTGAAACTGTTGCAGGAACATTGATTTACAACAGGTGAATATTCGCTCTTATTCTTCACAAATTGCCGATGTCATTAACTACTTAGAAACCAACTTAAAAAAAAAAAATATCCAGCACAGACCAGAAAACCACAGGAATTCCATTTCATAGAAGATGTAAAAAAAAAAAAAAAAAAAAAAAAATGTTTAGCATGAAATGAAGCCAAGACACATAAATGTAGAGAAGCTGATTATTCAAGGAGAGTGAGTATTCCGAATGATAAAAATAGTGAACAATGCCATGATTTGGTCATCTACCTGAGATTTGAGAGACTTGTATTTTTCAGCCTGTACTTCAAATCAAATACAGCGGGGACTGGAACCTATTTTCCATCCTTTCTCACTGAATTACCTAGCTGCGGAGTTGCTTTGTCCTGCTTCAGATTCCATGCTGGAGCTGATATGTTTTAATTAAAATCAGTGTTTCCAGAAGTGTCATTTTTGACATTCATTTTTGACAGAACAGCATTCTTCAGTGGGAAGTAAGTAACTTTGTTAAGTGGGAAGTAATTATCTACACAGTATAGCTGTTATTTTTTGTCTGAACTCTTAATTGTATCCATATCACAGCTGGTGTGAGAATGGTTTCTTTTGCACATAACTTTTCAAAGCAAGCCAGCTTGGTATCACGTCAGAATTAGAAAGGAAAACGATTTTTAATGAATGGGGATCCATGGAACATAGTATAGGCAGTGTGCAAATGGTCATGAGGGAGATGCTCTCCTCCTGGGGATTTGTAACTATACAATTCATTTACAATTTTCTCATATAGTTCTTGCTGAATCCATCGAAGTCTCTAAATACTATTATGGCCTCATAAAACCTAATTAACATGCAATTTCATCTACACTGCACTGCATTGAAGTAATTGCTTATACCACTTTTGGAAGTCTTCAGACTAAGCATTCTGGCCTGATCATGATTGTTCAAATCACTTGGCTGAATGGAATGAAAATACACTCGTGTTTCATGGAAAAAAGGAAAAAAAAGTACAAACTTGACACATACGATGAATAAACAGCCAGCAAAAAATGTACAGAATAGAATCCTATTAGTAGATGCTATCGAATTTCTAACAAGTCATATACAATTGCCATTGCTACGCAATTAACAGTTAGCAGCAGACCATTTATATGACTATTCAGGTCTGTAGAAATTGTCTTTAAACTGAAGATTGAATAATAATATGGAAATGCAGTGGAGAAAGGTCTTGTTTAAATTAAAGATAGAACATTATTGTGGAAATGCAGCCAAGAAAGGTCACATTTTACCCATTTTCTCCTGTATGGCTCTTACCTTCATTCATGTTAATTTTCCCACTCTTTTGTCTTTTCTTTATCATTTATGGATATTTGTTACTACAGTTTCTAAGCATGTTGGATATTTCAGCCAAAGCTGAGTGCTGTGATTTGCACTCACGTGGATGCCTATACAAAGTCTGTGCTAGTAGAATTTTAAGGCAAATCTGTTCCTTGCTGTTGTGAATCTGAATGAGTGTACTGTGCTGCGCTGCAATGATATTCCTCATTACAACAGAGTCATAGAGTGCGTGTGGCAGTCTGTCAGGTCGGAGAGCTACCATCTTCTCAATGTGAGAAGACATTTGTCAAGGTTGATAAAAGGACATGGGGATACAGAAAAGGGAACCAATGTCACACACAAACCTGGGACTATGTGACTGTATTCTTTCTATATTAATTTATGTGAAATTGGTACTTCATGATTCATGTGAAGTATGTGGGGGGAGAGAGGGTTTTTTCCAAGTATGAATTTGAGGCTATAGCTAGGAAAGCCTGAATTTACACATAAAGAAAAACATGGTTATAAGTTTAATTCTAATTAAAATTATTTTTATTATTTTATGCGCACATTAATACACTTTAAAAAATACATAATTTTTAGCTTTTGCATCAGGAGGTCTCACAATTCTCTGTAGTAGTTTGAAGTTGTTGCTCGAACAATTTAGTAATCTGAGACTTTTCAAGACTGCAAGGGTGTGGTTTCTGCCTCCTCCAACTGAAAGATGAGATTGCAAGGTATGGGTTTTTAAGTTTTCTAGCTGTTGTTTTTTATGTTATATTTCTATAACATATATTCACATATTTACATAAAAATTTTATTTATAATAGTTATATTTATATTATAACTGTATTTATATAATTATACTATTGTGTTTTATAAATCAGAAGTATCCCCAAATTTCAGCAGTTTGCTCAAACAGTCATACAGGCCTATCATGAACAGATTATTGTTTGAGAACATAGGGTTAACCTTACTCGAGTGAATCAATGATTTGAAAATTACAAAAATTATTTGTATTTCTACCTCTGTAGAGGGACTTTGTCCTTATAATATACTGGTAATGCAGTGCTTTTCACAAGAGCATGAGGTAGTTCTTTCTTCCAACAAACAGATAATCATCAGTTATGTTCACTACAGATTCAGAGAAACAAGTAATGATACAGTATGAACATCCACACAGGCAAATCAGCTTACGCCTTCAGAAGTGTTTTTAGGTAGAACTCAGTGATTGTTCAGTGAAAGAGCAGATTAAACACACGTAAACCTCGTTTGTGGTAGTATATTTTTGCTCCAAGGCAAGGGAGGATCATTTGAATGAATCACCAAAACCTCTTGTTAGACTCCAGTCTCTTACCAAATATCAAGATTAATTTTAAAAGGTTTGATTATATCTTTGTGCACTGAAGACTTTTCATCTGCCACTGAAATGTAAAGCAAGATTTGTATCCTTCCTGCTGTCATGTGAATGCAGATCTTCCCCCAGCCCAGTTTAATAAATCTGTTCAAAGAAGTCTTCAAGGACAAAGTAAATCTAGTCTGTGTCTCAATTCAGTAATATTCTTCCCTCTTTTTTGCAAGGGAAACTAATGGTAACTTGAAAATTTATATGTTGCATTTCATTGGTAGGTGAGAAGATGCCATTTGGGTACCAGATAAGTGAGTGACAATGGGAAGGAGGCGTCTGATGTTCTGTAATGGCTTTGGTTTGTGGACACTTTTCACTGGGACTACTATTGTGCAGAAATGAGAATGCATTCCCATTTACCTGTAATGAGAGGTAAGTGGAACTTGCTTTCTCAATCTTTTATTGAAAGAAGGAAGCTGCTTAGCTTATCACTCCTGATCTAAAGTACCAGCTTTGCTTGTATTCATTTCTCATTATCTTTTCAATTCATTCGCTATCAAGATGAAAGTCAGGATTAGAAAAAATGCAGTCCTGTACTTTTCACAGGTTTCTGATTGTTTTAAATTTGCTGCGTTGCCACATACTTTTAGTCTTTCTTTCCTGGAGAAGTTAGAAATTGGTTCCTATCTAGTCAAATAATAAAGAAAAGTGTCTCTGTTTGGTTTTTGGTTGGTTGGTTTGGTTCAGTTTTTTAATAAAGACATTACAAATAGGGGTATTTAGCAGAAAAATCAAAGTCGCACTGAAGAGACCTCCCTTCCTTAGCTAATAAAAAATGCTTCTGAATTTTATGTTGCTGGTACATCTTTTAGGGTTGAATGTGCAACTGGTATGTTTGGTAGCATGCACACACAGAACTTAATTTGAAATAAAATTACATGATGAAGGTGGAGAGGTTTGGAATCACATAGACAAGGGATTCATAGCTTGGCCTTTTTGATGAGGGAAATGAACTCTGGTTTTGTTTGAATGCTGAAGATTTAGTTTATTTGCCCAATAAAATGGTGATGGTATTGTGAGGGTAGTTAGAGACCCCTTACTGAGATCAGAGTGCTGTTTTGTTAAGCTCTGTAAAAATACATGAAAGACAGGTAGTGAATGGTCTAGAGAGCTCACAGCAAAACTGTGAAGACAGGCTGTGTTACTCCAGAGGTCAGGATTTGAAAAGACCTGAATAGTACATGGAGTTCACATTCTGAATAAGTTAGCTTGTATGAGATTCAATGAATAACAAACGATCAATGAGTGGACAAAGGACAATTGTTTTAAAAATATTTAGAACTGATCAGAAAGTGAAAATGTATTTCTTAAGACCATGAAAGAGAGATGGAGAAAAGAACCATGTTAGCTCAAACTCTACCTTTAGCAATAACTGCAAATACCTGAGCCTCCCCTTTTTCCCTGCCACTTCTCTGCCCTTGTGATAGTGGTGACCATGTTAGCCTAAAGTCCTCCACTGAAAACCAGGTTTCGGCAAGAAAGATGGAGGATTGTTTCAGTCTCTTAAGACAAGGCACAAGCTGGAAACAGAGAGTTCCTGATGAAACACCCACTGGGGCCGTTTCTGTTCTCATTGCTATTTGTTTTATTTCTGCACCTCAGACAAATGACTGAAGAAATGAAAAAAAGACAAATTTGCTGTCATTGAAAGGGATGACTATATGTGTTACAGTGCTGACTATCCTCACATGCTATTCGGTATATATTGTTATTTTGCCTCATTTCAACATTAATACTTTACTGTGCTGTAGATTGCAAACCACAATGGGACAGTTTGTGAGTAGTTTTGAAAGCCAAATATTTTCTTGGAGAAGTGGCTCTACCTTACATGTATCTGCATTGTGCTGCTCTGTAGGTGTGATTTTCTCAGAGGTTGAATCAAGTCAGCACACTGTCTGCCAACACTATGAAATATTATTGAACCATACAAAAGTAGTGGAAGATGAACTGTCAGTGACTATGATGAGATAAAGAAGAAAACATTATTCAATGAAGTAAAGCTAGTTTACCATCATTGTAAGTCTAATTTGGAACAGAAACCAATTTGGCTGAACCTCAGCAGCGGATTTTATAAGGATACCTAGACAGCTTTTTAAGCAGGTGAATCACAGCATAGTTCTTTCCAGAATTCAAAGAATTCTGTAGCTAGAGATCTACAAAATTGTTAGTGGTGTGGAAAAAATAACTAGAGAACAAACTGTTAACTGCTTTTTTCCACTATAAAAATTCAAGACATGACTGAAAGTATCACACTGCCTGTTTGAAATCCAGAAAACAAAGTGGCTCTTAACCACCATGACAAGTAGTTACACTGTGGAACTTCTTGCCACAGGATGTTGTGGATGCTAAGAGTTTACTTGGGTTTAAAGAACAAATGGACAAGTTTGCAGAACTATCTGTGCAGGTCTATTAAATACAAAGACTTTGCTCTAACTCTGGAAATCCCTGATTCCCCAATTGTTTAAGGCTGGGAGACCTAGCATGACGTTTGCCCTGTTTTGTCTTGTGTCACGGATACAATACTATTAGATACAGAGTACTGGACTGGGTGGACCTTTGTTCTGACACAGAGCAATGCAGCAATTCTAATGTTGGCTGCTCCTAGATATTTGCTTAAATAATATGTACTAGATGCATCCTATTCCTTTCTGGTTTTTTCTGTTTCTCTATTTGACAAGTAGCTGGGTACCAACACTGGGTCTGTTTTGGGAAGATTGTCTACCAGTGTAGGGCAGTGTAGTGGGTTGACCCTGGCTGAATGCCAGGTGCCCACCAAAGCTGCTCTATCACTCCCCTCCTCAACTGGACAGGGGACAGAAAATACAACGAAAGGCTTGTGGGTCAACATAAGGACAGGGAGATCACTCAGCAATTACCATCACAGGCAAAACAGACTTGACTTGGGGAAAATTAGTTTAGTTTATTACCATTCAAATGATGATAAAACACCTTCTCCCCACCCCTCTCTTCTTCCCGGACTTAATTTCACTCCCAATTTCTCTACCTCCCCCTGAGTGGTGCAGTGGAATGGGAAATGGGGGTTATGGTCAGTTCATCACATGTTTCTGCCACTTCTTCCTCCTCACACTCTTCCCCTGCTCCAGCATGGGGTCCCTCCCATGGGAGACAGTCCTCCATTATCCATTAACTCCAATGTGAGTCCTTCACACAGGCTGCAGTTCTTCACACAGTGCTCCAGCGTGGGTCCCTTCGACAGGGTGCAGTCCCTCAGGCACAAACTGCTCCTGTGTGGGTCCCCCGTGGGGTCACAAGCCCTGCCAGCAAACCTGCTCCAGCTTGGGATCTTCCCTTCATGTGTCCATGGGTTCTGCCAGCAAACCTGCTCCTGTGCGGGCTTCCCACGGGTCACATCCTCCTTCAGGCATCTGCCTGCTCTGGCGTGTGGTCCTCCATGGGCTGAAGGTGGATATCTGCTCCACCATGGATCTCCATGGGCTGCAGAGGCACAGCCTGCCTCGCCATGCTCTTCACCATGGGCTGCCAGGGAATCTCTGCTCTGGCGCCTGGAGCACCTCCTCCCCTCCTTCTGCACTGACCTGGGTGTCTACAGAGTTGTTTCTCTTACATTTTCACACTCCTCACTTCTACGGGTGCAAATTTCCCCCCCCCCTCCCTGCTTCTTAATAGGCTGTCCCAAAGGTGATACTGATTAGCTTGGCCTTGGCCAGCAGTGGGTCTGTCTTGGAGCTGGCTGGTATTGGCTCCATTGGACATGGAGCATCTCAGTGAAGCCACCCCTGTAGCCCCCTGCTACCAAAACCTTGCCATGCAAACCCACTACAGACAGATAAGTCAGTGTCTTTCTTGCTGTACAATTCTAACTTTAAAATTATATTTTTCAAAAATATCAGTTGTTACATGAAGTCAGTTATTGGATATCCAAAAGTTGACACCAGAGCTACTTCACATTACTGGTAGTAGGTAGGACGTAAGAAACTCTTCTACTAATTGTGAGCCAAAGCTCAAGTCTTTCTTTTGGCTGCCTTTAGTTCCATACCAGGGCATTCCTGGGTTTTGCTTTTCAGGATTATCCCAGTTTACCAACTAAGAGTGTAATTTACTAATCCTGCTATCGCTATTTCTGAAACGCTGGAGTAGCTCTGTTCTTGAAATCATTGAGAGTATAATTAATTCCATTGTGTGGTACTTTTGTTACTGTGCACCATACTGCACCAAAGAAAGATACAAAAGCACTTTTGAAATGTAGCATACATAAAATGTAGAATATAAAACTGTTATTTATCGTGTTTTCTTTGTATGCTACACTGTATATTTGATACACTTAATTCTGTACCCTGAGTATGCAAGTAGACCAGGTGCTGATTTCTGTAGCTATAATCTGATCCAACACCTATTGGAATGAGGAGAAGGTTAGTTTTCAGTGCTTCTTTGTTGTAACATTGGCCTGAGTTTTACATTCTATCAGTCTTGAAGGAGAAAGACTGGATGACACAAGTGGGGTGTGCGCACATGATTACCTGCTCCCTCATTGTTCCTTCACTAGCTTTGGCTCCCTGACTGCAGATGCAAGGCCAGAACACAAGACTAGATTTGTGTTCTGCTGCTTATGCTGCATGCAGTATGATCATCCACCTTTATCACTCTGAACTTAATGTCTTCTTCTGAGTCATAAACTTTGTCTTTTTTTATTTCTCTTTGGATTTTGTATTTTAGTATTCTGTACTTTGTGTTTTATAGATATGACCTGCTTTCAAAGTGTTGGTCTTAACAGCGTGTTTTGGCCTAGCTGCTTCTGTTCCCCAGGAAATTCTGACTTCCATACTGATTCTGAATGATTTTTTTTCTCTTTGATATTCTGGAATTTCCTAGGAAAAAATACTTCTGTATTTTCCAGTCTTAGCACATCAGTGAAGTGTCATATCCTAAGGCTGGGACATCAGGGGCAGCTGAAGTGCTGCTGCATCTGCTGAGTGGTAGCAGCACTGCATTGGTATGAGGACTGCTGAAAACCTGAGTTCCCTGCTAGGAAGGTAATGGGTTGAGGTGGCTGCAGGAGCCAATATCATCATATTGCCTTGGGTCCTCACTGCACACCTCTGCTGGCCAGCTGACTGCAAAATGGTTTCCAAGGACACCGGCATTGTACGCTGATGGAAAGCTGCCCCTGGATTTGCCCTTTTATGAATTTGCTGAGCCTTGGCCTTGAGGATCTTCACTACTTGAAGAGTTTGCCTGTAGTGTTACAAAGTTTGTTTACCTCTCATAGAAACAGATTCTTGCTTTTGTACCTCAAGTCTGAGTTCAGAACAAGGATTTGAAAGGTTGCTCCTTTGGGACCATTGCTGATCCTCCACAAGTGACGTTGTCCCAGGTGGTCTGCTCCATCACCATCCTGGCTTCCCTTTTGTTTCTGTATAGGCCCTGGGAGGAGAAAAAAAATTCTTAATGAATATTCTCAGTGAGTAATAAACAGGAAGAGGCAATAACCTCTAACAGTTTAGAAAGGTTCATATAATAAAAGCATTAAAGAACGAGAGAGGTGTCTGCCTTGACAGACAACTACATAGTAGCACAGTTTGCCATTAGTTAACAGCTTCTGACACTAACTGCCTTAAATCAACTTTTAAAGTAGCAAACAGTTGAGTGAATTTTAAAGTTGAACTTTCATCACTGGGTCTTGGCTCTATTCCCAGCAAAGAAACACACAAAATAACTTGTTTATGGGCTCTGAAAAAAATCAGGTTTGCATTCTGATGCTTGATTTCTACTTGGGGAAAAACAATAATTCCTCAAGCTATCAGTTTCATTCTGAGATTAAATAGAATAAAGAGCCTGAGGAGTCCAAATAAACATGCCCAGAATTGCACATCAATGCAGAGGCTGCTACCTGGTGAGGGGACAGGACTCCTGGCTTCCTCTGGCTTCCTCTAACTCTCCCATCAGTCATTTGTGGCTGTATGTATGTCAGAGCACTTGGCTCTGAGTCCTTTCTGGGCCTGATGGGATGCTTCTGTGGCTTTGCTGTTCCTTGTTTTCTTCAGTGTGTGGATATGGGAGGTCTGGGCTGCAACCCACACACTGGTGCTTTTAAGCGTGAAACTGAGGATCTGTTTTATGTGCCCTGCAAGGTAGCACAAAGGCTGAAGATGGTGGGTAGTACAATAGTCTTGGAGGGCTATATACCCTCCTGATACCTACAATAGACTGGGTAGGGCACAAGGCCAGCCTGGTGCAGTCTTGTCCAGAGTGTCCGCTGGGTGGACTAAGGAATGAAGAAACTTGCATGCTATAGATACCCATGCACCAGTATAAGCTGGTGGCCTCCCAGCTGGAAAGCAGCTTGGCAGAAAAGGATCTGGGGGTCCTGGTGAACACCAGGTTGAACACAAGCCAGCAATGTGCCCTTGCCACAAGGAAGGAGAATGGTATCCTGGGCTGTATTAGACAAAGTATTGCCAGCTGGTCAAGAGAGAAGTGTCCCTTCCTCTCTATTCAGCACTGGTGAGGCCGCAGCTGGATTGTTGCGTTCAGTTATGGGGTCTCCAGTGCAAGAGAAAGATGGACATACTGGAGAAAGTCCAGTGAAGGGCCATTAAGATGATTAGGGGACCAGAGCATCTCTGCTGTGAAGAAACGCTGAGAGAGCTGGGATGGTTCAGCCTGGAGAACAAATGGCTTGAGGTGATCTTAATATATATAAATACATGAAAGGAGGGCACACAGATGACAGAGGCAGGCTCTTTTCAGTGGTGCCCAGTGACAGGACCAGTGGCAATGGGCACAAACTGAAACAGGCGGTTCCCCCTGAACATCAGGAAACACTTTTTCACATGGGGGTGACTGAGCACTGGCACAGTTTGCCTGGCGAGGTTGTGGAGTCTCACTCCTTGGAGACAATCAAAAGCCATCTGGACGTGGACCTTGGCAATTGGCTCTAGGTGGCCCTGCTTGAGCAGGGAGGTTGGACCAAATGACCTCCAGAGGTCCCTTCCAACCTCAGCCATTCTGTGATTCCGTGATTTATACTAGTAAATAAAAAGACGCACAGCTAATTCTCTGGCTCTCAGGCAAGTGGTGTGGCATAAGTCATGTCCATACCAGCTAAATTCTCTTCCTGCTCCTGAACACGTTGTCTTCATCTGTGCTGCATACTGGGAGCAATCTCTGGCATATGCTCTCTTCTGAGAGGTCAGAGTGGCTGCTAGGTGGCCTGGGCCAAAAACATGCCTGGCAGTGTACTAAGCAGCTGAACTGTATCAATGACTGTGGTACCATGATTAAGTCTGTAGTCAGCCTATGTTTGGTTTGCTGATAAAAATGTAGTCTATCAAACCTATTGTCCATATGCCAGCCGTTATGAAGAAATCAGCATAGTTACCAAGAGATTTTTAGATACAGGTTTCTTCCCCCTGCATTTGTTCTTTATTCATAGATATTAAAAGCATCCCACATCCTGCCTTGCCTCACAAATCTTGTGGCTCCCCCTCTGCAGCCTGAGCTTCCTGGTGTTTTTCTGATCCTGTCCAGGGGTTTTGCCTGTGGTTTCATACATTGTCACTCAGCTCAAGGGGTCTTACTGGAAGGTTAGTGCTGAGGCACTTGCTTTCCTTTCCTTAACAGGTAGCTGAGGCTATGCAGCACTGCCCTGCGACTTACCAGCTGGTTTCTGCTGTGTGGGGAATTGATTGCAAGGGTGTGCAGCAAGTCAATTACATTCCTAATGGGTGGCCAGTGTGAAGGCTAATGCTGACACAGCTTCCCAGCTGCTGACTTGGCTGCAGGGATAAGGGAGGGGAGAAATTCAGGAAGAGAAAGGCAGTGAAAAGAAGCCATGGAAAAACACGATAAATGCAAAAATGCTAAACCAGAAGGAGCACAAGAAAGAATAGAAAGAAGAAGGGAATATTCTAGAAGGAAAATAGTGCTAGAAAGAAGCCTGGGGCTAGCAGAGCAGGGAAAGGAAACAAGAATGTGGTGGAATAAACATATAAAACAGAAAAGAAAGGGAAAAAGGAAAACATATTCCTTACCTTCTTTATTTACATTCTTTTTCCTAACGCATGCTCTAAGCACTGTGTAACCAGCTACATCCCTAGATTGTATTTTGCAGTAGTTCTACTACACATTTTATGGCTTTCAACAGCATTCGAGCTAAAGCAGAAGGAGCTTGCAGCATTTTTCTTCCTTTCTGTCCTCCAGTGCCCTCTCAACATTTCCTATGTTCTGCTGACAGTAGGCAGAAGGGTTATTTGGCACCATTCACCCACTAGATTGAGTGCAAATGCATTTTGGCAGTGATTCCTGGTAAACTGCATATGCTTTGCACGTGGCCCCTTCCCTGTAAAGTTTTGGGTAATATTCCACTAGTTTTCTCTCTCATTTATGTTTCCTTTCCCTGTGTAGCCAGACTGCTGGAGAATAAGCATTGGTATAATGCTTACCTTTTGCTAGTTTTACTGCATGTTTAAAGCTCACCCACACTGATGTATGTTTTTGCATCCCTTTTTGCCTTATCTGTGTAAATTTTTTTCCTGTGTTACATGCAAATAGGATAGAAGATTCTGCACAGGGCAACGTGCTTTACCAGGCACCAACAAGGCACTGAGAAAATGACAGTTATGTTGGTTGAGTGCTCAAATTCTGCAGTATTTTCACCCAGGCTGTGTAACCTTTTCTTCATTTTTGAAGAGTGTGCAAGATTCCGTTTCTATGAAGAAAGGAGAAAACAGGGAGACAATATATTTGCTTACAATTCCAAACCTCTCACTCAGCTTTTGTGGTCCAAAATCTCTTTTCTTAGTGCCGATCCAGGCTATTTCTGGAGCTTGCTTTTCAGTCTGTTTTTGTGGTATCCTCTTCTTTCTCTCTTGTTCACTGCTCGCTTGGTCAAAGAACAATCAGCTCAGTGCCTTTGCCCACATAGTTCAGATCTGGAGGATCCATAGATAACTAGGGCCTTCGGAGAATGTCTTCCTTGTATCATTTCAAACACTGTTACAGTGGTGAAAAACTGACTCTTACAAGCTGAAAAGTGGTGACCTTTGGTCATGAGGGATGTAGGCAGGGCACTGACTGATACTCTCTGTCCCTTAAACAAACAGTTGGTCTTTATATATCTCACTTTTAGTCAAAGATTTTAGGAATCTGTGTTTTGATAAGATGCTTCACTCCTACCACCTTTATTGTTCATTTGAACTTTATTTGAGCAGCATAGCAGCCTAAAAAATAATGAAAGCTTCCCACTTCCCAAGGCGGCTATTCTTTATGTAACTTTTAAGAGTACAGAATGAATATCTGGTAGCTCATCGTATTTTAGCTTTTGTTGAAGGAGGGGGACTATTTAATCAATCATCTAGCTCTAACATTTATTGCTAACATTGCTGAACCAGAACTTTTGCATGGTTAAGCTAGTTCTTCCCTATATTATGATGTTGTTCTTCCTGAAGAATCTTCAGTTACCTTACTGTATTATTTTTCATGTGCACGCTTGTTTGAAAGGATTGCCAGCTGTCCTGGAAATGCACATACCTCCAATGTGGTGATTAGCAATACACAGGTTTCTACTGTGTTCCTATTCTACTTTTGTTAATTGGGTAAATGTAACAACAGCTTGGAAGTGCAGGAAGTCTGTGTCACCAGCCTGAGCTGCAGAGGTGCTTGTGTTGGCCTAAAAGTATGCAACAGATGAAATTCATGTGTTGCATAGTTCTTTTTATTCAAGTAGTTTGAAGGGAATGAGCTGGCCATGCCACCTCTGATCTTACTTCTATAGCTGTAAACACCATGGCCTGTTCTACTCATGTAGCCAAGGGCAATGTGGGAGTGACTTGGCATGCAAGGGCACACTCCAGACCTGCTGCAAGAGGTGCTGAGATGTAGTTAGAGTCACAAATGCCACAGAGTACGTCTGAGAGTTTGGGTTTAATTTGTCTTTGGATAAAATTATATTTATTGGTTTTATTACATAAATAATTGAACAATGGAAAAATGTATGTATTTGGCTAGGAAAGGATTTGCAAAAGCACATGAACATTCTAACCTCACTCCCTTTGAGTCAGAGTTGGACCCCTAACTTCTGCATTTTTTAACTATCCTTCTCAAAACATGACAAAGTGTCTGTACCTGCTGTGTTTAAATATGGGCGAATGTGAATGAGAATTTATACAGAATATAGTCATTGCTGTCAATAATTTCCCTTGAATCTTTCCATTAATCTCAGTAGGAATTATACCAAGCCTTTGTTAGGCACATAGCAGATTGTGGTGCCTATCACTCCTGATATCTGAACTGGTTTTGTTTCTGTCAAATATGTATGTTGCTATGAAAAACTGTACACGAATTGTGTCCTTCCCAGAAAAAGCAGTTCTGATGAGGCATGTACATGGTTCTAGGGTTGTATTACTTTCCAAGTCAACACTTTTACAGGAATAACACCTTCTCTGAAGATTTACAGTAAATAGATGTGCTAGACAAAGGCTGAAGGCAATTAGAAGTGTGGTGACATGACCAGCCAAGAATGTACTGTAGATCAGTGGGTAAATTTGGCACTATAGTCTGCTTGCAGTACCTGTATCACTTGGTTTTCAAATGAGAGTCCTGATCTGTACTGTTGGGGGGGGTTTTTTGTGTGTTTTTTTGGGAGGGTTGTTTTTTTGTTTTGTTTTGTTTTGTGTTGGGGTTTTTTTGTTTATTGTTTTGGTTAGTGGGTTTGTTTTTTAACAGAAATAATTCACATTGCTAGTGTATGGAAAATGACATGAAGTAAGTAGCAAGAATATTATGGTTTCTTTTTTTTTGTATTTACTTTCACAGCATTAAATATAAGAACATGACTGAATAATTCATGTATGTTTTACTGAGGCATTCTCTCAAGCAACTGAGGGCTTTCCTAATGGTTTGCCTAGACAGCGATTCCAGTCTGTGCTTGGAATGTTTGGTTTGCAGTGCCCCACCACTGTGCCAATGTGTTTTTCTTTAATAGCTGTCTCAGTCATATAAAATTGTTGCCCTACCTATAGACTGATAAATACTTTCCGTTTTTTGGCTCTGTCAATTCACATAAATATTTCATGCAGCTGCAAGCTGATCTGGATGTTTGCATTAGTGAACGTCCTTTTCCCTTTGACTTTATGACTGTGATATTCAGTCAACTCTACCATTTTAAAGAAAAACACCGATCAGTTTTCATGTATTCTTCTGCTGTAGACAAGTCATATATATATATGATCTTCTGTGCCCTATTTTGGCAGTATCTTCTTACCTCCACTGTCATCTACCTTACTGTGTTGGGTTTCTGTGACAAGGCTTTGGTGGTGCGATGGCTACAGGAGTGACTTCTGTGAGAAGACACCAGGGACCCATGTCGGACAGAGCCAGTTCAGCTGGCTCTAAAATGGATCTGTTGCTGGCGAAAGCTGAGCCCATCAGCAACACTGGTAGCATGTCTGTGATAGCGTATTTAAGAAAGGGTAAAAAACATTGTGCAGAATCTGTAAGAGGGTAGTGAGAAAAATGGAAGAGAAACAGCCTTGCAGCACCAAGGTCAGAGAAGGAGGAGAGGGAGGAGGTGCTCCAGGTGCCAGAGAAGAAATTTCCCTGCAGCTTGTGAAGACCATGGTGAAGCAGGCTGTCCCCCTACAGCCTGTGGAACAGGTATATGTGCCCTGAAGGAAGCTGCAGCCCATGGAGAGCCCATGCTGGGGCAGTCTCCTGGCAGGAACTGCAGCCCATGGAGAGGAGCCCACACAGGAGCAGGTTTTGTGGCAGAACCTGTGGCCCACGGGGGACCCACACTGGAGCAGCCTGTTCCTGAAGGACTGTACCCCATGGAGAGGACCCATAATGTAGCAGTTCTTGAAGAACTGCAGCCAATAAGAAGGACCCACATTGAAACAGTTAGTGAAGGATTGTATCCTGTGGGAGGGATCCCACGCTGGAGCACATGAACAGTGTGAGGAGGAAAGGGCAGCAGAGATGAAGCACTATGAACTGACCACAACCCACATCACCCATCTCCTGGTGCCGCTCAGGCAAGGGGGAGGAGGTAGAAGAGTCAGAAGTGAACTTGAGGCTGGGAAAATGAGGGTGGGAGGAAGGTGGTTTTAGTTTTGTTTTTTGGGGGGATTGCTTCTCACTATCCTACTCGGTTTTTAATTGGCAATGAATTACATTAATGTTCCCCAAGCCAAGTGTGTTTTGCCTGTGACAGTAGGTAATTGATGAGTAATATCCCTGTCGTTACGTCAGCCCATGAGCTTTTTCATCTTATTTTCTCCCCCTGTCATGCTAAAGAGGGGGAGTGAGAGAGTGGCTTGGTGGGCACCTGGCAGCCAGCCAAGGTTAACCCACCACTTTTACCTAAAATGGTTCCTTGTGATCTTTTAGGCAGACCATATTTATGGATTTACTTTACTGAATCTTTACCAAGAAATGTAATTGGTTGTGAAGGGAAGATGAATGCTTTCTCCTTTGCTTGTACTCTGTATTTGAATGCACAGAGAAGATGAACACAAACTCATGGGCTCAGGCACCTGATTTGAGCTTGTGTAAAATCTGAAAATGCCCTCCTTTGAGCTGTTTTCTTGTCCTATCTACTGCTGAGCAACAAGCAGAAAAATCTGGCTATGGAAAGGCTTGTTTCTAGAGCACTTATTTGTATCTGTTTCAGCCAGACATCTACCTTTGCAACACTAAAACTAGTTATCTGGGCTAAAGTCTCTACTTACTCTGATGTATCTCTTAAATCCCCCATCTCAAGCCCTCAGTGAATGCTGTCCTTTTCACTTTCTTTGGCATTCTCTTACAGGGCAATGAGCAGTGGCATTGCGATGCTTTCTGATACATTAACTGCTAATATTAATATCAGTCTACATATAGCTGAGACAGCCATGTAATTTCTTAAATGAGATGAAAACAGTCTCTCTTCCCAATAAGCTATGTTCGCTCGCAGCAAAGGTGGTGTGCCAAAATATTGTCTAAAATAAAAATATCCTGGTATTGGGGGGGGCGGGGAGGGGCGGGGGAGACGAGGTATTCCATGCAAGCAAATTGCTTATGTTGAGTATCTGAATCACAGGCTTTTCCTGCTGAAAAATAGTCTTTGCAGATGTATGAAACTAATGAAACCTGCAAAGTCTGCTTCTTCCCTTGCAAGTCTTGGAACGGAATGGGAGACTACACACTGCCTTTCTTCTACTCCCATCAGCTCAAACTAGATTGATGGTCTTTAAGCTAAACATCTCTTCAGCTGCCACCTAAATTACAGAGCAAGGGATTCCATCCCTGTGGACTGGCTGAGCTGCAGGGGCAAAGAAGTTGGGGTGCATATGTTCCTCTTCTGGTGTGAATTCTCAAGTGCCTAGTAAAGGCTGAGCCAAACAATGATTTGGATAGGAAGAGCTAAAACTCAAGCTCAAATGAGTCTGCAGGGCACGTCTTCATCTGGCTTATAGATCTGCTTCCTTTCAGTGGAAGCCAGTCCCTCAATGACATATCCGTGGTCTTTAAACACTACCAGGGTAGAATGAGGTGCCTTAGATGGGACCACTTCTTGCTGTGCTGTGATTCACCCTAGCTGGCCATTGCCTGTTGTCAAATGCTGAAAACAGAGACTCCTTTTTGGAATGAAACTGCCTTGTCGATCCTTGTTTACCAGCAAGGATCTCTGGCTCTGGCCAGAAAGCTGCTGATGAATGGCATGTGAGCATATGGGGAGTGAAGCAGTTTGTTTCACAGTTCTGTCTAGTTTACTTCCACAAGTTTACTTCTTACAAGCAAGAATGAGACCTTAAATCTGAGGCTCTAAAATCATCAGAGAACTTACACTTGTGATGTCTGTGTGAGATAATGGCTTCGACTACTTGAAACTGAGCACTGTTTGACAGCAAGGGAAGGAATGAGGGGAAGGTAAAGTGAGCCTTCTTGCATGAAAGCACTAATATGCTTCAGAAGTCATGGTGGAGACTTAAATTTCCAGTTCAATCCCAAATGTCTTGGCTTTAATAGTCTGTCCAAACCCATTTGACATTCCTTTCGTGTCTTTCAGGGCATTCAGATTCCACAAGCATTTGTTGTGCTACCTAATTAATTTGAAAGACTGTGCTTAATCCCAAAAATAAATTGATGAATCTTTACAAAGTTTGATCTTTGATAACAAAGCTGAAGGTGCTTCAAATAAAGCAAGTTTAGAAAGTCACAAATACATTACTTCTCTAAGAGAATCAGTACAAAAGAAATAAGCTGTAGTACCCTTTGCTGGGATTGTACAAGGCAAATTTTATATCACATCAGGCTCTTGTTCATAATAGAAGCTGGTTTAGTTTATTAATTCTGAGTATAGTGCAGCCACTGGCCTCCTATCTTACTCTCTCAGGCAAATGTTCCAGAGGAGCAACAGAGCTGTATTCCCTTTCCCATTTAGTACTACCCTATGCAGCATGGGAAAGCTGTTTTGTCTCATCCAGCAGTGAATACATTAGTGGACAAGGGAGGAGCTATGGATGTCATCTATGTGGACTTCTGTAAGGTCTTTGACACTGTCCCCCACAATATCCTTCCTTCTAAATTGGAGAGAGATGGATTTGATGGGTGGACCGTTCAGTGGATAAGGAATTGGCTGGATGGTCACATCCAGAGGGTAGTGGTCAACAGCTCAGTGTCCAGGTGGAGATCAGTGATGAGTGGTGTCCCTCAGGGGTCTGTATTGGGACCAGCACTGTTTAGTATCTTCATCAATGACATAGTGGGATCAAGTGCACCTTCAGCAAGTTTACAGATGACACCAAGCTGTGTGGTGCAGCTGACACACTTGAGGGAAAGGATGCCATCTAGAGGGACCTGGACAAGCTCAAGAAGTGGGCCCATGTGAACCTCATGAGGTTCAACAAGGCCAAGTGCAACGTCCTGCATATGGGTCAGGGGCAGTCTCTGGTGTCAATACAGGCTGGGGGATGAAGGGATTGAGAGCAGCCCTGCGGAGAAGGACTTGGGGGTACTGTTGGATGAAGAACTGTACATGAGCTGGCAATGTGCACTTGCAGCCCAGAAAGCCAACAGTATCCTGGGATGGGTGAAGAATAGTGTGACTAGCAGGTTCAGGGAGGTGATTCTGCCCCTCTGCTCTGGTGAGGCTCTGCCTGGAGTACTGTGTCCATCTCTGGACTCCTCAGCACAGGAAAGACATGGACTTGTTGGAGTGAGTTGAGAGGACGGCCACAAAGGTGATCAGAGGGATGGAATACCTCTCCTATGAAGACAGGCTGGGAGAGTTGGGGTTGTTCAGCCTGGAGAAGAGAAGGATCCAGGGAGACCTTATTGGAGCTTTTCAGTACTTGAAGGGGGCTTTTAAGAAAAATGGGGACAAACTTTTTACTAGGGCCAATGGGACAAGGAGTAATGGTTTTAAACTGAAGGAGCATAAACTCAGACTAGATATAAAGGAATCTATTTTTTATGATGAGAGTGGTGAAACATTGGGATAGGCTGCCCAGAGAGGTGGTAGATGCCCCATCCCTGGAAACATTCAAGGTCAGGTTGGACGGGGATCTGAGCAGCCTGATCTGCTTGAAGATGTCCCTGCTCATTGCAGGGGGGTTGGACTAGATGACTTCTAAAAGTCACTTCTAGACCAAACCATTCTATGATTGCTATGATTCTATTCTATAATTCAACTTCAACTACATCTGGAGCCTTTCCTCTAGGTAGCTCTTTGGGCATTTTACTAACTGAATTAGCTTTGGGCATTCACAGTGAGTTGTCTCGGTGGTTATACATCAGCTGTGGAGCATTGTATTTGCTGAGGTGCTGTTCTACTTGCCACACAGATGAGAGACATGGTGGAGTGCATCACACAGCTCCCTTTACCCATCTGCCTCTTTAAAATCATGAATGCAGAAAGAGAAGGGGTTATGGTGCCCGCTTGGGTCTCATTCCACAAGGCCTACTTGAATCCTGAAGATGAGAAGCATGGCCATGCTCTGAAATTTAGCCATAATCTGAGAGCCATGTATTTTCTAGTGCAACACTCACCAGCTCCCACGGCACAATGCCTATGGCACTCATTGGGAAACTCAGTACAACAGCCAAGAATTGAGTTGCTCGCAGGACATGGTCCTGATAGACTGAGATTCCTGCTCATGAGCAGCAATGAGTTCCTGGAACAGCAGGGGATAATCCTTTTCCATAAAGGAGAAAGTGATGGGAGTGAACATAACAGCAAGACAGGCAGGGGCAGGAGCCTTGAGGTGGAGGCGGGCAGAGCTTGTGCTGAAACTCCTTGCAGCTGGACTCCAAGGCTGACCAAGGCTTCTCAAACAGCGCTCTTAGAAAGCAGGCAGTAAGTGCAGGCACCTCAGCTCCAGGATGAGTAAGATGTGTGCTCTGGATACAGCATTGTACAAGCAGATATTCACAACCTCAGACTGGAGTAATATTGCCACCCTGAGGGACTACTAACCGTAACTGCTCTGAACAGGTTTGCTGAAGGTGCACCTTGTTTGATTATTTAAGTTGTTGAGAAAGACACTGAGTATTAGCAACAGCAATAACCTGATATTGGACCTTTGACTACAGCTGGGATGTGAGGGCACTAATAGTCCTTAATGTCCCTGATCAGCCCCACCTGGGGCCTCCACCCACGCCTTCTGCCCACGATCCCAAGAGCTCCATTTAAACTCAGGCTGGGGCTTTCAGTCCTAGCTTGAGCTATGTGACAGGTATACCTGTCTCCAATCCCGTCTCTGGTCTTCCTTCCTTGAGGGATCCTGGGCCTGTATGTTAGGTAGCTTGTTCCTAGTCCTTTCTCTTGGACGGATATTGGACCCATATTGCAGCATTATCTCCAGCCCTCTCTCTTCCTTCATCTCCTGTGTGGGTCCCCAGATGGGACCCTGGACCTGGTTCATTACCTTGCCTTGTTTGGGACTGTTAATGGACCCTGTTATTACCACCAGGCACCTTCAAACCCCCTGGCAGTGTGCCCTGGTGAGCGAGGGCACTTCCAGTGTTGTAGTTACCTTTGGTTCCTGGCTTGTTATACCTTGTGGAGCTGCTCTGCTCTTGCTGCTCTCCTACAGATAAAATGAAACTGGAGGGCTGTCAGTTTTATTCTCTCCTCTTTTCATGAGTACAAAGTTCACACAAATTAGGATGTCCTCGTATGTAAAAAGGACAAGAAAATCTACAGTGAATCTAAATGAAGAATAAAGGATAATATTAAAGGAGAGGAATAAACAGTTCCACTTGTTAGGCACTTACCACTGAATCTGATCTAGCTTTTACATGTCTGTGCAAATTCTTTGGCAGTAAGTTTGTGACAGCCCTGTGTACTCCAGCAATCCCTTTCAAATGCTGCTTTCTGTTGTTTTCCTCAGCTGTGAAGATTCCCACAAGGAGCATTTCTGAAAAAGTCTGTAGCTGTGGTGAGGAGTCCAGGAGGAAAAAGAGCCCTGCAAGAGTAAAGTGATGAGATACTTCAGTCTACTTCTGTGAAAGGTAATGACATTTATGCTAAAAAGAAATTGTACTGTATTGGAGGAGGTTTTTTAAATTATTATTAAAAAAATTAAAAGACCAAAGCTGGTGTTTCCTGCAAGGTAAAGAGGATGAGTCTGTGGCATATAGTCACAAGGAAGGCTTAGCTCACAGCAAATCATACTGTCAACACACAGTACACCCCTTTTATGTTTTTTGGTTGTTGGTTGGATGGTTGGTTTGTTTTTTCATGTCCCAGTGATGGCAAATTTGCTGTGGTTTTTCAAATGGTTTCCTACAGTGCAAAACTTGCCTATTTCTCAGTCTTTCAAACCCATAGCCTGCTCAACTGCATGCCCCATTTGTGCCTTCAGTTTTGCTTTTCTGACCATTAACTTGTGATGGACAGAATAATGGTAGTAGCAAAAGTATATTTCTGAAGTAACGTCTAGCCTTCAAGTGTTAAAAGGGAAGCATGGTTATAGCAAAGAATCTTGGCTGCTGTTTTTGACACTAAACTTGAGCAGAATTAACTGAAGAAGGAAAATGGTCACATGCTGCACAAGAATATGCCCAGAAGGGCAGGTGCTTTGTACCAAAAACTGCCCTGAGAGGTTTGCAAAGATAATTAGCATTAGCCTAATTGCCTCCATTGAGGTCAAGGGGGAAGGCAGAGATTGGCTACATCTGAATTCATGAATACATCTGAAAAGTTCATGGCACATAAGAATTTATAATGATACAGGAATACTGTTATTTCCTGCTGGCAAAAGGCTTTTACTGGACTTTGAGCTTCTGACAATGACTGTATTATGTATCAATATAGTAAAAGCTCCACAACCCAATCACTGTGATTTTTGCCAGTAAAACTGACATTGTGCGAAGAAATTCTGTAGCTCGTCATGTCTCTAGACTAATGTCCACATTAGCTTCTCTACTGCAAATTTTCAGGGAGTTTTGGTGTGTGACAAATTGGCTTGATGGAAAAGGGAGGAGTTTAAGAGACAGTGAAAGACCCAGGTGTCTTCTGTGCATTTGCTTTAGCAACCTCGAAGATACTTTAACTCTCCAAACAGAGAAGCAAGGGTTGTGAGAGCTGCAGAAAGCAGAACCACAGCTTAAAGTATACGATAGGAAATTCTTGGTGAGGCTGAGTATGGAGTCCTCACGGAGTCTCCTAACGCACAGAAGAAGAAGACATCTTGTATGGAGCACAAGGGGAAAGGACAGCTGTGGAAGGGACATGAAGAATAGCAGAGCAAAGCTGGGTTTGAGGAATACTGGGTGGCATTGATGTGAGAAGCTCATAAAGTTATGGGAGTGTGAGCTGTATGTGGGAAAGATTTAGAGGGTTGCTGAGAGAGACTTAGGGGCATAACTGGGTGAAGGGGAGAGGCTGGTCCATAGCAAATAGGATCCCACATGGGCATCCCTCCACAAGAGGGAGGAATTGGAAGGGAAGGGAACCTTGACGGGGAGAGATATAAAAAGGCTTGTTATAGGAGGGGACTTGGGCACAAATAGTGCTCTTTCTGGGAAGGTTAGTGGGAAAAAATTCCCTCTCTAGCACGAGGGACAAAAACCCAACTGTGATGTGGAGTGCATGAGCACAGGGACTCTTGATTTGGGAAACTGGAGTGTAGGTAAATGAGAATGATAGAGCACTGGTGTAAGGGCAAACATTGCAGTGAGTCTGAGACATGAGATAGTTAAAAGGAAAGTGTGGTAGGCGAGGTGCGGAAAAACAGGGTAGCAGCCCCTGTATGCACATACAAGCGCAAGGCAGGGGGTGAACCCTTGTTAGGTAAACATGTTGAGGAATATATGAATGTTTTGACAGTGGTGGACTGTAGTTCTGCTTCTGGTAACACTGTGTGATTGGGAGGTTGTCAGTTCTGGTACTTGCATAAACGCATATTGCTCCAATGTCAGATTCTCTCCACTGTTCTGTGATGAAGTTCTTAGTGGATGTGATTTCCAAAAGTCTCTGACAATTGCGGAAATCAGTTGTAAATAATGTCCTCCTGGATTTGTTGAGGCAGAAAAGATTGTCAGTAGTGTATTTAATAGTAAAAAGAAGACTTTGGGAAGAAAAAAGTATTTAACTTTGTTTTAAACTGTCATCATTTGTCTTCACACTGTTTTCTGTCTTAGTATTTAATGTAATTATCAACCTGTATTTCAGACATGCCTAGGTGGCAGTTTCAGAACTATGAACGCAACAATCCAGATCTGTCTTATTTGTGTACACAGGAAAAACTTTTATTTTTAAGCAGTTAGAAACACATTTATTCACTGTGAAGCTAGCAAAGAAACATGTGTGAGTAGACTTTTCCAGAGACCTTAGGAATTGAAGTCCTGTGGTTTTGAAATATTTTGTAATATAGAAACTGTTTTATGAAATCAATGTTTTAGAATTACTGTAGTATTTGGGGGAAGGGGTCATGGGAAAAGGTGAGCTGCTAGTAATGGTTGTGGCTGAATTGCTCACAAGACTATTTCTAGGACTCTGAATTCATAGCTAAACTTGTTCCAAGATTCAGTTATGGGATCTGTGGCTGGATAGAGCAATATTAACTTTCTGTAGGGAGTGGCCAAAAATAGAGGAACACAAGCACTCTGGCACAATATTTATTCTGTAAATTAAATATCCTCATTGTTAGACATCTGTATTTTTTATTCAGTTCTCTATTTAAACATCTGTTGGAGAAAATTTCTGCTGCTGTATTTCTGTTTACATTGGTTCCTAGCTCCAAATGTTCCCAATGAAATGGGAATAAGTCTGGATAACCAAACAGTCCTGCTGGTGGTGTTGTGACAGTTCTTTCACATCTATGGCGTTTTCAGTATTAAAATACACTGCATTGGATCATCCTCATAGTATACTGAAGCATTTGGGAAGCATTGGTTTCCTTTAAAACTGAAGTAAATAAGGATGAATGTTCATTTTCCCCTGACCTTGCTATTGTATTCTCTGAATGTTTCCCTTGTTGCTTTCTGGCTAAGGACTCTCATCTGTGAAACTAATTTGGGGGCAGGGAGGGGAGTAAGTCCTAGGAATTATTGTTCCAGGCAAATATTTTCATCTGTCAATGGATCTTTAGCTGATAGAAGCAGATATGCCTGTTCTATTAGCACCAGCTACTCAGCCTAGTGCATGAACTTGCCATGTAAACATTACAATGCAGATACACTTACAACCATATAGAGGGCCTTACTGTTTCATGTTAAAATTAACTGTACAATAAAAATTACTCTTCTATTGTTGTGTTCTTGTAACTGTAGCTATACTAGGCTTTTTAAAAGCGTTTTCACGGACTTAGTTCACGTTGAATTTTTTAGCCACTTTGAGGCTAAAGAGTGCTACAGGTAATGCAGGTCATGAGCAGATAAGACCTTTATTGGTGCTTGCATTTTAAGACAGAAATTTGGAATATGAAATCAAAAGAAAATGTGATGGTGAAAAGGTCTGAGGCGGGGGTCCTGGTGGGCAACAAGCCAGAAATGCGCCCTTGCAGCTAGAATGCCAACAACGTCCTGGGCTGCATTAGAAATGGAATTACGAGGCTGAGGGAGCTGATCCTTCTCTTCTCAGCACTGGTGAGGCCTCATCTGGAGTGCTATGCCCCAGTCCTGGGTTCTCTGTTCCAAGAGAAAAAAGGCCATATTGGAGCAAATCCGGTGAAGGACCATGAAGATGAGTAAGGGCTTGGAGCATCTGTCATACAAGGAGAGGCTGAAAGCTGGGACCATTTAGCCTGGAAAAGAGAAGGCCCAAGGGTAACTTATCAAGGTGTATAAACATCTGATGGGAGAAGAAAAAGACAGAGCCAGATTCTCCCCAGTAGTTCCCAGGACAAGAGAACAAGACAAGAGGAAATGGCTGCAAACTGAAATACAGGAAATTCCATTTAAACATAAGAACAGTCTGTTTTGCTTTTAAAGTGGTCAGACACTGAATAGGTTGCTCAGTGGTTGTGAAGTCTCCATTCTTAGAGATCCTCAAAACCTGAGCAACTTGCTGTAGTCCACCCTGCTTTGAGTAGGGTGGTTAGACCTGGTGATCTTCCAGCCTCAGTCATGCTTCTCTGCAAGTCTGTTCTCCAAATCTGTTCTCTACATTTGAAAATTGTAAGCCTTTTGGTAAGTTCCTAGTTAAAATACAATGAACAGGAAGACAAACTCAAAGCTTATCAACATGAATGGGAGCTTTCCTGCTGAATGAATAGATTGATTTCCTACATTAATAAAATCATACTTAAATTATAGATTAAAAAAAGATAACATTCAGCCCTGCTAAGGAATGGAAGATTATTTAGGTAGTTGATACTACCCTGTTCTTATGAATCCTTTATTCACCTAAGTGACTTCTTGATCCTTAGTCCCAGTAAACTGCTTATGAGTAAATTTGATACAGTTAAGTCAGTGTCTGCAGAATATGGGTCTTAGTAGACACATTCCTGTCCTTGATTTGTTCATCAACCTGCCTTGGGCTTAGAAAAGGTGGCATTTCAGTCATGATTTTCTGACCAGTAGTACAGTTTAAGGGATACACTGAACAAACTGATGACATCAAACAGAAGTAATCCAAAGGAGGATAGATACTCAGTTCTTTGTTGGGTGGTAGCCCTAACTGCATGCGAAATACAACTTCTGACTTGAAATTCAAGCTTGGCTTTTAGTGATTTCAGGAAACCAAGAAATATGTATTTTTTTTTCTTTCAAAAAAATAAGTGCCTAAATTAATACAAGGGGGGATGTTGCTAGTTTCCTTAAATTTTCAGGCTAAGGACTAGAAGTGGGCTTATAAGAAAGATGGGGACAAACTTCTTAGTAGGGCCTGTAGCAATAGGACAAGGAGTAATGGTTTTAAACTAAAAGAGAGTAGATTCAGACTAGATATTAGGAAGAAATTTTTTACAGTGAGGTTCGTGAAACACTGGAACAGGCTGCCCAGAGAGGTGGTAGATGTCCCATCCCTGGAAACATTCAAGGTCAGGTTGGACGGGGCTCTGAGCAGCCTGATCTGCTTGAAGATGTCCCTGCTCATTGCAGGGAGGGTGGGCTAGATGACTTTTAAAGGTTCCTTCCAACCCAGACTATTCTATGATTCTGTACACAGCAAAGTCCACTCACACTATGCTTCATATTTCTCTTAGAATTCCTGATGACTGTTGGCACTTTCATTTCATCCACCTCTTACTGCTCCAGTCTTGCATCTCAGTTGGGATGGGATACCTATGGGTGGGGTGCCCATGGCAAAAAACAGTCATCTTTCCTGTTAGTTTAAAGGCATCAGCTCAGCAAGCCTGGAGTCTGCTCATGATACTCAAATATAGCCCAATTATTGCAGCAGCAGCACTGAGAACTGTCTAGTAGCTTAGCACCTTGCTGTATGGCCAGGCTGCTTTGCTTCTGGTACCCCACCCAGGTAGCCTCTCCCTCAGGCCTCTTCTGTTTTCATCAATAGATTATTAAGCATAAGGAGACCACCTCTTGTGGTATAGCCTCTTGAACAGTCTCCTTCTCTGTGTAGGTGGCACTTGGCTCTGTCGTAGAAACATTCTGCACCTGAGGTTCCTCTTGATTGGTTTCATGTGTAACTATCTGCCTCCCTATGCTCCCCTCCCCCCCCAAACAACAACAACAAAAGGGCTACTACTTCCCAAAATGGGAAGATCACATGGAAGGATGAAAACTCCAAGTTGATTCTGATTTCTTTCTTGCCTTGTTCTGTAGGGAGATTCATATTGCCAAATGCTGAATACTTTGAGGTATACTAGAGTTAGCCTTTGAAACGCGACACTGTCTTCTGGCTCCATATGGCATCTAAAGCCCTTTGCCAGCCTGACTGTGACACAGTGAACTCCAAAGACTTTCTTTATGGTACTTTAGCACACTCCTGCCTTGGTGGAACAGTTGATTCAGGCTGTGAAAGAATGAGCAGAAGAAATTTAACATGGTGCCAGTCTCTGTTGCCTTCTTGGGAAGGTTCCCTATGTGGAGGGCAGGGTGCTACAGAATTTGACCACTTTTGGCCAACCTTTTCCACCTTCACTGGCAAATTTCCAGTGGCAGCAGTAGATTTGTTTGGTTGAATTTTATGTTCACTAAGGAATCAAAGCCGGACTCAGATAAATAAGCAGGATTCACTTTTTTTTGTGGGAGAAGGGTGAGAATTTTCTGTTAAGGAACTGATCTGTACCACATCTATGAACATCAAGGAATTGCTGAAAATACAGGTGCCATGGTGGATTAGATTATAGGTGAGGCTTTTCAGTGGGATAGCTTAGATGAGAGTATCACTGACAAAAGGAAAAACTTATGCAAATATTAAATAAGTCCATTATACTCTGGGCCCTATAGTTTATGTGATTGATTTGAGCAAAGTCTAATTGCTTGAGGTTTCTGTAGTTTCTTCTTTAACTCTTCACCTATCTACAGGTCCTGCTTTAGTATTTTACAACTAGAAGTGCACACAGCATGAATAAAATGAGTTCTGATTTACAAAGTCTGTGTCTGTTGTTTCTTATGAATCCTGATAAGCTGTAGCAAGTCAGCTTTAGATGGATGTAAAAAAATGTAGTGAAAAAGAACTAAATAGCCAGATAGAGAAATTCTTTGGCAACATTAGTGGCAGTTAAAATTTACCTCTAGCAGGGATCTTTAGGTTTGTTTCTTTATATGAACACATAAACAGTAAGTTTCTTTGACAAATATTTCAGTGGAGTTATTTCTAATTAACTCTAGGGACTTCTTTTCTTGATATAATTTGTAAGCTTTCTATAATGATTATTAAAACTCCTGAAAAATCCAACAGAAATTTTGGGGGAAAAAAAAGTCAATTTTCTCAGTTCTGACTTTTTTTCTATCCAGTAGCAAAAAGGGACTTTTGGTTTAAAAAGACATATTTTTAGATTAAATAGAGCTGCAAGAAATGCTGAAGCTAGTTTTTTTTCCAGAAGGTACAAAGCACATTGACTTTGACTATGGGTGTAGCTATGCTGAGAATGCAAATGCTTGTAAAATATTGCTTAGTGATATTTTTTTTTAAATCAAGTTCCAATAGATAGAGTACAAAATTGTCAGAGAGCTGTGCACCCCAGATGGTAAATATGGCAGCTTAGAATTGAGAAGTAAGACTTACCCTTTGAATGTGAACAACTTTTAATGAGGTTCACTGTAAATAACATTCCTGTGGAATTATGCTTTCCTGGACAAATTCTGTACCAAGTTTCTTACCAGTGTCTCATTCAGTGTGAATGTGCTAGCAAACTCTTTTTCAGTACTGTCAATTATGTGGGTTGCTCTTATTTTAGAGTTGATTATGAGAATTCAAAACCTGTAATATTTTTATGCCTGTGCACAAAGTGGTTCCATGAGTAAGCTGGACACATTAAAAAATATTTCTTGGTTTCTGTAATTCTGAAAGTTAATGCTGAGTTTGAAACAACCAATTCTGCACATATCTAGATCCCTCAAAACTGATTTACCCTGCGTAAAAGCAAAAAATCTTATTCATGTGCACAAAGTAGTTTCTTCTAAACAAAAGTTATCCATCATCTATCTGTGTCTCTCCCCCTGGTGTCCCCCTGCCCCAGGTTAAGCTGTGCACAGCTAACTGTGCAGTGCAGGAAAAGCAGACAGCTCTGCATTCAGGAGTACTGGTTCTGCTCTCATCTGCCAGCTACATGTGTCTCTTCTTTGTGCCGTAAACTGGTTATGGCAACCCACATATGTATGAAGTGCTTCTGGATCTAGAATAATGAATCTGTTGATATCATCACAATTACTACTACATCAGGTTGGAAGTAAAGATTGCTAGAAGCTAAAAACATGTGAGAGAGAAATGCTTGGCATATCTTTATGCTTTTCCCTAAGCATCCTGTTGTAGGTACTGACAATGACAAGTTGTTGGAATAGATACTCTGGTATATGACTCCAGTACAGCTGTTCTTCAGAAAGATTAGGTTCAGGCAACAATCTGGAAAAGCTGCATGCCATGTTCCTCAACCAGGATGTCAAGTGAGCAGACTTAGATCATGATGTGTGTTTGGTTCCTGGCCCTTTTGCTGTTGTAAGTAGTGATTTTGATTTCCATAGCAAGTAGCATGGAGAGGACGAAGAGGGATCAGTTATTCACTACCTCCTCCAGTAAAAGAACTAGAGAAGCATCGCTTGAAACTAGCAGTTGCCAGATTCAAAGTGAAAGGAGGTGATTATTTATCCAGTGTGAAGCTAAGCTGTGAAACTGGGATACTGGAGAAGTCCATTGAGCAAGAAAACATGGATAGCAGCTGAATATTTGAAAAACATCTCTGGCTCAGGAAGCATTCAAGCTACAGACTGTGACACCTGGTGAAATTATTCTGAAGAGAAGTATAGCAATGTACTTGCCTTGTTCTTACATTCTTTAGGCATCAAATTTTGTCCACTGTCAGGATGCTAACAAGATACTGAACTAGTTTTTGGTTGGAGTAATTCTTACGACTGTGAGTAAAATCTCTGGCAATATATACGAGAGTCTCTCAATGGCAAATGTGTCCATAACATCTAGCTCACTTTAAAAAAAAACAAAACCACAAACAAAAATTAACATAGGAAAATGAAAATGTGTTTATATACATTTATATCATACATGGTTTATATAATACATTATTGCTACATATAAACCTTTAAAAATGTGCATTGCCAGTAACATATCCAGTATATAACATTTTCCCATAAGATTCCCAAATATTCAATTTACATGCAACATCACCCAAAGATAAGAATGGCAGATATGAAGTCCTGCCAGTATTTCCAGAGATGGGCGTCTGTTAAAGCTCCCATGTTTTTCCATTAACACCTACCTAACTTTGATGTACCAACTTATTAATCAATGATTCCATGTTTCCCAGATGTGCACCTTTTCATAAAATCTCTGTTTAGCCTCTGTATCAGTGACAGCTTGTGGCATGATGTCAGAGTTGCTGAATTTTCAGGACTCTGTAATCCCCACCATATGTGGCAGACAGATTTGACAGAGGGGATGGTGAGCACACAGTGCAGAGGTCTAGAGCAAGGGGAATTTATGTCTTTCCAAACACCCATCTGGATGAACACACTTCAATAATGGCCGTTTGCTTTCATACCACTCTTGGACTATTTCACTAAAGAAACTTTTAAGGAGAGAAGTCTGATACTTCTGACCTTGAGAGGTAATGCCTTCAAACACAGTTGCAAGTGTGGCAAAATCTCTGTAGGGTGTGCAAATTGTTACTCTTACACAATCTTTAGTCACAGTGTCTGTCTGAATGTTAAGCTATGAGTTTTGAAAGAGTGAATCTGTCAGCTCCTGTAGGACCCCAATCTTTAAGCATTTTAATGTTACTCTAATATTAATCTAGTTTTGCTGCTGCATGAATAAGATGCAAAAATGTACTACAAGAAGATAGAAGCAATTTTTTAAAAATAAGGCTCCATTACTATATTAGTGTTTTCTGTGGTTGACTTATTGTCCCAATTACTTTTATTCCACCTAAAGATTGATATGAGCATGGAGCTGACATCTACCTGCATTCTAACCCACAAATACTCAGCATCTCACAAAGATCAAGAAACTTTCAAAGCCATGCATTAAGGAACTACAGTGAAGGCTGAAAATCAACAGTTGTTTAATCAAATTTGTAGAGGAGCTCTGTAAGAATAACCAGAGACAATAATCCCCAGACATTTAAAGTGACTGAACAAGAACATGAATATATTTTTCATTTGATTTCCAATAGAATTCTCTCATTTTGATATTTTTGGGTATTTCTATTTCCTCCTTGCCATCTCTCAATGTTTTTTAAACATCAGAGAAAGGGATAGAAATTATTATTAAAATAATTTAAGAAATATTTTTGTGCCTTTTTCCTCCCCACTTTTTTTACCTAGGAGGTGGGAAATTGAAGGATATTAAAGCAGAAAAGGAAAAAAATGAACTTTGAATCTCAGAAGTATCTCAAGAACAAATTTTGGTTTTGACATTCTTGTACGTGACACTATGCTGTAGTTAAATGGCAAGTCTGATAGCCCCAATCATGTTTAGTCATGGATGTTTTGAACCATCTGTGAGCAGTGAGATGTGGTAGATAGGTTCTATTTTGCTGTTCTCTGCTCCTTCAGGGAGTGCATATGTGATCTGTGTGTGTTTTACTTGTGTGTGTATATATGCACAGCCATATGAAGCAATGCTGCCTTTGCACTACTTTTGTATATTTCTTTATAATACTTTTAACTGAGTAGCTTGCCTTACAGGTAGCATTCTAGCAATGGGAAAAGGGAACCTCAAACTAGCTCTAAGTTGCTTTTTTATTTAATATAAGTTTGAGGTTTAAAATTGCTTTTATAAGGAAAGCAATTATGCTTGTGGCAAGAAAGGAAAAGATCAATGTTCTAAACACCTCACTGCAGATGGTTAATGGGCAATTACAAGCTTACTGAACTGTCAGTGCCTCTGACTTGTCTGAGTAGCCTTAAAGATCATTCTAAGAGGAAAACCTGGCACCTTTGCAAATTAAATTCTGGCTCAATAGGCGAGCCCAAGGCTAAGTGTTTGTCAGCCGTTGTATTAGTGTGAAAAAAAGAATCTTTGATATACTGCCTTGTTTAATTGACAATAGGGAGTGATTATTTGTTTATTTTCCGTACTTATAACTGCCAGGAAAACATTCTCTTAATCTAATTTGTCTTTTCAGTTGTTACTGTGCTCTAAATGGTAGGAAATCTCCTGTTTACCCATAAAAGGCTTTAATAGGGTCTGTGACTGTATCTTCAACTCTGTTTCAAGGACTCCAATGTGGCTTTTGGAAAATTTGCACAGCACTGTCACAGAAATTTGGATACCCAGACAGAGTCCTTAGGTTTCAGTGCTGCATACTGTGCATCTTTCAGAGTTCTGAGGGACATTCAGCACCTCACAGCATGGAACTCTAGGAGTGTGGGGACACAGTACGTGACTATACAGAGCTCCTGAAGTGGGAGATGCTGTGTTTGGTTTGTAAAAGCACAACCCTCAGAAGGGAGAATACAGCAGTGTCAGTTTGCTGCAGCCCTTTGCATGACTGCCTTTTTGGAGGGTGTTTTCCTGCCTTGAGCCCAGATATCCTCTTCCATTAGTGAGAAGCTTACAGGTCCCTGTGACTGTCCTCATCTAGTCTTGCGTGAGAGGGGAAGAAGGTTGGAACATTTTTCCCCCTTTCTGTCCTCTTGCTCATAGCAAGAGACAGGCAGCTTGTTCCTCTACCAGATTAAGATTTACCACAGCTATGAGGAGTTAGAGATGGGGCTATATATCCCTGTACAAGCAAATAAGGGTGTGACAATCTTATCCATTGGTATTTTAATATTTGTAACATTCTTCTTGCTGTAAAGAAGAATGTGAAGAATTCAAGCTGAGATGGGACCATTAGATTATTTATTCTAACCTCTTGAGTATATTAGTCCATAAATTATCATCATTTGAACTGTTGAAGAATTTAGCAATAGTGTATTCTCCAAACAGCATCTGGGTTTTGTCAAAATGACTTCTGAAATATAGAGTCCAACTTCAATATTTTATTCCAGGTGTTAATACTCTTCACAGATGTAAATTTGGGCCTTAGGCTTCATTTTGTACTCACTAGTTTCTGTCATAGCCAACCACAGTATAATAAACAAAATGCATACCATAGGTACTTCACTGCAAGGCATTTCCCTCAATTTATGAATTAATTTCTGAGATTATTCTATGTTTTTATTATCCTATGTCCTAAAAAAAATATGAGAATAATGCAATACTTAAGTGCTAATCACCTAATCAATATTGTACACAAAAATAAAACAGTTGCTTGGACCCCAGAGTGACCCTTAATGGTCACATAAGCCCTCTTTGCCCCAGTCATGATAAGAGCTCTGCTCAGCTGCTTGTCTGAGTCTCTTCACAGTACAGTCCCCACTACTTTACAGAACTCTGTTAGTCTTTGTCATCAACACACTTTTAGCAGATGTGCTTTTTAGATCTGAAGTAAAGACTCGGTCTGATACTCACAAAATCCTGTCAGGCAGTACCTCCGTTGGGGGCTGGCTTCCCACTCATTTCTACTTTATGTTTCTCCATTAACCCGTTCACTCCTCATATAACATGGGCTTTGTATTGCTGTTTTTTGTAAAAATTAGGCAGTTGTACAATACTACAAATGCTTCACAGTGGCCAATATTATTTGTGTAGCAGCTTTTCAAATCTGGTCTTGTGATTTATGAGTGTGTTTAACTAATAGAGGTGAAGCTTGACCAAAATCCCAGATCAAAGTGTCAGTATTGCCTTCTTTCTGTGATGAGGAAGTTAATGGGAGTAAACTTATCATGGCAGTCATAAAAAAATTCAGAATTGCCAGCTGTTTTAGCTTCTGCATGAACATTAGTTTCCTGGTGGGAACTGTGTCTGCACATGCACTGTCAGAATTAATCTCACGTTTAAGAGTAGCATTGTATGGCAACAGATGATGGTGGGGTAAGGACAGGGCTTTTACTTTGTTATGGATTTCCACATGGGTAAAAGTGATAAGGAACAGTCTGAGCATTAAACAATACAAGTCTCACTCTGAATGGTCTTTAAGATTTTCAGGAAAGAAAATTACTAAATTCTCCCTGAAAACCAAAATACTGCACTCACAAACACTCTTCCCTAAGTAAGGGGGAAGAGAGAGAGTGAAGGCAATATGAGGCATGAAATGGTAGGACTTTGATACCAGTATAGTAAAGATGTGGCGAAGGAACCTCTATAGAGTAGAACAGGCTCTCAGTTTCACTATTATATTGATGTTTCATTTATAAATGCTTTACCAATGACAAATACACAAAAAATAGATGCTACAAACCTGAGCAGTATACATTGTATTAGTTGTAGGTATAGCATAACAAATCTATAACAAAGCTATAGATTTTCTGGACTTCAAAAATCTAAAAATTGATTAATTATTAAATTGTGTGTTAAATGTTTATAAATACTTTTAAAGTATTTATAATTAGGACATTATTATGAAGAGTTTCCTCTCTGCTATACTGCAGCGCTGCATGGCTGTGGTAGAAGGCATATTGATTTAATGAATTATTTGTTCTTTCAATACATTCAGTGAACCTGATACAATGGACTTTCTGAAATGGCAGCATAGTAGTATATGATGTTGATACAAAGCACTGATCTAAAGTTCCTTTAAATCTGGGCGTGTGCAAGTCTACAGTCAGATACAGATAAGCCTTTGGCAAGCACAGGTGGAATAAAACTGAGTTCTGACATGGCAGCAATGCTGGCAGTCAAGCCCAATTCTTCCCCACAGAGAAGCTGAGAGTGTGGAAAATTACTCTATATGCATCTTCCTGGTGCTATATATGACTTTTCAGACTCTGACCCAGAACAAAATTGCATGATCCACAGGCAGACACTGACTTCAACATAGATGGAAGAGGAGACACATATGCAGCAGCAGTAGTACTTGGTGAGGACAAGGCTCCAGTGTACCCCATTACGATAAATTTCTGTTGAAGAATGTGATCACTACCATTAAAATACAAATAACACCTGTTATCAAGTCTGAAACACCTCATTAGAAATTTCAAGCATAAATGCTGCTCACTGACAAGAGTTCAAATGCAGAAACAAATCCTAAAAAGCAGAGGACCTGCCATATTTTGAAGTGCAGGGATCCTTGTTTGCATAGCTTTACCAAAGTAAAAAGAAAGTTAAAACAAAAGGTTTAGACTGTAGCTAATTTAATGGTAGGGCAGATGCTTTGTACTTTAGCAATTGCTCTGTAATGCAGAGGATATAGGCATTATCATTAGACTATGGTAGTTTTCTAAATAGAAAATAGCACCAGTAATGACCCTCAGCACCAATTCAACTAATGTGGTGCTCTGGAATTGCATGCCTGTTTGCTGTATCATCTTTATCATCCTCTTTATCTGAAATATCTGTGGGTATTCTGGAGAATATCGCAGTCTGTCCTTCCCTGCTGTTTTGACTGGTTTCCTGTCCTATCTAGCCAATTTGATAACGGAAAGATGCTGCTATGTTCCAAGACCTGTGGTTTCTAATAAACAGAGTGGGAGAAGCAGCTGCAGCAGGCAGGCTTCTTGACCACAAAAAAAAAAGAGATGTCTAAGAGATGTTTTTATAATTTTTGGTCCCTGTAGAGACTAATGAAGTCCTGATGTCCTGACCTTTTGTAGAGCAGACTGTCCTATGAAACAGCTGGTCAAAGTGAAACTTGCCAGAAGAATGCAACTAAGGGATTTTTGTGCTGTGGATATCATAAAATGCTCCCTTCTGGTCCTAGAAATGTAAGAGTTGAGAGACTGAAACATCTTTTGTTGTACTGAAAGGAGCAGCAGGAGGGAGGAGGCACCTTTGCCCTGCCAGGTTACCAGGGCCAACCTTCTTGTATAGGTCTGACTGCGGGCAAACTAGGTTGACACTGATATTACCTAAAGGGAAACACAGTACATGTTGCAGAGCCTTTTCTTAGTCAAAAGGGATGACTTCCCAGGGTGAGATTCTGTAGAATTTCTTTATAAAGCTGCACATGAATGAACACTATTAAATGTATTTAATGCTCCTAGTTTTTCTGTTTGAATTTGCACAAAAAGAGACTAAAATCTCTCCTATTGAAAGATAAGAAAAAACCTCCAGGAAGCCATTTGCTGCTGCTGTAATAAACATTCATTATTAACACTACTTTGTGAACTAAGAACAAAGCTATTTTGCTGGTAGGACAGACCTGCTGTGTGTAGCTCTGAAGCACATTAGTGACATGCTGCAGCAAGTATTGATAGCCAAGAAAGCCTTTGCTGCTCCTTCAAATTTACCCTTGTTGGGAACAGAAATAATAACTTTTTATATTATTTGTTTGAAGATGCTGAGTGAGTTATTTGGCCTAGTATGAGCACTACAAACAATATTTTATTGCCTGTCCAGTTCAGACCACCTTATGGCCCCAAGGTTTCTTTAATATCTTTGTAGCAGCCCAGTGAGAATACTCATATACTCAATAGAACTGCTCAATAGCTAACATTTGTGGTAAGGGCATCATGAACAATCAAGCCTATTTATAAAGGACTTCATCTATTTATGTGGATCCTTTTACTACTATGTGAGTTCACATGAGCTTGCATTAGTCCCCACTGAGCCCTTCCTGTAGGTCTGTAAAGTGCATTTGATTCTGGAAACTCAGGAGGTGACAGTAAGCTCTCTGAGCCTCTGTTGGCAGTTAACACCAGGTTCTTCTGTAATTTACCTGGAAAATGTCAACAAAATAGCCCTCTTACTGGAACTTACATTGCAGCAATATTGACTATGTAATGGATAAATCAAGTACTGGGTTGTATTTAATCACCAAATCAGACAAGCAATTTTGTGAGCAGGGGAATGAAGGGAACCTGGTTTCTTGTGGATGTGTTATGTGTGCAGGGGTGTGGGCTGTGTATCTGAGGTTAGATACAAAAAGGGAACCCATACTAGCTACTTTCTCACGGTGGGAACTCTAATGATTTTTTTTCCTTTGACTGCCCCTCCTCATGAGGTGATGAACATTGAAGTTTGCAGTACCCTGTCAATTTTGATCAGAACCGGTCTATAAAATATGGGCAGGGAGGGAAAGGAGCACACGCAGATATATAGTCATGGAAATAAGCAGTGTGAATATTAGCTACCTGTAAATTAATTTAGCTCTAAGAGAATGTCTGTCTCATTCAGCTAAAAAAGTAATGCCATGAGAGAATGCAGGTCACTGGTTGGGATCCAGTCTTTCAGAAATAAAGCCTATTAGATACTATCTGTTCAATTAAACCACTGAGTTCTTTAATGAAGCTGGAATTCTTATCTTAGACGGTACCCCTCCTGTTTCTGTTGCCTGAGATGTCTACTGTACCTTTCTCTATCTCCTTCTGAGAAACACAGAAGCATAGGTTTCTATGTGCTTTTTAATCTACGCTGACAAGAGCCACTCTTGTTTTGTATGGGATGTGCTTGTTCATGTGGGATTTCACTTCCTTGGTCCCAGTTCTTAGGTATAAAACATCACAAGATCTGGTAAGGAATTAGGTGATTTTTCTTCTCTCCATGCCTAACATTTTTTTGATGTAAATATCCATCAAATTTCTTATTCAGCCAGTCCTGGCTTGGATCTGGCTTCATAGTCACTGTAAGACATTGCAGTAAGCTTTATCAATTACACATCTGAAAAATAAGACATACTTGCTCTCACTTTCATTTCTCTGAGTGACACATGCTGACTCTATCGCATATGTGGACCTAGAAAAATATGGATTTTTGCTTGGGATGCCTTTAATCTACCTCACAACTCCTTATATCTAGAGGAATGCCTTTGTGACCTTATCTCACTGCTTCACTGACCTGAAATGCAGTTTCCTCCTCAGTATTTGTATCAACACTACCTATCTTTTTCTCAGAGTAATGTTGCCAACAGAGATTGGTGTGACAGAACAGTAAGAATGTTGATAGAGTTCAGCTTTTTTTGGAATAATTCTAGCAAATTACTGTAGGAAGTGTAATCAATAAGTTCACTTTTCTTTCATGAACCAGCCCTTGACAGAGGAAAATCACATTACGTTTCAAGGCTCATTATGTGAAAGAGTCTTTTTATTAAAGTCTTATATTAAAAAGACCCTCAGTTTAATGGTACACAATGACAATCATTTGACTGTAAAAATACTTACAATATATTGTTTATATTGTTCAAAGTTAATAAGATAATATATGTCAGTTTAGTGGAAAATGAAGTAACGTATCTTAAGACCCTTTTAAATAATAAGTGGGGAAAAAAGCATATAGTCTCTTCTATGGGGTGTATGATGAATTATTAAGACAAAAAGATGAAGGTGCATCATACGTGCACACATGAGGACATCAGGAAACTTGCCTGGAGGATCAGCTTGTATGTATACAAAAGGTGCTGAGGCAGAGGCCTATGCAACGAATTGCCTTCTCCCTGCCCAGGCTGGCTACATGCCTTTAGGGAGCCTGTGAGGAGAGGAGGTGAGAATGAGCTACAGCCCAAATCTTGTGACTGTTTGCAAGTGGTGTTTATAGACAAGCATTGTCATCCCATCAAAGATAACAAAAACTTTTTCATTGATTTCTTTGGGAAGTCAGGTCCTATTTGTTTTCACAGTTCTGTATAAAATACAGCTTTGATCTGGGTTCTGAAGTCCAATTTTTTCCTTGGCTTCACTGTCAGCAGGTTCTAAAAAGGTGTTGGTATGAGAAGTTTTGCTGGATTTGCCTATGTTCTTTCTAGAAGATACAAGATGACATTACCATTCCTTACGATGTGTTTGATTTCTACTTTTTATATCTACCTCAAGATTGTAAGTCAGGAGCTGCATAACCTTGGTGCTCTGGAGTTGGTTTTAGCAGTTTCTAGCTGACAACTCAAGAAAAAAGGCCTGTGATATTCCATTGCAACTCAGCAGAAACGTATTCATGCTATCACATAAGCTGTGTTCTGAATAGATTAAAATCCCATTATTTGACTTCAGTGTGAGCTTGTTTCTATACTGATAGCACTGGGTCTGTTTTGTCATGATATGGGGCTACTGACTTCTGTAAAGTTACTCCTGATCTTAGTCTTCCAGCAGTACACTGTTCTGGCCTTCACCTTGAACAGCCTTCCAGCAGGGCTTTTAACTTCCATATGAGGTCTAACAGCCTTCTTGGATCTTGGTGGAAGTGAATCAGAGTGCAATCTCAGGGAAAATATGCCCAGATTACCAGCAGCATAGCAACACACAGATATATAAGCTTTTCTGTACTGTCCTGCTTGTCTCTGCCAGCTGTGGGCAGTCCTGTTCAACCTCATCCCTTTCAGAAAAGCATGTATGTATTTTGCAGGCATAAGTAGATGGTTGACAGTTAGATGAGCGGTTCTGCTTCCTGGATATCTGATCCTACCACCTAGCAACACTGAAATGAATTCATCTCACATGGCTCTTTCTAAGCTATATTTAAACCTAACTGTGTTAACAAGAATAATCTGAAATTAAATACATATGCAAACCTGCCAGAACTGTACTGAAACTTGTTTCTATGGTGTTCTCCTTCCTGGCTTCATGTATGACTTGTCTAAAGGGCATGTCAACATGGTACAAACCATGCAAGAAGCTGGTCTTGCAGAGCTTGCTTCTATTGTGACTAAAATTTCATTAACTTCTGAGATAGCTAATTTTAAAGCTAGCTGCATATTTAAACTTAGAGCAGCTACTCACCAGTAGCTGTTGCAGTATAGACAACTTGCTCAGATATGGGGGATGCTGTGATTGTTGAACATATAAGTACTTGTTAATGGGTGACTGCAAGTAATAGTGAAATAAAATTGAAATCCTAAAACCTCAGACCTTTTTCTGTCCAACATTGGCAGAGTTTGTTTACAGTTGCCTTTTGCACTCATGTGTAGTTCAATGAGCCCTGTCTTACGGGGGAAAAAAAAAAAGTTGCAGCTATTTCTAGTTCTATTTATTTTCAGTTCTCTCTTCTGATCTGCAATTATTAGTAGGGGAATTTTCTACAGGAATTGTTGTAATGGAGAGCAAGTTCTTCTACTCATCAACAAACATTTCCACTGACCCATATCCTTAAATGTATCTGTCTATTAGAACAGAAGGAAGTCTGGGGATTATATTTACTAGAAATGCCTTTGTGTCATTCTGGCTTATGAGGCTTTCACTCTTATCTTTCTATACCTCTGCATGGACAATGTCACAAACCAGCCCTGTACAAAGCCTAAACACTGTGGGAGAGCTGCTGTGAGGTTTGTCTTTAAAAAAATGTTCTTGTGAACATATATTTCTGGTTTTGCACCTTCCCAAGTAACTAAAATATGCTGCAGATAATGAAAACGAGGAGTCCTTATAGCAAAAATGAAATGTTGCTATAAAAACAAAAAAATCCTGTGGCACGGTCAGATATCAGGACCAACCTGGTAACCTTCTATGGTAAGATGGATAAATAGCTTGGTGGATGAGGGGAGAGCAGTGGATGTTCTTTGTCTCAATTTTAATGTTTTCAACATTGTCTCCCATAACATCCTCATACACAAGCTGATGAAATATGGACTAGGTAAGTGGACCGCAAGGTGGATTGGAAAAAGGGTGAACTGCTTGGCAGAGAAGGTTGTGATCAGAGGCGCAAAGTCTAGTGAGAGGCTGGTTACTAGTGGAGTACCCCAAGGGTCAATACTGGGTCCAGTAGTGTTTAACCTCTTCATTGATGACCTGGGCAGACTGTACCCTCATCGGGTTTGCTCATGATACAAAACTGGGAGAAGTGGCCAGTATAGCAAATGGTCACATTGCCATTCAGAGGGACCTTGACAGGCTGGAGCAGTGGGCTGACATGAGCTTCATGAGGTTCAACAAAGGGATATGCAAAGTCCCGCATCTGGAGAGGAATCATCCCATGCACCACTACAGGCTGGGGGCCAACTGGCTGGAAATCAGCTTTACAGAGAAGGACCTACAGGTCTCAGTGGACAACAAATTGAACATAAGCCAGCAATGTGCACTTGTAGCAAAGAAAGCCAACAGTGTCTTGGCATGCATTAGGAATGGAGTTGCCAGCAGGTTGAGGGAGGTGATCCTTCCCCTCTACTGGGCACTGCTGAGGTCACATTTGGAGTACTGCATCCAGTTCTGTGCTCCCCAATGTAAGAAAGACGTGGAGTTATTGAAGTGAGTCCAGTGTAGGGCCACAAGGATGATCAAAGGACTGGCTTGTTTCATATGGTGAGAAACTGATAGAGCTGGGATTATTTAGCTCAGAGAAGACAAGACTCGGGACAGGGAAATTTTATCACTGCTTACAAATATATGATGGAAAGTTGTAATGAAGACAGGGCATGACTCTTCTCAGTGGTGCCCAGCAACAGGACAAGATGCAACAAACCCAGGCTGAAACACAGGACATTCTTTTAGAATGTAAGAAAAAACTTGTGCTGTGAGGGTGGTTGAGCACTGGCCCAAGTTGCATGGAGAGGTTGTGGAGTCTCCATCCTTTGATGTATTCAAAACTCAACTGGACACAGTTCCAGCGACACCTGCTTTAGGTGGTCTTGCTTTGAGCAAGGCATTGGGCTAGATGATTTCCAGAGGTCCCTTCCAACCTCAACCATTCAGCAATTCTGTGTGCACCAAGTCCCTGAAGTAAAGCGATATTAGCTACTCAACTTGTAAGGCAGTGTCTTCCTTCCAGCCAGTTGCAGCTTGCATGCATCAGTTTTATAAATGGAGGTTGCACCTATTATTTGTAGAGTTTCTGAACATTTTCCATTATCAGATCCTGCCTTCAGCTTCTCATGGTTTGCTAAACTTTACCTCATACCTGCTGCCCTACTGCATAAAAAGAATAGTTAATATTCTGTGCATACATGTTGTGTTGCTTCTTGATCTTATGGGGCTCTCGAGACTCTCCACTGAGATCTTGGTTTGAGAATGAGACTGCCTCTTTCATCTCATCTAGCAGGACTGAATAATGATCAGGGTTTCAAAAGGTAAAGGGAGAAATTTTAGGAAGACATTGGCCTGCTAAGGTGACATGGTCCTGTGGGTCTTTCCCTTCTTTCCCTTACCTCTGCTCTGGACCCTCATCCTTCTACTTCCCTCTTTTATTTTTCTACCAGGCATAGAACCTTCCTGACTGATGAACAACAGAAAACAGCCTACAATGCTTGTGAATGGCTCATAAGTGAGAAGATTTAAATATGAATGAAATGTTAAAATTGCATGCAAGGACAATATAGTCTGTTCATTTATATTTTTATTCCAGACATTATGAATCAGGGTATCTACTTGAGCAACCCATTTAATTTGGTACCTTATTGCATACATTAAGGTCAGACTGGTAATGGTTCCAGTGCTTAGCACATTGTCTGAAAAAACAGGCTACAGGAAAGAAACTTGACTGACAGTTCTTTGTAATTGTCTCAGATTTTACAGTGGTGTTCTGAAGAATCACAGACTTTTATCTGTGGCTTTATTCTGCAGCAAAAGAGAGACAGTACATGAAATAGTTTTAATGAAATCAAACAAGCTTGCATTTCACTTAGTATCTGCCTGAACTGATAGGCAATGTAAAGCACCTTATATATGAATGTACTACCGTTTATTCAGGTTGAAATGTGATTTACTCTTATTAGGCTCCAATAAGCAGTTCTTTAAACTAGTACAAAGACAACATTGTTGGTGCTCTTAAAAGAGGAAGTATCTGTCTCATAACTAGCACTGTAACTGGCTTCTACAACTTAAATAACTACAAAATGCAGTCGAGGTGTCTTTTCCCTTTAATTAAAGTTTGAACAGAAGGATAGGCTGGCTGGCAGGGCCTGTTCTTGTCCCAGTTTAAAATATCCTATTAGGTACTGTTGGAGAGTTCACTAACTAAAAAGGACACAGATATTTTTCTAACTTTCTGAAGAAATGTTCTAAAAATAAGAATGTATTCACTGTCTTCCTGCCTATTTCATTTCAAATGGATCAAAGAGCTGGGGGTTCATATCTGCATCTGTTGGCTTCAAAGGCAAAGTTTTGGTGCCGGACACGGATGATGAACAGAATAGAGAACTGGTTTCTCCTTGAAAGACTCTGTAGTCCACCAGTCCACCTTTCCACTAGGACTAATTCTCCCCATACTTTTTAACGCATTGTTTGTTGTGGGAATATTTGTTCCAGGAGAGGATAGAACAGGATACCCTCATTAGCTGACCACCATGAGACATCACGTAAACCTTTTCTACCTTTGTCTGTGCTGATCAATACAGCAAGAGTTCCTCTGGATAGAATTTGGTCATGAAAGAGTCTTTGTTTTGAGTACCCGAGAGCTGAGCAAATCTGTAGCTGCGTAGGTGTTTGAGGAAACCACAGTTTGAGTATCTGACAGACTGTCTCTCTGCAGTGCATTGAGTTGCAGTTGGCTTTGCTTTTTATTGATCAAGGCCAGCATCTTGCTCAAAATGTCAAGGGCCAGTTTTTCCCTGGGATTTATCACTGCCATTCCCACTCCCTTCTACAGAGGCTCCCATTTGCACTGTCTTCTAATTAGAGTCCTCTATCCCTGTGGTCCCTGAACAGCTCTGACATTAAAGTCTGTGCTAGAAACAATGGAAGAGCACCCATTGAAGGTATGATCCCAGTACAATCATGCCCTACTCTGAAAAGAGAAACAACTTACCGAGGCATAGACATACATTCACACAGCAGATGCTTCTGGTGGTAAAGATGTAATCCTCATCAAAATTCATTTGCAGTTGTCCCTTTACTGGAATTTATCACCTCTTTTGTCCTGTCAGCAGAAGGGAATATCAAAGTCTTCCATGTGTGATTCAGTGCAAACTTCACCAGCTTAATTTAGACTGTTGAGGGAGATGATTTGAGTTAAGCTGTGATACTTGTGTGGCTTAAGTTGCTGCAACCATTTGCTGATCAAATGTCTGCCTGCATCTAAACTGAGTGATGCTTAAGAAGAGGAGTTGCGCCAATCACAACCCATTCTAAGGTACTCTGGGTTTAAATAACAAAGTCAGCCCTCAAACCATACTGAAAATGTATTTACCCTGCAAGAAATTTCAGCTTGAACTCTTTGTTCATCTATTAAATATAACATTCCCTTCCAGAATGTTGAAAAATTGCTTTCTTAGATGTAGTTTGGGTGAGAGCAAAATGTAATGTAGGAAACAGACTGAGAGGAGAAAGGAAGTTTTTATTCTACATGGTCTCTTTAAAATTAAAAAGAATTTTTTAAGAAGCTGTTTGAGGAAGTTTGGAGACATTTGGTGCTTCAAGCACTGTAAGCAGAGAAAGGATAATTATATGTAATTGAAAATATTTTTTCCTGTATCTAAACGAATTTATGCACAGTGTTATTATCATAATGATATTGAAATTGAAACCTCTCTAAGTTAAGAGCTTATAGAAAAGTGTTTGGCCAGCTGAATTTCTGTTACAATAGTTGAGCCAATAATTGTCAAAAATAGGAGCATGTAGGTGGATAAATTCTTTGTGTGAACATCCAGTAGCTTCCATGGAAGAAAATGGAAGCAGGCAAACGCTCATACCTTTGAAAATCACATATGCGTATGTCTGAGCTGGAGGCAAGCATTGCATAAGAATGTCATGCTTTATAAAATATTCATCTAAATGTTGAAGTCCTGTTCTTGCCCCTTATTTTGTGGATGTCTCCACAAACTACCTCTAGCTTTTCCCAGCAAATATCTCCTCAAAGACATAATCTGTATTGGTCTTACCTAATCACTAGTAACCCATGTAAATATGTGCATAAAGTCCAACTGAAGCATAATAAAACCTATCTGTATTCAAAATGTAAGTGTACATGACAGAAGGAAACCAACACAATAACATATTGTTGACTGTTGATTCTAACGCTCTTCCCACACAACGATTTAGTGAGAAGAGCTACCTTGCAAGACTGTCATTATCAATCTTGCCATGCTGTGGAAAAGCAAGTAGCCAGTCCTAAAGGGTCTAAGGCAGAGTCATTTATCATCTCTAAAGCAAGTAAATCTCATGACAAGAGGTGTAGGACTTCCTAGTAAATTAAAAAGAACAAACATGCATCTCAGTATACAATATAGGGCAAACCCCAAGAGAGAGAGGAATCATTCTCACCAATGCTGACAGTGCTTGGAAAGATAAACAAGGAAAATTTTGAAACTTTGATTGTAGCCATTCTTGTAAATGAGCATCACAGCTGCTAACTTCCCATCAACTGGGACCTTCCTGGATAACCAGGACTGCTGATAAATGATTGGAAGTGGCTCAGTGGGCACTTTGCCAGCTCCCTCAGTACCTTTGGGTGGATCCCATCCCACACAGTTGTATGACTTGCAGTCTTTGGGAAATAGGGATAGCTAGAAAAGGCAGATCAGTTCCATGGAAACAGAGAAATCCACTTTTTTTTTAATCCTATTATAGAATGAAATGAAAAATTGTCAAAACATTTCTCTCTCCTTATGTGTTTTCCACATATGCAGTAGTCCCAGTGATTTGGGCAGATGTCTGTGTGGACGATACGTGTTCTCCCAGGTTCCGTAAGGGCTCTGCAAACAAGACTACCTAGGCTATCCTCCTTTCTTGGCAAGGTGGAGGGAAAGTTGAGGCTGCTTAGATGTCACTCAACCAAATTTCTCAAGCCTGCTGTATGCCGTATGTGGTACAGTGGTCAGAGGTCCTGTGTTGTGGGAGGAGGACTGCTGTTGAACAGACATTCTACTGTGGACCAGAGAAACCACCCTAACACCACTGTCAGTGGCACTAGCACACCTCTCTGAAGCATTTTGTTTCAAAAGGTAAATTTGTCAGGGGCGTTTTTGGGTTTTAACTTGATGGAGAATTATGCTGTAGCTTAGATTTTTCTCTCACTTACATGTCTTAGTGGTCCTGAATGGTAAAAAATGGAAATTAGATGTAGCACCCTGTCCTTGCCTGTGCCTTCCATATGCTGAAGAAGTTACAATTGCTTCTGATACTGTGTTTACAAAGAGGAAGTTTAGAGGATGATTTGTGCAGCTTCAGAATGCAAATTTCTAAGTGCAGATGCATCTCTAAAGTGTCTTTGCAAGGATGAGGTCAATGCTGATTAGGACACTGATAAACGCCTCTGTTAAGGACTTCATTTATTCTAGTCCTGTAACATATTCCTGTCACTTTTTTGTCATAGCCGTTGCCACCTTCAAAAGCAAAGTGTAATGCAACTGTTTATGTTATTGGATGCAACTTTCTTTCACAAAGGAGAATCTTGAATAAAACAGACAAAACTACTGAAGGCAAAATGGCCTGTGGAATAACAATCCCTGTGTCTTCAGTGAAACCAGCATTAGACACAGGTTTCAACAGATGACAGCTCTGCCAGCTCTTTAGGTATGGGTCAGTCTGGCTTTGTGTAAGACACTACCTGCAACTTGTAATAGTGATAACATCATGCTCTCTTCTGTATGAAATACCCGTGTTTTCAGTAATAGAACTATACAAATTGGGTCAAACTGCTTTTATTTCCTTTACCATGCCTGCTTCATGCTCCCTTGACAATCAGTGTAAACCACCTGTTTTTAGTGGTCTGGATATAGTGACATGAAAAGAGTTGTTTAGAGTTGGCAGTGGAAACAGATGTAAAATTGAGTTGTCAGTGGTTAATCCATTTCTTATGATGATTAGACTGCTGGTGACACTGAAACCAAGACTGAAGGGTGTGATATTGAGAAGTGGCATATCCTTCACTATCTCTGTTGATGATCTAAATCCTGATCTGATATCACACTTGATTTAGGAAATGCTTAGCAGAAATCTCATGCTACGTATCACTGAATCACAGGATGGCTGAGAATGAAAGGGGCCTCTAGAGGTCATCTGGTCCAGCCCCACTGCTAGAGTAGGGCCACTGAGAGCCAGTTGCTGAGGACCATGTCCAGACTGGCTTATAAATGCCTCTAAGGAAGAAGATTCTACTATCTCTCTGGGCAACCTGTGCTAGTGCTCAGTCACCCTCACAGTGAAAAAGCATTTCCTGGTGTTCAGAGGGAATGTCCTGTGTTTCAGTTTGTGCTCATTGCCTCTTGTACTGTCACTGTGCCCCACTGAGCACCCCACTGACAGAACCTGGCTCTGTTTTCTTTGCACCCTCCCTTCATGTATTTATACACACTGATAAGATCCCCTTGAGCCTTCTCTTCTCCAGACTGAACAGTCCCAGCTCTCTCAGCCCTTCTTCATAGGAGAGATGCTCCATTTTCCCTTAGTCTTTAATCTCCCTTAATAACAGTGGCCCTTTGCTGGACTCCCTCCAGTATGTCCATCGCTGTTTTGTACTGAGGAGCCCATAACTGGACCCAGCCCTCCCAGGTATGGCTTCACCAGCACTGAGTAGAAAGGAACGATCACCTCGACCTGCTGACAATACTTTGCCTAAAGCAGCCCAGGATGCTATTTACCACCTTTGCAGCAAGGGCACATTGCTGGCTTGTGTTCAACCTGGTGTCCACCAGGACCCCCAAATCCTTTTCTGCAAAGCTGCATCTGAAAGAAGAAAAAGGCCATCTCTATGTGAATTGTGTTTTGCTATTTTTCTGTTTTGTTGCTTTGATGTGAGGCTGTCAGGTATAATTTGTGGGGCCTTGTTTTGATTAGTGAGGAAGAGAGTTTTTTTTTTACTTCTTAGTTATTGCATGAGCTACCCCAAAAGATTAGGCCTCTTTGTAGCCATTGGCATGCATGCTCACAGTCCTGCTGGAATAAATGTTTTTTCTTTAGTAACTGGCATGGCATGAGGTTAATAGCAGCACTTTATGTCATGGTAACATACTAAAGACACAGAAATTAAAAAAAAAATTATCATAATTGGTTTCAGAAATGGTTTAGGTTGTCTTATAAATAAAAAGCCTGCTGTAAAATTAAAAATGAAAGCTCTATGAGAGCAATTGTACATTTTGATTTTTCTGTGTTGCAGTGTGTGGTTCTTTAGCATTTCTATTGAGTCACGATAATGAAAGACCTATAAAGCACTATAAAACAAACAGTATAACTAAGTCAATATGCCCTTCTTCAGAGTAGCTACCTTATATTTTGAAATGCTTCAACAGGGGCAAGCTCTTACCAGGGCAAGAACACTATGTGAATAAATGTTGAGAAACCCTCATGTCATTTGCTAGCCCCAGGAAGTCTTTAAGAAGAGCAAAACCAACATGTTGAGCAAAAGCATACCTGCCCTACTTTTTGGGATCATCAGCCCTCACCTGATTTCTCTTAGTAATGCTTTTGCTATTGATGAAAAAAATTGTTGTCTCAGTCTCCTATTAGTCTGGTGGCTCTGGGAAAAAAAGCTCATGGAGTCATCTCAGTTCAAAGATGGAGTCCAATCTCAGACAGGAAGGAAAGAATTAAGATGTGGGGAAATTAAATTTTTATGTTTCAACTTCAGGAAATAAGCTGTAAATAATGCTTATGGAGTGCTGAGGAAATGTCTGAATCTGGTTTATTTTTAGTGTGAGTGCTGCAGGATTATGCAGTGGCTAGGTAGAAATAGGGAAATTAGTAGAAACTGGTTTTAGTTGAACAATGGAAAAGGTGGCTGTCATGGGCATCTGATGAGCTGGTGACAGGGAAATGCATATACGATGGATTTGGGAGACAGAGCATGCAGAGGAAATGGAAAAAAAGCCCACTGGATTTATGGTCATAGATAAGGCACTAATTTGAGGCTACAGGGATTTCTGTGCCTGTTCAGCTATAATATGTACAGGAGTTCAGAAGAGCTTGACATGCAGAAAGATGATATATTCTTAGTGGGGTTTGAGAGGTCAATTACAGAAAAAATGCTTAATTCTGAGTGAAAATAAACTGGTGAAGTGCTACTCATAACTTGACGTAGTCCTGTGTGGTGTTGCATGTGAAAGGGACTATTTTAATCCAATTTGCTGAGGTTATTTGTGTCAAAGGTAATTGCTTTATTTACGCTACTGAAGCGTTTATAGAACCAGCTGCTTGGATGTTTAATGCTAAGTGGGAAGTACGAAGACTACTATTTAAAGACTCAAGGTTTATAGTCTATTAAGGGCAACACAAGTTGCTGTGACCTTAGCTGTTCTCAAGTTTGAGTCTTTACCCATTAGAATCAAACAGTCAGCATATTTGCTTAAATTCTGCCTCAATGCAGGTGCTTATACTAGATCATACTTAAACGTTGCTCCAGTGCGACATTTCTGTGAAAACTTATCATTCCTAAAGGAATAAAAGAGACAGGCTGAGTCACATCCTTTCATAGAATGTCCTTTCCTAAAATCTGCAGAAAGAGAAAGAAAAAAAGAGGAGAGTGGAAATAAAATAATTGTCCTAGGGGACATACTAAAAATGTTATAGTCATTTCTGGTGTAAGCACAGTAAAAGAATCATGGCTTATTGCCAATATTGATTCACTCTAGGATTAAATCAGAGCAAGTGTGAAGTTATTCTAATATAAGCATGCAGTCAGAATCCATCCCTTTATTTATCTTTTTTTTTTAATTTCAGTATACAATAAAATACAGCTCAAACTAAACACTTCTACTTCCCTATCCTTTGCAAGACAACAGATGTGTTAGGCAGGGTTCTAAGTGTCTTATTTATTTTCTGGGTCGTTAATAGAGAGATTGACAAAGTAGATGCACTCAACTGGCTATGAAGTGTCAGCCAAGTTTTTACGGCTACCCTGTGTTACCTGACCTCCATGTTGCTGTTGTTCTGGGCCATATAAGTTGTGCAACTTCCCTGCTTTATCTGTGTTGAAACTATTTTCTTTAAAGTCCCAGTGACCTCAAAGTTGTGTTGCTCTTTTGCATGGGAATGATATACCTTGTAAATGAGGGGTTTTTTAAGTGCTGAAGAGCTGTATTACTAAGTGTTAAAGTTATGATTGTTAAAATATTAGAAATTAATTCTTATGGCTCAGAGGACAATCAGAGCATCGCATCAGCCAGGGAAAGTTTCCACTCATCAGAGCCAATTGTTTAAGACTGTAAATGTGAGAAGAGTAGTTAGACCTCTGATGCCTCTTAGTTGTAATTTTCAGTTCAGTAAAGGATTTTAAATAGTTTCATATATACTGAAAAGCTTGCATCCTAAAAAGTTAAAGTATTCTTTATGTTTGCTCTTGCAATGTATTTCCTGATACTTTAAGACTGAATCAAAATGAAAAGAACTTGGCCTAAAAATGCTGCACTGTCATTCTGCAGGTTCCACTGTGTTATGACCCAGCAACAGCAAAATTAAAATCAAAGACTGTCTTGTGCTACAGTAGCCATGGCATACACTTGTAAAGAAAAGTTAACACTGAAAATATTTGCATCAGTTATTTTATGTCAAATATACTCATTTATCATGTCATTTAGCATCAGAAATCTCTTGATTTACATGCCTCTGCTGTTCAGTGCAAGATACAGGGTCCTTTGAATGGTAAACAGAGAGAAGATCCATGTGGGCCTTAGAGATGGCACTACTTGTTTCACAGATGGTGTCTGAGCAGAGGATAACCCACAAATAACCTGTGCATGTCCACTTTGGATCAGTGGACATCCACACCCTGCAATCCCTGACATTTTATGCCAGTATCCAAAACTGAGGTGAGATCTGCTATTCAGTGTTTGGTTTTATTTTTAAACAGTATTTGCCTAAAGACCTTTGAACTCATGACAAAAAACCAATAATGCACAGCCCTGAAGTAAGTCAAGTAATCTTTAGCTTGTTCCTGGAGTTTCTTTTTCAGCAAGTTTTCTGGGAAGTATTTACCTTTTAAATTCTATGTGGTTTCATTTATTGCTAAAAAATTTCAAACCTTGTAGGAAGTTTATAGGATCAAACTTAGGCTCTATGTGTGTGTGGAGAGAGAAAAGATAATATTGGATAGAATGGGCCCAGTTCTCATTATTGCAAAGAAAGAAGCCTCAGGGTAGAAATAAGGTCAATTTACATTTGCTTTAAGCCTTCAGAGTGGAGTGAAATGATAATGGTGAGCAGTATGAAGCTGACTGATAGAGTAAATGATTAGGCCATGGCACCAGGAGGTTTGACCTTATAAAAGGACACTCTTAGCTAACAGAAGTGAAACGCATGGCTGTCCAGATTAATGTATGAGTGGACTAAGCTTCGGTAAATCAGTTTTGGAATGGGTTGAAATTAATTTCCTTTTAGAAACAGGAGAGAAGCCATGTAACATACATATATAGACCTTGAAGGAATGTGAAATAGTGTTGTGCTGTCCCAGTGTATAACTAGAAAGACCTTATTGACTTTCTATGAAATAGCATGAGAGTCACAATAGGACAGCTTTAAAGAAGGTTAAAACTTTTTGGGAGGGGTTGTGGGTGAGTCTGCACAAGCTTCATGCTCCTAGCATTACACATCACTTTATGAGAATCCTTGCTAAAGTCCTCATGGATTGAGGTACTGCCTATAGCAGTAGGCAACTGTATCAGTGTAGTTATTTGTCTGTAGCAATAGAAATAGCACACATAACAAGAGAAAACATATTGTGTGTAGTAAAGAAAAATTCAGCTCAGCTTGTAGCCCCAGGAGTCAGAATTTCAAGACGTCATGCACAGAACCTTCATCTTATGTACCATCTTGTGATTATTGCACAGAGGTGAATGTTATTTGATGGATTACTGATGCTTATGCCAGCCAAATAATGATCAGAGAGGTATTGAAATTTACACTGGGTAAGAGCTTTAGCTGATTTTCATTAGATTTTGTACTTCTCTGTCTTGTTAAGCATAAATACTAGAGCAGTCAAGTTCCTAATCTTTGCCTTGAAAAAACTATAATACACTGCACATAAGTGAAAAATCTACTTTTATTTTTATTTTTAATAAGGCTGCTCTCCTGTATTCATATGTATTCATACTACTGTTGAGAAACATTTAGTGCAGAAATTATGCACTACCTCAGAGAGAATGTAGTGTTATAGCCATATCATGTATTTGTGTATACTGCTTAGGCTTCCTGTAAAGTGATGTTGTTTTCTAGGAATGAGCAGTACAAATGCTAATCTGATGTAATGACAAAAGAGACACCTGCAATGTTATGATATGACCTGTAATGAATGTGAAGGGTTCCTAGCACTGGCAGTGTCTGTGGGACTTCAAAGTCACCTTAAACTATTTGAGAACAGACATTAATCTAAAGTTTTAGTCATTTATATTTCTAAGCCAGGCTATTATCTTCTATGGTTTGCTCTGCTGGTGCCATCAGAAAACCCAGTCCTATTGAAATCAGCAGGAGTTTGCAATTAACTTGGACAGAGTCAGAGGACAGGCAGCACACTGAATCTTTCCAGTTCTTATTTTCCCTGAATTTCAAACTGTGATCAAGACACGTTTCAGTATGTCCTGTTGTATTTCATCTGCTTTCCATATCTCTTTAGCTATAAAATCTAAAACTCCTTTGAATACTGTTCGTGGTATGGATATCAATGGAGCAAGCAAATGGTTCATCCCCCGTGTAGCCTACTTGTTTCTGGACAGTCCCAGCCTGCAGGGCTTTTGCTGGCTTAATACAATGTTTTTCTAGTAACAGCCCATGCATATAATAAAGAAACATTGAGGGTTTCTTAAACCTGTATGAGGTGGAGGTACTGTGATTCATTAATCTAGGTCCTCTCTGACTGTAACATGGGTTTATCCGAGCACAGTACAAACTATAATTTGCTGGCTTATTTTAACATAACATAGTTCATTGTTCATTTGCTTGGAATATGTCTTTGAAACACACATACACACAAACACACACACATGAAATTGCTCATTGGCCAAAGTGATCTTTGCCTCAATCAGTTTGAAGACTAAGACAGAGGCAAAGTTCTGTCACAGTTGTATCGGTAGAGAGCTGCCTCAGTTCTCCTGGTAAAAGTGAGCTGTCAAAGCAAAAAAACAGTGAAGAAAAACAGCTGACTGCTTTCACCTTCTGGTTCACTATCAGTGAACTTTGTCACAAAAGGATTAAAGGCTGTTTGGTAATGATGTACTGATGAGCTTAAGGAAGCAGAGCAAGTAGTTTTGGCAGCTGATCAATAGTACTAGTTGGAAGCTACTGAGCAAGCTGCATGGAGCAGGCGCGTCATGGATTGTTGGCACATCATCATATACAAATTTGTCTTTGCAATTTAAAAACCATGAGTAACGTAAGATGTCTTTGCTTTGACATGAAGTGAGACTACTTTTGATCTATCTGTCTATTTTGACCTAATTTTTCTGTTGATTGTGCAGGAAAGCTGACAAATTTTCATCTCCGTCTGAAAAAGGTTTTGGTAGAAACACATTCAAAAGCTAAAACATGCCAATGGTATGTTTAGTACAAAGAGGAGAAGGAAGTGCCACATTTCCTTTCCAACCCTTCTCCTCTTAAAGACCAAAGCTGACCAGAAGTTTTGATACTGTTATGATTCCTTTAAGTGGAATCTGAATGGTGAAGTAACCAAGAAAAACTGCGTAAGACAGTCCCTCTAGAATACTCCTTAGATGTAGCATGCCTCCAGCCAGGTCCCCAGGAACCAGCTGTGTGAAAGCCACTTGTTAGATTTAGGGTGAATACCCCCACTTACTAAAAACTGAGATCACCTCTACTTAAATTGCTTACATGGTAATATCAAATATAAAGAAGACACATAAAGACTCTTGCTGTTTGCACAGACAATGTGTGTTTGTTATGTCTGTGCTTGTTAATGGAAAGCTACAATTACAGCCATTTTCTCTTAAGTGTTTTACATAAAGCCCTCCTGCTCTTTAAGACTTGTACAACATGTTTGCCAATAAGCAACATGAACAAATGTAACTATGTTTTTTTTCCAGGGGACAGTATTTAAATTATTGATTAGAGAGCAAGTGATAAGTTAAAAGGCAAAGGCACTTTACAGCAGATCAAATTTAAAGATAAAACTAACCATATCTAGGAAGTTACTTTCATGTCCCTTTACATGGCAGGGATACCACTAGTGTGTTTGTGCACTTCAAAATCTTTTAATATTGAAAGAAGAGCTGGTTGATATTTGGTAGAATTTCCATGTGTTTATCTCATTTGTCAGAGAGTTTTGTTGTTTTCAGATCAAGGCACTGGTAATTTCTGCAACATTTGCCCTGTGTTTATGGTCATGTGTCTAATGTGTATCAAGAAATTTAATCTTTACCTTGCCTACTGCTGGGGATCTCGATGCGACAGAATTCATTTAATGTATCATGACCTTGTAAGCATAATTTTCTAGATTATACCCTCACCTCAAACCAAATAAGGAATTTATCTGTGTTTTATCAGAAGTACCCACACAACCATTTGCTATGAGTCTCTATGTTTACCTCTACTCCTGGAGCTACCCGGTAACAGTAAAAGTTTGTCATCTCTAGCAAGGGATGAAGTATACATTTCCTTTATACAGGAGAGGATTACTGAAACTGGGGGATCTTGTATCCAGTTCTACCTGAGAAGCATGTGCCCCTATGGCCTCACACCTTGTTGTTAACTGGCCATTCCTTAATCCTCTTCTCCCTTGTTCTCTCCTAGTGTGGTCTGTCCCCTATGCCTGCCTCCTAGTCCCATCCTCTTTGCTTAGATAGTTCAGACTGTTCACTGAACTTCCCATGCTAGATTGATTCTCATAGTCCAATCACTTAACACTTTCCTCTCAGAGGACTTCAGAGGTCAATTCCCACCACCCTGTTTTTAGCTCACTTGTTCAGATCATTGTGGTCTGCTTCTCCACTTTTGTTCCTCCTCCCATTTTTTTACTTTCTTTGATCTCATGGTTTCTTGCAAGGACTTACAGTGCTATTCTCTCCAACTGACCTCTCATTCATTCTCAATCTTCCCTCCTCTGAAGCCCGATGCAGGGCCTTTTGACCATATAGTCCAGGATCAATATTCCTTCTGCTTATGTTTCTCATGCCTTCTCTCTCCCTGTTATTTCTGCTCTCTTTTTCTACAGGTCTGTTTTCAGGCATTCCTCCTCGCCTTTTCCTTCCCCATTTCCCTCCTTCCTTGTTCTCTTAGATCACTGAAAAGGGAGAGTTGTTTGCTAGAACAAAAAGACCTCAGGGTGGTGAAGATAGAGGGAGAGGAAGAGAGAGAAGAAGGGTTCAAGAAGAGGGACCAACACTGGACTCGTTTGACTTCAGATACCATCTGTATATGTCCTAAGCATGTTTACTGCACTGTTACTATTTACTAAACAGTCTGAACTAAAATTCCTTTACTTCTGGAATTTGGAGGTTCTTATAGGGTGCATCACTGATGAAACTTGAGATAGCCAGGCAGAGATTACGGCAGCATGTGTTGGTTGAGGTGGGAGATCTGTTCTGCAGCTCCTCTGGGAAAAAAGGAGGTGACTGCTGTGATTCTTCCCAAAGACATGATTTGCGTTTGTATCCATACTGTAGATCCTGTTTTCTTTAAGGAACTGTAGCTATAATGCTTGGGGGATGGAGAGCTGAACAGCAAGGGCATAGCAATAAAAAATGGGACAGAAATGTCCATAGCTGCTGGGAACATCCTGGCGTGCAGGTTGTGACAGCTGTTAAGGGGAAAATGAGAGACAGAGGCCTGGAAATTTACCCTTCTTTTTGGTTTTCACAGTGCAAATCCAGTCTCAGTCAGAAGCTCATGGCTGCAGGCTAATCATTACTAATGCTTATGTCTTTCCAGAACAGTACTGCCCATTGGTAACTGCTGCTTCTCTTCGATTGGGGCTGTTTCCTCTGCGCCATTTCCTCTGCTCCTTGCAGTTCCAACTTACTCCAGCCTTTCCTTTGTCATTGAAATCTGTGGGAGCGTCAAATGGTTTGGGATGAAATCCAGGATGAAAAGAATAAAGGAAATAGTAGTGAGAATAGGATCTTTGACGTTATGGAACTGTTTGCCCATAAAAAGGAGGGAATTCCGTTCACAAGAGCATGAGAGAACATTGTAAAGGAAAATACTACAGAGAATAGTACTGCACCACCGTTAGAATAGGTTAGATCAGGGTCAGCAGTGACAGTGATTTCAGATATTAGTTTTCTTTCCCATACTAGAAGTGCGGATGCCAGTATAGTACCATCAAGAGATGTTGCTTAGCAGAGGCGCAAGATGCAGCTTGCCAACTGGGAACTCTGTCTCTCCCAGATGTCTCTTACAGGTTGATGTGGCACTCAGCACAAAGTTTTGTGTGCTTAGGTTGACACAAAGGAAATCTCAACTCACACAGGTGCTGAGAGTTTACTTCTCCCATTTACTCACTATTTATGAGGCCCACAAAATTCCAAGGAACTATCAGGAATTTGGTTGATTGCTGGGTGCCATTACCCCCAAAGCTTCCCCTCTAATTAGCTCAAGTATTACTAGCCAGTGATGTTTCTCTTTTGGATGATAATCTTTGAATGAGCCTAGAGGGAAAGAGAAAAGTGTTCTCCAAAGCAAACAGTTCAATGGCCCAAAGGACTGCGAACAACTATATTTAAATCTATATACATTGATTATAGACAGTTCCAAAACTCTTTAATAAGAAAAAAAGTGATGTCTAGCATGATGGGCTCCAATTGATTCTCATACTTGGGATTGAATCAAGGGACATCAAAAGCTGAAAAGCACTTGTTACTGCCATTTGAGCTAAAAGGCTGTTGTTTCGTAGTGGGAATGTATTATTTCACATTCTCTATGGCCCTTGATAAGGGAAAATTATAAAAAAGCAGACTGTGCTTTGTAAAAGAAAGTATTGGTATCCAATGTATAATACATAGTGTGTGGGGAAAGGTATTCACTTGTATTATTTCAATGTTGCTGTCATTGTTTCATATTTTATTCAAAGACTGCCAAAACCTCTTCATAGGAGAGAACAGCACAATATTACCTGATTTTAAAGTAGGGATAAGAAGTGTCTTTGGAGAATCTAAGGAGAATCTCCATCCTTTATTGGATGCAGGGGAAACATAGCGACAAAGCGTGAGGAAAAGGCTGAGGTATTTAATGACTTCTTTACTTAAGTTTTTAATAGTAAGACTGGTTGTTCTTTGGGTACCCAGTCCCTTGAGCTGGAAGACAGGGACAGGGAGCAGAATGAAGCCCCCATAATCCAAGAGAAATGGTCAGCAGCCTGCTACACTGTTTAGACACACACAAGTTTATGGGGCTGCATGGGATCCACCCAAGGGTACTGAGGGAGCTGATGAAATGCTCGGTGAGCCATTTTCAGTTATCTGTTAGCAGTCTTGGCTAACTGAGGATGTCCTGGTTGACTGGAAGTTAGCAAATATGATGCCCATCTACAAGAAGGGTTGGAAGGAGGATCTGGGGAACTACAGGTCTGTCAGCCTGACCTCGGTGCCCAGGAAGATTATGGAGCAGATTATTTCAAGTGCCATCACATGGCATGTATAGGACACCAGGCAATCAGACCCAGCCAACATGGGTTTATGAAGGACAGGTCCTCCATGACTAACCTGATCTTCTATGACAAGGTGACCTGCTTAGTGGATGAGGGAAAGGCTGTGGATGTTGTCTGCCTAGACACCATTTCCTATAGCATTCTCCTTGAGAAACTGGCTGCTCTTTGGCTTGGACAGGCTGGACAGTTGAGGCCAAAGCGTGGTGGTGAATGGAGTTAAATGCAGTTAGTGGCCAGTCACAAGTGGTGTTTCCTAGGGCTCAGTGCTGGGGTCAGTCCTGTTTAACATCTTTATTGACAATCTGGACAAGGGGATTGAGTGCACCCTCAGTAAGCTTACAGATAACACCAAGGGTTGATCTACCTGAGGGTAGGAATGCTCTAGCGAGGGATGTGGACAGGCTGGATCGATGGGCCAAGGCCAATTGTATGAGGTTCAACAAGGATCAGTGCTGTGTCCTGCACTTGGGTCACAACAACCCCATACAAGCTTGGGGAAGAGTGGCTGGAAAGCCACACGGCAGGAAAGGACCTGGGGGTGCTGAATGACAGCTGGCTGAACATGAGCCAGCAGTGTGCCCAAGTGGCCAAGGCGGCCAATAGCATCCTGGTTTGTATCCGAAATAGTGTGGCCAGCAGGACTAGGGAAGTGATTGTCCCCCTGTACTCGGCACTGGTGAGGCCGCACCTTGAATACTATGTTCAGGTTTGGGCCCCTCACTACAAGAAAGACATTGAGGTGCTGGAGCTTGTCCAGAGAAGGGCAACAAAGGTGGTGATGGGTCTGGAGCACAGGTCTTATGAGGAGCGGCTGAGGGAACTGGGGTTCTTTAGCCTGGAGAGGAGGTGGCTCAGGGGACCTTATTGCTCTCTGCAACTACCTGGAAGGAGGCTGTAGGCAGGTGGGGTCAGTCTCTTCTCCCAGATAACAAGCAACAGGATGAGAGGAAATGGCCTGAAGTTGTGCCAGGGGAGATTTAGGTCGGATATTAGGAAAAACTTATTCACCAAAAGGTTTGTCAAGCATTGGAACAGGCTGCCCTGGGAAGTAGTTGAGTCACCATCCCTGGAGGTAATTTAAAAGACCTATAGATGTGACAGTTAGGGCCATGGTTTGGTGGTGGACTTGGCAGTCTTAGGTTAGGGGTTGGACTTGATGATCTTAAAGGTCTTTTTCAACCTAAAGGATTCTATGATTTGCCCAGTTTTGTCTGCTTTTTTATGAAGTGAAGTTTTGACTTGCTTCAAGCAAAGGAGGTAATTCTTCAGCAAGAGCTCTGATCACTAGAGTATAAAGCAGCTGTCCCATTCTCAGATGCAGTCTGGGCATGATTTGCATAAGGAACTTGGGCATCTGATAATTACCTCTTGAAAATACATAACTAAAAACATGGCTAGTGCTGAATGTTGCCATCTGTGGAATTGAGCCATGGTTTATATTTCCCTAAATAAAAGACAGTTTTAATATCCAAAACTGACTGAAGGGAGTTACGGTTTCCTCCTTCTTCTACTGACACCCTTCCACCTTCACTAACATTTATTCTTTTCCTGTCAGCTCTATTGGTGATGTGTATGTCTTCTTGCAGCTACCCAGTGGGTGCCTGGCTTGAATCCTGGCTTCTACCCAAAATTTTCTTGAGTATATTTGTTTGATCTGTAGGCACAGAACAGAAAGATTCCAGTTTTTGCTCCTCTTTGATAGTCTCCACTGGTCTGCAGATGAGTGATCAAATGAGCAAATTGGAAGATTTCTTCTTTGAAAACCCAGTGGCCCAAATTAATGTAGGATCTATGGAAGCTTGGACTTTTGCTCATTGCCGCAGGTGTCCTCTGCATTCCTTATGTTATCTGTGTGTCCTGTTGTATGGGACCATACTATAATATAGGAATGGTCTTTGAAGAATTGCCACCTCTTATGAAAAACAAGTCCTTTCATGGTTACCAGATCATACGTTTTGATTATGTGGGGAGTAACAGTCTTTGAAGCTGAGTCTACTGCAAAGACAGTGTTTCTTGAATTATATTTAATTAGCTTTTCTGATTTAAGTTAATTTTCTTTTCTGATTTAAATGCTCTTTTACATCAACTTCCAGGGCTGGTATACTCACTGGCGATTGAATTCTCTGTTAACTCAGTCACGCTTGTGGCCAGAGGATAAATTTGAAAGAAAAAGTAGCAAATGACAATGTTATGAAGTACTTGCTCTGTGAGAGCACCTAGAAAAGATGTTCTCAAATTCAAGGTCGCAAAACCAGAATTGTAAGTGATGTCATGACATCATGCATTAGGGGAAGATAGCCCTTCCCTCAACTTTGCAAGGTTTTCAAACTAGTCAAAAAGACAGCATCAGACTAATGCAATAACTTCTGGGAATGATCTCACATATTTGTCTGATTCTTTTATTTCTCACTGGATGTTCAAAGTTGGCCACTGTTGGAGACAGCATGTTAGGCTCAGGCTTTCAACAAATTCGAAGTGGCTGTTCTTGCATTCTTTTCTTCTGGGTAATCATTTTGCTGTGTGGTCAATCAGTTAGGTTACTTATAAAGTTCCCTTTGGCCTTTAAGTCTCTGAGTCCTACAGTGCTGACGCACATGTCATCCCTGGTGAAGAGAGCAATTCTGTCAACTGTCATGTTACTGTTTGGATGTTTATGACTAAGAGCTTGTATATAGAAGGTGAAGAAGTGCTGAAGCTAGCTGAGTAAGATGTCAAAGAGACAGCAAGAAATGACAATTTGCAATGTGAGACAGATAAAAATGTCAATAATCCAAATGTAAATGAGTTTTTTTACATTATGAAGCATTCATGAAGGAGGCTGAAGGCAGATGCCCGCAACTTAGGTAGAGTTTGCAAATATGGCAGCAGAAGGTGGTAACCCACTATAGAATATCAGGCACAGAGGAGAGATGATGATCAAGAGGTATGAACACATGAAGACTCAACTGCTTTAAGTAGAAATTATTCCATGAATTGCAAAAGATGGAAAAGACAAAATTATATTTTCTGCAGATCTATTTAATGTCTCTTTTAAAATATAAAATAGTTGGTGTTCTGCAACTGCGAAGAAACTTATGGAGGAGGATTTTTTTAAGAAGAGATACAGAAATGATCCAAGAGGCTGTGCAGTGAGAAAGTTAGCTGTATGGTTGGCAAAATAGTAATGACAGAAATGAGGCATCGAATTTGGAGATAAAAAAGATGGTGATTCTTTTAAACTTCTGGATTCAGACATGAATATCTGACAACTTGCAGGCTTCATTCCCTCTACTTTTGAACGAGCAGGATTATCTAAGCTCCTATCTTTCATCAATCATCCATCAGGGCAACATGAAGCATTGGCAGAGTCCAGGCCAGTCGCGGCCATCTGATGCTGTGAATCAACCCTGTGGTGGTAGTATTAATAGCAGAGTGAAGGTATCTCATAAGTTTCCTGCAATCCTGAGTCTCAGGCTAGCTCCTTGCAAGATTTGCTTCCCTCATCCATGTGTCTGGCAGTTTGAACATCACCTGTAGTGTGGGAAACTGACCTTTTCTTTCTCGTTCTTCCCTCTTTTTCCTGATCTATAAAACCACTGTGCCCAGTAGCTAAATACATTTTTTGCTTGGCCTGCCTGGAGACGAATCTTATCATGACAGTGATAAACACACATACCTCTTAACAGATGCATAACTCCATAACTTTTATTGTTTTGTGAGAGCTGCTTAGATTTTAAGGATAGCAAGCACAAACAAGAAGAGACCTGAGGCTTGGAGGATGCCGTAACTGTGTAATAGTACATTATACTTCAATTTAGAGAAGCCCTTCAGGAGATACTATTGCAACTATATAATGAATTTCCTTCATGATCTCCCTTGCTGCTTTTTCTTTGATCAGAATGTCAGCTTCCCTATGAGATTACAGCACTGTCACCTAGAGTAATAGTGCCTTGGGTTCTTTTCTGTTTAAAATGATTTGCTTGTTCATTTATCCGCTTCTTTTCAGAGTGACCCTGATTGTTCTTATTTGTTTTAAATTCATGTTTTTGAATGGGAATGAGTATAATTTTGGCTTCTGTGATGCTCAGGTCGTTCATTTAGGAAAACCATTTGTTTCCCTCCTTCATTGACTTGTTTCATTAACACGAATAATTCACTTAATCTCATGACCTGCTGATCTGGAGGATACCATCAAACTGAAAGATTACCCTCTTAGATAGTAATGATCTAGTTGACCCTTTTAATATTGCATTATAGATAGCGTAAGTGATTATTCCATTTGATTAGCAGTGCAGGGATCTGCTCCATTACCACAGGAACCACCTCCAAGGCAAAGCAGGAAGAAGAAAGTGACAAGAAAAACTTAAAAGGAATATACAACATTCAGATGGAATTCTCCTGCCTGAATTAAGTTAATTTCTGAAAAAAATTTTTTTTGTAATCAGTGGCAATTAAAACCAATTACTCAGTACTTGCCTTGACATTTAGTAGAGTATGGTAATTCAGCTGCAACTCACTTGGATGGTAACAGGAAGGGAGGAGAGAAGGAGATGAGAAAACACAGCAGTATTTTGCTGCTACTGGCACAGAAAGGCTAAAAAACGGTTGCGATTGCTTTGGCAATAGAAGTTAGAAGAATACCTGAAAAACTTCCCTAAGTGAAAGTCATTAAATGATACCACATATGGCAAGTAAAAGAAAAAGCCCAGCAGGAAAATTATATAAAGGAGGAGTGAAAAGAACCTGACTTGTAAAGTAGCTGTTCAGCTTATAAAACAAGAATGCACTACAGATTACATTCTTTCTTCTTGCTTTGTGCAATACCTAATACCAACAGGTGTTTTACAGCTCAGTCAAGAGGAAAGAATCCTAAAATGAGCTTATTTTGTGGGATTGCAGACTCTGGGCATTTTGAGTGCAGGTGACTCAGAGTTAACAAATTGTAAGAATACTTTATGGTAAATTACAGGGAAGTGATAAAATAAAGGGGCTATATTTTTAAAACTTTTAAAATATTGAACATACTTGATAGGAAAAAGTCAAATAGTTATAATGTTTATGCATCCTGCTTATTTCTGAATTTCTCCTGCACGCATTTCACACAAGTATCCATTACAACAAGATAGTTGTATTAACATTACTGGGAACTCTATGGAAATTTTTGGACATGAACTTAAAACCTGTCTTCTGCAGGTGCCTGGGGCTGTGCAATTCCACTTCATGTATCACATCAGGACAGTGAAAAGTAGAGTAACTCTGTGGCTGTTTAGAGAAGTTTGAGCTGATAACTCTTAATACCACTTAGTTGAAATCCAGTGTGATTCAAATACATTCAATATTCTTTAAGCTGGTGTTTCTTGACGAGGCGGAAGTAAATACACATCTTCACCACCTTTAAATGTGACTCTAGCCTGTCTCTGTAACAATCAATAGAAATGGGAGCATGTCCATTGATTTTACTAAGAGCTAAATCAGGCCTTGCAGCAAGACTGCTGAACTTAGCAAAACCTGAGAGTAAAGAATTGTTAGCAAAATGGCCTCTCCTTCCCCCTGCTTCTGGAAGAGGAGAAGAAACTTACCTGTAACCAGGCAAAATCATAATAAAAATAGCAACAAACTGAATTGTGTTTTTTGCAGACACTTCTAGAAAGACAAGATGGTAAGCTCTCTGTCATGATGCTGTCAATGTGGAATGCAAATCAAAATTCAGTGCCCCTTATGGCAGGGCAGTGTGACCTGACCAACCATTAGGCTGGTATTCAATTTGCAATAAGATACAGATGAGGGGTAAAAAAAAAAGGAAGCACTATTTCAGGTAGGCATCTAGCCAGTATGTTTCAGCTAGCATCCTCAAGGCCTACAAAACTACTTCTAAGTTGGTGAAAAATGGCCAATTTACTGATACTGTTAATCATAGTTGTGTTAAATATAACATGACCCAAAAAGAAAATTTTCAACTGCCAGTGTCATTCAGTGGTGTAACTTCCTCTGGATACACTTTTTAAAGTGTAATGAAAAGAAACTGGGCTTCTGCCACAGTTTCAGCTCCTTCTTATGGACCTATGTGCTCATGCACATCACCTCTTGATAGTACTGCTGGTGAGGGAAAGGCAGACTGTGTTTCTAATTTTGCAGCAGGGTAACTGTGCTCAGCTGTGGAATCTCCATGCTCTTTTTCTACTTACTCTCTAATGAGCTGCTACCCAGTGCATCACTGGAACAGTAGCATAATGTGGGTATGACATAGACACTGTAGGCAAAGAAAACCCAAGGGGAGACACAAGTAAAGGTATTTGTGTCTTTTTTCGTAAGGCCATCTGCATGTTCTGCCTGGTTTGTTCATTCTTCAGATTGACCAAGGTAACTTAACAAATTGGTTTGGCATGGAGGGTAAGTTGCTAACAGCAGCAAATGAAACACTAAAGCCAAACATAATTAAAGTGTCCTGAGGACTGTTGGATGTAAGAAAAGGTTTTGTCTCCTTCCTTTAGAAATATTAGAAAATGCCTCTACAGATTTGTTCAGTCAGCTAAGCAACAGGTTATATAATCTAGTAAAACTAGTTCTGGTACTGCCAGGGTTCTCTGGTGTATCTACCAACAGTGATGTAGCTGCTAGGATGAAATGCAAGTTGAAATGGAAACAGTTGTTTTGTGTTTGTTTTGGTTTGGTTTGGGTTTCCCCTACTTCAAGCTTTACTTTATGGCGATTTCAAATGTTTCTGTTCCTTCATAGAAGTGACTCAAAAGTTAATTTTCAGTGATCAAGTGATTTGGAGAGAGCAGAAATATGTGCTTTCAGATGCTCAAAATAGTCTTGGTTCTCCACCAGAGTGTTTGTACAGGCTGAAAGGGAGTCAGTGCACTACAGTATGGTGTGATACCAAACATAACGAAGAGCTCTGTAAGGTGTAGCACTGATTGAGACTTAATATATTAAAACAGCTGTCCATTGCTTATCTTCAAGCCTTTTCCTTCCTCCTTATCTCTTCTATAATGAAATCTTTTTATTCTCTTGACAGAGAAAAACAGAGAGCTCCAGGTGGAGGGAACAGCAAGCAATTGTTATGCTGTTTGCCTTCTCATAGAGATTCTGCTTGGAGACGGTGGCTTCGTGTTCTGCTGGAGACTGTCATAGTATGAACATTGCTGAGCATAGCTAGTAAGAGTGCACATAGTGAAGTTGCAAAAGGGCCTGGGCTTTAGTCTTCAGATTTAGTAAGGACCCAAGAATGAAGCATGTAAATGAAAAATTACTGCATCCCCAGGCACTCTCCCAGTGATTGTGTCCTTGCCTTAGGCAGCAGTACCCACTGGGCCAGTGTTCTGTATGATTGGCTACACAGGGACCATTGTGAGTTGATAATGCTGCATTTGTGTCCAGAAGAGTTTCCACCATTTGAACACCTTCGCATTCTCTGCAGTGTTTTTCAAGTAGCCATCCAGCAAAATAAATTCAGCTCTTGCTGCCTTAGCTGAAAGAAATTGCAGATGTTTTGGCCTTTTCATTCTCAGACTCATCACCATCACAGATCTTCATTAGCAGAGGGATCAGAGTTGTATTATTGTCTGCAGTAAGTGCCTCTGGATGGTTAGTGAGATTTGTAATATCGTTTAGAATTTGACAGTTTCTGCTGGTGTCAACAGGTGAAGGACCATATGTGTCCCCTTATAGTAGCCATGTTTGGACTAAGTATCTTAAAGGCAAGGCAGTGCTTAGTAGTTCTCTTCACAGAGGTTTATATGCTAGTGAGCTCTGAAAGTGGGTTGTTTAGAAAAGAGCATCAAAATTGTCTCTCCCTCTGAAAGACAAGTGAGAAAATTCTGTTAAATCTATTTATGCAGTCGCTGTGCTTTATCAAAACTAATTTTTAATTAATTTTGTTGGGAATTGTACATCTATAGGCTGGAACCCATGGGGAAAGGCTCGTAGGAGGCGCTTACTTGGAGTAATAAAATCATACGTATGATGATGATTCTGCGACTTTACCTATGAATTAATGACCAAAGAGGAGAGAACTCCCCTGTTTTTCATGGTGAAGGAGGAGAGATGAACAGCCCAGTTGCCTGCACTACAGAATACGTTGATTCTTATATCCACTTTGACATCTAATATTCCAGGTTCAGTTGTGAGGCATGCATTTGTGTACCATACAGGCAAGTAAGGGGTGCAAGGTCACTTTTCTGACTCTCCCTGCACTGTTCAATTGCCGGGCAATAAGCCAGGGGTTACTTTTTTTCCAAGTGGGTGACTGTAGGAGTTTATCTATCCCTTTGCTTGCCAGAACTGAACTGAAGGGACTTCTTTAGGAAAGTACACTTAAATGTGTGAATAAACATTTGCAGAACTGAGACTTTCCTGACTTCTCCCTCCCTAAAGATGTTCTTTCCTTAAGTTGGAGTCACCCTTTAACAACTTTTTCATCTAGCTATTCAGCTGGCTGCTCCATGGCTCGTCTAGCTGCTGCTTCAGGTCAAGTGATGATGTGAGAGAACAGCCTGTTAGTGTCTCAGTGAACACTGCTCTTTCTCCTGGCTCTGAACCCTGCTGCTATTGTGCTTCTGCCGGAGGAATTTGTCTTTGCCTTTTAGAGGTAGGAAGAAATGGATACTTTTACAGTGAGCATGTGATTTGGAAACTCAGGCACAGACTTTGGAAAGCTGCCTGTTAGCAGCTCCTGGGATTTTTAGACCTGGAACTGGGCACGTCTTTCCTTTCCAGTACCCTTAGGAAGTAAGCTATGGAGAAGACACCTTGGAGGTTAGACATTAGTAGAGCTATCTGACAATGCAAGATGAGGTACAGAGGCGCTAAATGATGAGTTTTGTGTGCTTAGTGATGATATGATGATACTTCTCCCTTGACTTGTGCAATGATTAGGCTTTTATTAGCAAGCTGTGGAAGAACCCCCTTTTCTAGCAGCCTGACCTCTCTCTCCCCACTTTTGGTGCAATGTGGATGCTGTGGTGCCCAGCTGCCTACTCACAACACTTCTGCAACGAGATCTGACTGGTGTCAGGCCTGAGGCATCCTCAGAAAAAGGTTGGTGGGATTGAGTCCCCTTGGCAAGGTGGGCATTGGCCCCTCCCACCCTTGACTACTTCAGAATCTTGATTTGAAGGCTCTGAAGGTTGACTTTGCCTCAGGGTTTCTGGGACTTCAGCCAAAGCTGCTGGCTTTGGAGCAATTAATTAGCTATAGAGTGGCAACATTTATTAGGCTTGTAATATCAGCGGTGTCTGTGTTTGTGAACTTGGCCACCTACCTATGCTTAAATAGCTTTGAAAGCTAACCTTTCACTTTTTTTTTTTTTTTTAAATGGGATTGGAATTCCAACTTCATTTACTTTGTTTTGAAAAATTCAGTGATAGTTTTACAAAATCCAAAATCCATCTACCCATCTGCTTATCAGGCCACCCATCATACTTGTTAAATGTAATTCCCAGATGACCTGCAAGGGGAGACTTCTGCTCCAGACAACTGTTTTCTGTATAAAATTGCTGGGAAAGTAATGATGCAGCTTCCTGTAAACAGTATTAAAAATACCATGTAGGTGAGTGATCTAAAATTTTAATAAACCCCAAGATTTTTCTCAGTCAGTAATTTGAGGAATGAGTAGAGGCTGGGCCTATGTAAAAGGCTTGATTAGACAATGTTAGCAGCCTTCTAGAACTGTCCAAGTAATATATATAAAACAATAATGTAAATACATATAAATAAATCTATAATATACATAACATAATAGTGTAAATAGCTATAATGTAAATAAAAAGTGATAAAATAAACAAATAGGAAGTAAGCCTTTATATTACTACTACTACTACTGCTGCTTCTTACCTAAGTAAACATGAGGGAAAAGCTGTAAATTGTTCCAAATGGAGCCCCAACTGCTTCATTAACACTTCTGGGATACATGAAAGCACAGCGCTTCAGGAAAATGTGCTAAGAGGGAATCTAATCTTCATAGTAGAAAATGTAAGGAGTGCATGGAAAATAAAGAACAACCATCAGCCTTCTGCTTTTGGCAGGCTCCTCAGAGGAAAGTGACACGTTTACTGTGCAGGCCAAATCTTTGCTGGCTCCCAAGGCAATTAAAAGAATCTCAAAGTCCAAAATATTAGCCTGCCTGATTAAGGTAGCATCATTAAATCAGTGGGTGTATTCTGACTTGCTGTAGCTCGATGTCTGGCCCTGTGTGCTGTTCTGCATGCCATAACCAGGCATTGGTTTCCTTTATGGAAGCAGGGAGATGGTGACTTGGGAGGAATGCTCAGCCAAGGTGCAGCTGTGCTGTTCCTGTTGTAGCCTCAGGGAGCCTTTCATATGAAATGACAGGTCATTTTCCCTTGGCAATTGCATTGTCTTTAATTGATTTGTTACTTATAAAAAAATCAGATTCCTTGATGTGAATACTGCTCAATTTTAAATTGCAATATCACCTAATATGTGTTTATTTTAAAATAATCTTTCTTTTGCACTCATTTCACGGATATCCCGTACCCAATTTGCCAGCCAAAGAATGTACATTTAATATTAAAAAAAAGTTTCACAGAACAAAAAGACCATATATTGAAGCTTGACTCAAGTCTCTCTTTGGTAGTTAGTACAGAGGTAGTGAGGGGGCCTTCGGCACTGTTCCTTCTGCACTTCCTCACACACAGTTCCAATTTCAGGATTTTCCTATATAGCAGACCTAAAAAAAACCCCAGGGAGGCGGGAAGGGGAGTAAGCTCACCTTGAACAAAAGTATTATTAGATAAATTCAATCTGTATTCCTGTTCTCCATTTCTTCTTTCATGCTTCATCATTTTTCATTCACAAATACTGAAGTAGAAAAATAATTCTAGCAGCACCTTTCCTATCTGTTGTTCCTCTATAGAGCTAAAAATTAAATATGACGGTACTTTCACTTCATAATTACCCAAAAGACAGCTAAGAGGCAACATCTCCAGGCACATGGAGTGAGTCAGTGGCAGAGAAAGAAAAAAAAACCCCACAGCGTCTAATTCTGAGGTGGCTGGCCTAGACTGAATCATGTAATTTCACAGCCTGGTTTGTCATGGGTATGAGGCATCATGAGCTGATCGGAATGTAAATTATAAGGTTTCATTATTTTCATTTTTCTTTTGCCTTACTGCAGCAACAAAAACATCCTGAGTAAGCATCGATTATACAAGGGACTGGATAAGTCATTAATAGAAAGACAGTTTTTACTTAGAACTTGCAAGTCAGCAGTTTCTTACCCTGCATCAGGTGATATGCTCTTTCAGAAAGAATACAGAGTAAAAAAGGTCTGTGAAATTTTTGTCACATTTTGCACCTAAGGCCAGAACTCAGCTTCACAGAACAACTGTTCTCAAGGCTCTCTACAGCTGCAATGTACTTTATGGGGAAGCAAATTCCTGTAATATCTACTTCGATTTTCCCTCCACAACAGACAAAAAACTGGCCTCCATGACCACAGCATTTTGCAGGCAGTTCTGTCACATAATTTAAAAGCCACAAAATAATAACAGAAAAAATTAACATAAGTTTCTTGATTTACCATTAAATTCTGCATCATTGAAGCATACAAATACATCTTGAAACTACTAACACATGCATGAAAATAGCATTTCTGTAATCCAGGCTATCTCATCTAGGAACTTATTCCACTGGCAGTGCTGATGTACCCATCCAATGGGTTTCTTCTGGATGTTTGCCAGTTTGACCTGTTCATTTACATGAAACCTTAGCCCTCTGCAATCCTATATTTTTTATTCTCATTTTGTAAGGTAGCTTTGGATTGGTTTGCCTGGGTGTAAAAGAAAAAATTGTCTGCTTTTAACATTCTTTGGCCTCAGCTTCATCATTTAGCAGAAAAACTGTATGAAAACACTGAATTTCTCTCCTCAATGAGCTGTTGCCTCAGAGAGCAAGACAGGTCAGCTACCCAGGGTGACGTTATGGTTGAAGGGATTGCTGTAGAGCTAACTGTTAGCAGCCCTTCTGCTTTCATTCATAACCCTTGTTTCTGTAGTATTTTTAGCTCATCTAATCTGCGTATTTAGATGTGCTTGTGAAAATGGAGATTTAATGTGATAAACCTTAGAAACTCTACTGTCATCTGCCTGGTATAAATCGGTCGCTAGGGAATATCAAACATGTTACTGACCTTCAGTCTAATTGCAGCTGTCAGGCTTCCAGTCCAATCATGCTTGGAGGAGGATTTTAACTCTGTTTTTTCCTTATCTGTGCTCAATTTTGTCTTTTCTTGAGGCTCTCCAAAATGCTATGAAAGTGGAGATGGGGACTTGATTGTGATGGTTTTGGATATCGTGAGAGCCAATAGTGGTGAAGAAACCCTGTATTTTTTTTCTGTGATTTCTCAGATCTCTGGTGACTAGGATTTTTGAGCAAGCAAAACCCTTACGTACTCTTAAAGAGGCACCTGAAGACTAAACAGTGCAGCTTTGGGAATTGAGCAGTGTGACCTGCTAGTTAGACTGGAAAGTTTTGTTCGTCAACACCTATACATAGAGAGCAGGTGACCCCCTCCCACCCTTTCCTAGATTTAAGGATCGCATGAAGCATTAGGACTAATGACCTCCAAGTCTGAAACTTGTGCAAGGTCAAGAATGTCACCAATACTTTCTGCACTCAGTCACCAGCTCCTCTTCTGTCTGTAGTACATCTGTTAGACATCTGGACACAGCTTAAGGAAATCTCTAGATCCCAAAGTAAATTAATCCAATGGATAATGACCATCACAGCTTGTAATTACCAATTCACTTATGCTCTGATGTGTCATTGATTTGCAACCAGTAGATCATGTTATATCTTTTCTATTCTGACACTGTTCTACATTCAAAAATATCTTCTATGGGTAGGTAGCTTACTGTGGTAGCATCATCTTTTTATGTTCCAATTGAGATTTTAAAACTTTCTCTAGTTTTCTGTACTTTTTAATTGCCAGTCCCTTAATTTTCCACCACCTGCACAGCTACTGTTGAACCTTTGGAAGTATTAATACTAATGATATTTCACACTTATTAATTAAAGAAGTCAAGTGCATAAAAACCACTTAGACTATACTTAGCTGTCTGACTGCTTTTCAACTGTCTCTAAGCCAGCAACCTGCAAAAAGATTGAGAAAGAAAAATGTCTGCTACATCTGGTTCTGATCCCAGATCTTTCAAGTAAGAGTAAGATTCCTGGGAAGGTGCCTTACTGAAAATCATACAAGATATCCTTCATGCTGCACTGTCTACTTCTAATTCTGCTGCTTGCCTCCTGAGTTTTCTTTGCCTGACTCCATACTTGTATGGTGCCACTATGAAACAGAAATTCAGTTATTTGCCTTAGACTTTCACAGATCACAGTGAATTCTGCACAAGCTAGGGAAATGACAAGAACGATAAATTTGACCCAGGAATAAGAATTGTCATCTGATTCCTCTTGCCTTTTTCCCCTCTTGATTTTAGGTATGGTTCAAAGTCTTTCAATTTACAGATGCAAAAGATCCTGCTCCTTATTTATACTGCAGTAAAAGGTAATTCAGTTAATGCACTGAGTTAGCAAACCTTTATTTTGTTTGGTTTTAAGTGTACAGGATGCAGGACTCCTCAGAACCATACATGCACACTGCAGTGATGGCAGAACAAGGCAGCAATAGGAGACTCAGAGATGAAGAAGCTTAAACTATGCCCAGGCTAATCATACGCCTATCACAAACACAGCAAGACAGGAGGCAGTTGAGCTTGTGGGTGCAGGAGGTCAGTGGTGACTGTCCCAGATGAGGGAGACGTGGAGTGCACTGCGTGAATGGGTTGTGCAGAATACTTAGGAACACACACTAAAAAAAAGTAGCAATACAGAACTAGGCAAAGGTGTTGCTCTGAAATGGCAGGAAATGGTGGCTGGAAGAAGATTAGCTGTGTGGCTATGATTCACATGACTGTTTTCACTTAACTCTAGCAGTTTTCAAGGATGAAGGATATGATTTCTGTCTTTGTGTCAGATAGATCCCAGCTTAACAACAAAAGATGATTGAATTTTCAATGCAGTCAGGGCTAAAATGTGTCAGATTAACAGGGAACTGATCATAACTAGAAAATATCAGTCTAAAGATTAGCATTAGCTGCTAATAGATGTAAGCAATTTAGGAATGTATTATACTGTGACAGTGAGGGAGACTGGCTGGTCAGCCGGCATAGTTTCATTCAGGAACTCTGCGTTTGTACCACCATGAAGACTTGGCTCAAGATGCTTAGATTGTCAGTATAAGCACCCAGCTTGCTAACATGTCTGATTTATCACTGTGTAAGAGCTGTAGAAAATTAGTTTTAAAAAAAATGCTTTTGGAGCTATCTGCTCATAGTCAAATGAGCAGGCTGCTTCTCTTGACCAGAACTTTACAGAAATGCCCATCATCCGGTCTTAGAAATCAAAAGGCATAGTAACTGAGAGTAAAATAGCAAAAGTATGTAATAATGTGTATGAGGGAAAGGTAGAATCCACATAAGACTGAGTCTTGCTAATGGCCTAACATTCATGGGGACACACAGGTGAGGTCATGCTGGATGTGATTGTTTTACAGCAAGCTTCAGGCACAATGTGTGGAGCGTGCTCTTCTCTTATAGCTTATCAGAAGGGCTCTGGCTACAGCAGTGTCAACTATGACTTTCTGGAAAAGGCAATGTTGTATTCCTGTTCAGTGAAGACATACTCTCTTCAATTATGTGCATTAAAGGAAGGGCAAAACTGAGTGATGCATTTAATGCACAGCCTCTTGCACCCATATTGTTTATGGTTTTGTTGTCCTGCAGCTGACATTGTTGCTGGTAGATGGTGTTAGAGATTTAAATGTTGTCCTCTGGACCATGTTAAAGAGGATCCAACAGTCCTTTCTGACCACAGATCTGTATAGCTACAAGAGTATGTGGTGATGGTGAATGTTTCCCAAGGCCTTAGCTGAGTAACCTGAAAGCAAGCATTGGAGCTTTCTCTGCCTCTTCTCACACTCCCTGCCCCCAAACACTTTTAGGTACAACAACCAGACAACCAGAAGGGTAAAAAAAATGGTTAGATAGTTGAGCTAAACCAGTAGTAGTTAATGAGTCATAAGCTACCTGGTGGCTGGGAGCAAGTGAAGTATCAGAGATATCAGTATTGGGATGTTTCCCCTTTAACATTAATGACCCAAAGAAGGCAAGCCAAGTTCTGTGTATGACACCAAAGTGGGGAGACCAATCATACCGTTGCCAACAGGGCTGCCATCTGTAGGGTCCTAGACAGGCTTGGGAAACTTTATGAAATTCACCAAGGACAAACACAAAATCTGGTGCCTGGGTAGGAATAATCCCTTGCAGCAATACAAGCAAGGAACTGACTGGCTGGGGAGCAGCTCTGCTGAGAATGCTGTGGGGTCTTGTTAGGCAGTGAGCTGAGCATGAGCCCACCACATGTCCTGGCAGCAAAGGCGGCCAGCGGCACCCTGGGCTGTATGAAGAGCAGCACAGTCATCAGAAGGGATTATCCAGCTCTACGTGTAACTTGTAGCCCACATCTAGAATATTGTGTCTGGTTTTGAGCCCCACAGTGCAATGAGAAACTGGAGCAAGTTCAGTGAAGGGCCACCAAGGTGGCTGGGAGTGAGAGCACAGGCGGTGTGAGGAGAGGCTGAGGCAACCACGTTTTTTCAGCCTGTATAAGAGGTGGCTTTGAGGGAACCTGACAGCAGCTTGCTGCTACTGATGAGTTTATCCAGAAGATGGAGTTAGGCCCTTCTTAGTGGGTGCGTGGTGGGAGATAAAGGAAATAAAATGAGTAAAATGAGAGGTTAAGGCCATATATGAGGCAAAACTTTCAGTATAAGGACAGAGGCTGTGCACTCTCTCCATCTTTGGCAATTTTCAAGATCCAGTTGGACAAAGCACTAAGTAACCTGGCCTGACGTAATGGCTGACCCTACTTTGAGCAGGAGGTTGAAGTAGATGACCTGCTGAGGTCCTTGCTTGTCTCTTCATCATCTCAAAGGACTTTGGATAATCAGACAGTTGGAATACCATTTCCATCCTTGCCTGTTCCTTTGTTTTTTGACCAGTGCCATATGGTCTAGAAATAGACAAATTTACTGACCTTACAAGTTGCGTACCAAAACCTTCATGAATCTGACAACCCCAGAGACTTTCCATAAGAATTGGACAAGACTACCTGGAGTAGTTCACAGGTAAAGGAACACAGTGATCCCTGAGGATTATCCAGGAGCCTCTGTATCAACATGTAGCACAAGTCTGCTCCCAGTCCTTTGCATGTGATTCAGGATGGCAGATGATGGACAAAGTGACCACATACAAACTAAGTAATTCTTGAAACTACTGAGAGCTCCATGTGGTATGGTCACAGGAAGAAGCTGTATGTGAAAGAGACAAATGACTAAATTCCCTGTGTTGGGTACAAGCAGCGAAGAAAAGATGTCCTGGACTTTCAAATGTTTTTAAGAGAGTCAAGAACTACATTATGCTTGTGCAACATAGTGCAGAGCCATCTTAAATGCTTCTGAATGACCAAATAATAGGAATGAAAGCACTGTAGCTGTGCTGATGTAACTTTGCAGTTTCCAGTGCCCAAAGGGTCATCTCTGCATAACAAAGTATTTTGCAGTGTTCACACCCCAGTTTCTTTGGAGCTGGTTTAGAGCACTCTCACATAAGGCTCTGTTGTTCTGTAAGGAGATGCTCTTAGGGAAAAGACTGAGACTCTGAAAAACACGTTTATTCAATGTTTGATGACAACATGTCTTTTAAAATGAAGAGTCTCAAAAGGACCAGCTGCCATATAACATGTATAATAGGCCTTTGGACATTGTTCAGACTATTGTCAATTTATCCTTATATTTGGTCTACTCAGATTCTGAGTAGAGTACTTAGAGAATATAGTTCATATAGATGAAGGTCCTGCAGAAAAAGGACTCTATTTTCTTCAGGTGACCAATGTAATGGACCCTCCATCACAGATGGCTGTAGTATATAATAGTACTACTACTACTACTTCCTGGTGTCATTAGGATATTTACCTGATCTAATTTCCATCATGTATTTTGTTTTTAGCCTAACTCACCATGATGTTTATGGCTTTAAGGATTAATTGGTAGAGCTGCAGGTTCCTAATTAACAACAATTAGGTGCAGAGGTCTCACTTGAGTTCACTGGGAGCTAGGTTCCTAATTGTCTGCATGGTCTTCAAAGTTTATGATCCTTCTTGACAGCTCTGTGCAAGTAATGAGCGGACCATGTGAACATTTATTTCAAAACAGTCTTTCACATTCTCTTTGGAACTGAAATGGTAGAAATTAAGGTGCAGGATATATACTTTGAGCAACTGGAATGATCCTTGGGGACTGCATCCTTGCGTCACAAGGAGTATTCTCAGCATGTGGCACAGTCGGCAAGGGCAAGACAGAAGGATTAAACTCTTTGCCTCTCCCCCACTAACACAACAACCGCTCTTTTTGTCCCTGGTGTAACTGATGCATAAATACTCTAATATATGCTTTAGTTGCCAGGGGTGCCCTGAAAATTGGACTGTACCTGGGGATTGCTGAAATAGAAACCCTGGGGTTCAGCATATTCCTGCCAGGATTTTGCCCACAAGTGGGTAACAAAAGGAAGATCTTCATCCCTTTTTTCCTCTTGTAGTATTTTCCTCAGAGAGGAAAAAAAGGCTGTCCATGTATTCAGAGTGCTGGAAAAAGAGTTATGATGGCTACTGGGGAGGATAAGCTCTTCCCTGTCTCAATAACTTTCAAATCTAGTTGGTGGGAATTTAGCAGTATGGCTTATGGCACACAGGAAAAAATATAATCATAACAATTGTGATTAGTAATAAAACTGATCCTAAGATGTAGACAGTGGGACCGCAAGTAGTTATTAAACCATTCTCAAGGACTGTTGATTTATGTGCTGCAATGCTGTTGTATAAAGAATGCAGAGCAGATGGGCCAGTTGCCTGAAACAAGCGTGCATTTGCTCAACTGCTTCATGAAAAATGGCACTCGCTTGAGCCTTCTTGTAACCTGTTTGAATGAATGCAAATAGCAAAAGCAGGACTGTGGCATCTAGTGAGCTTGCTAGAAGGAACATTGGGAACACTGTTTTGATTTTGTCCTCAGGCAGAGAACGCGTGGGTTTGAACATTTTCTGTTGTTTGTGTGATCTCATGTTAAAAGTAAGAAGAGGTGGGGTGATTCTCACTGTATTGGTGGGCACTGCACACAGTACACAAGCTTAGGGTAGAAAGTTGATTAAAAATGTGATATTCAACTGTCTGGAGATCTCTGTCCCAGTTATCAGGGAAAGTTACTTACTATCTGAATCCTCTTAGCATATTCCTGCTGTCACTACCTTCCTGGAGGCGAGAGACAGCACGTGGCACCAGCATTTTAGCTATAAATGCAGATCTGGTGACGATTTTTGTGATGGGAAAATCCTTTCCTGGCAGAAGTTCCTTCCTATGACATTTCCAACAGAAAAGGACCATCAACTAGCATTTAACGTACTTCCCAGTTGCATTACTTTGTTCTGAAGAGACCGTCCACTGGCATACCTGAACTGGATGAGTCTAAGATAGTAAAGATGAAAAATCAAAGAAGAACAACTCAAGAAAAGCTCTGAAAAAGCAGTTGTGAAAAAAAAAAAATACCACCACCCCAACTAAGAAACACCAAACCCCTTGTAATCTCAGAGTGTTTAAAGGCTGTGGTGGGCTGGTCCTGGCTGGCAGCCAAACTCCCACCCAGCCACTCACTCACTCCTCCCCACACCCAGCAGGACAAGGGAGAAGAGAAGAGAATAAGCTTCAGCTGGAAGGGGCCTACAATGATCAACTAGTACAACTGCCTGATCAGTTAAACGCTGACCAAAAGTTAAAGCATATTATAAGGGCATTGTCCGAATGCCTCTTAAACACTGACAGGCTTGGGGCATTGACAACCTCTCTAGGAAGCCTGTTACAGTGTTTGACCATCCTCTCTGTAAAGAAGAGGATGTAATGTCAAGTCTGAACCTTCCCTGACACAGCTTTGAGCCATTCCCATGTATGCTGTCACCGGATACAAGGAAGGAGAGGCCAGCACCTCCCTCTCCACCTCCGCTCCCTGGGCAGCTGCAGAGAGCAATGAGGTTGCCCCTCAGCCTCCTTCTCTCCAGACTAGACAAACCCAGAGTCCTCTGCTGCTCCTCATAGGAGATACCTTCCAGCATTCAGGTACCAAGATCACTCAAGATAAAGACAGGGAGATCACTTAGCCGTTACTGTTGTGGGCAAAACAGACTGAGCTTGGGGAATCAAACTTATTTTATTGATAATTAAAAGAAATATTTAGTTACTGAGTTAGGTAGTGGGAAACAAAAAGACAAACACTAAAACACATTGGGAAAACACCTTACCTCTGCCATTTCTCAGGCTCAGCTTCACTCCAGGCTCATTTCTTCTTTCTTTATTGCTGCTGCAGATTATGCTCAGTTCCTTCAGCCAGGAAAGTTGGACTGTTGGTTAGTCAGTACATAGCAGTTCTTCTCTGCTGTTTCTTTCTTCTCACACTTATCCTCTGCTCTAGCATGGGCTCTCCACAGGACACAGTTCCTTCAGGAAGATCCACCTGCTCTGGTACAAGTCTGCTATGGCCTACATGGCAAAACCTGCTCCACCATAGAACTCCTTCTCCTCTGACCTTGGTGTTCCCTTTGCTGTTACTCACTTTTTCCCTTCTTCCTCTGCCTGTCCTTAAATATGTTTTCATAGAGATGCTACTAGCTTCAGTGACAGGTTCAGTTGTGTCCTCTAATGGGTCTGTTTGAGCTGGCTGGAAATGGCATGGCTGTGTGTGGCATACAGCAGACCCTGATCTCTTCTCAGAGAAGCCACCCTTACAGCTTACAGCCCCCTGCTGCCAGCACCTGGCCACCTACACCCAATACATAGGCAAAAACAAAGAAAAAAAAGTCAACAGGACCTCAAAGTCCAGTGCCTGAATAGATACTTATCAGGCCTCATTGTGATAGCAGGTTCATGGTGCAAAAATCACCTTGATGTCACTTGATCTTCTCATGGTAGTAAACAGCACATAGTTCTGTTTGTAGCTTTGGGCCCTGGGTTATTCTAATTTGTGCACCCTCTCAGCCAAGATAGCAGAGTGCTAAAACAAAAAATCTCTAAATGTAAAGCATACTGTTAATCATTTTTTTGTGTTCTCCAGTTGCAGTATAAACTTCTAATGTGCATCTGTTCTGTTGCCCCAAGACAGAATTTATTTGTGATATAAAAAACATACATCCAACTATGGGTAATGTAGGAAGCTCCATCCTCAAGCTGGCTGTTGGCTAGAGAGGCTACTTTTGGCATTTTGTTCTGCAGGATCTGGTGGAAGACTGCATGGGGAGAAGGGAAAGATCAGTTGTGATGTATCAGTCTACTTTGCCAGAGGGTTTGTCAGTATATTTAGCAAAGAAGCATTTACTATCTGTTTAGCTTTGGAAGGTGAAGAAAAATAACCTCCTGAAGGTTTTGCCCTTGTAAATATTTTAAAGAGCCCTTCAAAAAGTCTTCACCCAACCGTATTCTAAGTGTCTAGCTGATACCAGCTACCCAATATTATCAGGGACAGATGGTAAGCACTTTGTGTCCTGTCAGGTCTTGTAGCAGTTTAGATGCTCTGTTATGCTTACCATACATACCTTTCTCAAGTGTCATTCTGGAACGGGGTTCATGCCTTGGTTTTGTCAATGTGAACTGCTTTGCCAAATGGTCATCTTCTAGGGTCCAGTTGTTTACAAGAGAACAGTCCATTGGAGTTAAGAGCAGTCGAGCCTCTTCTAAGGGAATCAGTGTCTCTAAGTTTTGACTCTTCTTTTTCCAAATTTTTCTCCAATTTCAGTTCTGTATAAAGGATTAAAATGCAGAAGCTTTCTCGTATCTTTCATAGTTATTACTATCTGGGTGAGTTAACCGAATATCCCAAATATAGCTGTTGCTAAAAATGTGGCTAAATTCCGGGTTTTGTCCTTTTAGGTGTTTTCCCGTTGATTACAGATAGAAATGAAATGCATTTTACACCTTTTGCAGTTGTATTTAATTTGGGGAATTTTAAACTGACCCATCTGTCATCTTCCATTTTACTGCTATTACTGTGTGATGCTTGGCAATCAATCAGCTGTCAGCAAAAGAACTGCTTCAGTCTCTTTTTTACCTTAGAGCTATGCAAAGCAACAAGAGCTTCTCAGTGTCAAACTTGGGCAGCTTGAGAATTCATCTCAGCTATATTTACTCACAGATTAGACAGTAGTAGTAGCATTGTGCAGAAGGCAATTCATTAGATGTCTTTTTAATGATAGAAGTCATTAATTAGAGGTGCTCATTTCTCTTCTATGGATGACAAATGGATTTCTAAAAGTATCATTAGCTACAGGTTCAGCTCTTCAGTACCCGGGGTTGGGTGAAATGAATCCCATGCTTGGAAACTTCTCTCTTCTCACCTTTGAGAAGCTGAATCCAAAAGGGCACAAGCTACAATTGCACAGCAGGTTGTATCGCGGAATCTGAAGAGAGAAACAGTGAAGGCAGGAATGATGAAAGAGAAGCAGAATGGGGAAAAGAAATGAAAAGACATAATGGGAGCATGGGGAGAAAGAAAACAAATGGAAACGGAAGGTGATTTTGTGCTATATTTAGGAAAGTAGAAAAAAGGGAAAGATTTTTAAGAACAGAAGTGAATAGTTCATTTGTTCTAGAAACTTCTGAACTGCAGTAATTATTTCCAAAATACAATGCTTAGAGGGAAAAAAATTTAAAACCATAAAACCTTTAGAATCTTGGGTCTTAATTCTTAGCTTGCAGAGTGGCTGCTTTACAGGAACTTGTTCTTTAATATAATTCAAGCTAATGAGATTGCACCAAGTGTAACTTGAAGTAGGATTTGCTTTATTTCCCTAGTTATTGGCTAAGAAAATTGAATGTGGGGAAAGAATCACATCTATAATTATTCTTGTGACTTATATCACAAATTGCCAATTAAAAGTGTGGCAGGGGAACAAAACATGTTTCCTTTCGTTCCCAAACATGACCATTCCACTTATGTTCAGATACTCAAATCAAAAAATACAGGGCAATTTCTTCTTGTTGGTGGCACTGCATAGGATGTAAATCAATATGGAATTTGGTGTTTACTGATCTTCAGATTCTGTCACAGGCTATAGCTAGTGTGGATACACGCAGCATGGCTTATAAGTAGCTGGCTTGATACAGACAGCTGTGGAGTTGTGACAGCATGAAGTTCTCCACAGTCTAACCATGAGTATTTACTCGTCTTCTCTCATGACTTTAGCAGTCTGTGAGCTCTGTGCTGCTGCTATTGCAGTGCTAATGATACTCCAATCAAAAACTAATTTGTGTAAGATGAAGTCACAGCAATGACAAATCACTGCTGACATCCACCAGGGCAAGGCAGAAAAAGGCTATGTTTAAAAAAGCAGTGGAGAAACAAATGATAATTTCACTTTAAAGCCTCACTTGTAAAGTTCAGTAACGCTATTACTTCCAAGACGAAGTGTACTCTAATCAGCTAAAATCCAGACTGGTTGTATATTTACCTCCTTAGTATAGCATCTGCCCCCTCACAGTCATGAATAATTCTTTTTTCCTATATTTCTCTGTAAGTTAACTTAGTACTAGTATTTCTGTACTAAATATGGGAAAATGGAGCAGAGAAAGACTGTTTCCAAGGCCATATGAAGAAGAATAATACATGAGTTAATTCAACTATCCCCAGCGAGTGACCAAGGACAGAAATCCACATTCTTGTGGTGGTAGTTAGAAATGTGAAAGTCATCATGGAGTTTCTCAACAAGAGTGTAAGTCAGAAAACTTTTTTTTTTTAATCACCTGGACTCATGTAGAGCTAATTTGAGTAACTTAATTGTGAACAGTATAAATAACCTTAGTGACTCCAATCACCAGACATTTTTCTGCATTGGAGTAGCCTGAGTTGAGTCCTTTTATCTGGTTGTCGTTTTGCCTTTATACTGAGAAGCCATTTTCCATTTTCTTTTTAATGCAAGCCACTAGTTTAGTTTAAAAGAGACAATAGCTGTGTAACTAGGATTTTCCTTCTCTTACAGACAGATGGTGGGACCCAGTTCCCACAGGTCCAAGGGCATCCCCTGTTCCAGGGGACCTTTTCTGTGCAATAATGACATATCTTAGTTTACCATAGAGCTCCCCTCTTGTCAAGACCTCTTGATAAGGCATCTTCAGCCCTGCAGAGACAGGGGAAGTAGTAGATAAGGTGATCGTTACCCTTGTTTTCTCTCAGGACTATCCTGTTTGCCAAATAGTCAGTTTACAAGTTGCAACATTAACACTGAAAATATGAAAGTCCCTCTTTTGTACATACCAGAAGACATACAGCTTGGAGCCTATCAGGTTCAGCCTTAGTTTACGACAGAAACATTTACTCCTCTACCCCACAACAAAAATCTTTTCTTCCTCAAATGCCTGCAGAAAAGATCAGCAAAATGGGATCTGTACCTGTCAGTTCTTTCTTTCTACCCAGACTTAAGTGACATCAAAACTTGACCAATAGTCTGTGTTATAATGTGTCTGCACTGGTAGTATTTAAAAGCTGTATTTTGGATTTTGGTCTACTATCTGGCCATTTGCTCTGGAATCAGTGCTATGTTCTCTATTATATTCAGTTAATATCTAATATTTGCTTACAGATACTGCATTGCTAGCTTTGTGAGTTGTGTAATGGTTTCTGTGCATAAGCATGGGCGTAGTTTATTTAAGGGCAGTGACTAATTTCTGAATCAGTACATTATCAATGGTGGGGAATTTATGGTTTTCTGCAGGTGAAGGATGTTATTAACTGGGTATACAGTGTAAGCTATTTTACATCAGCTGTATGTCTGGGGACATACTTGGGACAGTCTGAATTCAGTCCGAACAAGCCTCACCACTATTGACTGCACTGATTTTTTTTCTGCTGTAAATTGAGTAACTTATGTAGGGTTATGAAATCTGTTAATGCCATTTTTCAATATATGCTACCTGAGCAGTGGCTGCTATCTGTGATCTGTAGCCTCTGGAGGCTTCTGGACAACTTCTAAATTGTGACTATTACTCCTTTAGATTGTGGACTAATCCACACCAATTTCAAGACCTTTTTCTGAGACCATATAGCCAGTTTAGTGTCTATCATTGCATACATGCCACTGAGGTTTCTTTTAAAATGGTTTTAATTTGCCGAGGGGTCACCAGCCACTCAGTATCATGAGCTACCTTTCTGCAGTCAGTTTCACTGTCCTGGATAATTTTGTCTCAGTACTAAATGATCGTATCTCACTTTACTCCAGGACTGCTTGATAGTATGTTGAACATCACAGATCAAAGCATGGGTGCTGTTGATGACCTCCTCTATTTTTAAAATTAATCATGTATTTCTGTCCTTTCTCAAAGATTAGGATTATCATTTAATAAACTCTTAATCTAGGGAGGACTATTATCCCATGAAGACATAGTGCCTTTAAGAGCACTCAGTGAGGGACCTTCTTAAGGCATTGTCGGGAGTGCTTATAAACCATGCCAATCAAACCATCTTTATTTAGATGCATGCTAACTCCTTCATAGAACTCTAGTTTTTTCTTGTATAACGCTACCTTCTGTAAAGGATTTTGCTTTTCCCCAATGCATTGCCCTTGTGTCTACTGAACTGATTCTTCATTACATCAACTTGCCTAATGTGGAAGTCAGACTTCCTGGATAAACTGATTTTCCAGATTGCACACCAAGCTCTTTTTCAAGATGGGTGTCCATCTGTGAATGGCTCCTTCCCTTTCAGTTAATTAAACTGGTTCATGGTTAACAAAGTGTGGTTAATCTTATCCACACATCAGTTTATCTTGTTTACTGTTGAGCTGTGTACAGGGAAACAAGCTCAGCAGGCTGATTAGCATTAGAGGAGGAACTTAAAATTATAATATATTCTGGTTCAGTTCTATAGTCTTGTCACATTTCCCCTTGGAATAAATCAGAAGTGTATGCAGCCACTTTTGCCCAGATGCTGCCCTTTGTTATTAATTTATTTTGCAATCTGTTTTTCATTATTTTGGCAAAGATAACATGCTATTCTCAGCTGCCTGTTTAGGAATCCTTTGTGCAAACTCTAACAAGTCTTTGGTGCATTTTTCTTTTTCCCTACCTCCTTATTGATCCCTCAGCTTTTCCACTGTTTCAGTGGATCATGCTTTTTTGTCTGTATTCCCAGAGATGGAAAAGTGCAGGTAATGCCTGAGAATATAAGTAATTCCCTTTATTGTCTTCTCTGTTCTTGTTTGTTTAGACTGAGGAACAGCTCGAAAATGAATACATTTGAGAGTCACTACCAGTCTCTATGATTCAAACCTGACTACTAAAATGGACCCAAAGCAAAAATTCGGCTAGAACTTCAAAGTTATTTGTCATTGGGCCAAAATACAGCTGCAACCTAAATCTAATACAGATATGAGGAAGTTAAGGTAGAGATTTTCATGTTTAGGATTTATACCTGCAAGTTTAAAGCAAGGTGCAGTGTGTTACTGTGCTTTTCCAGACGGCTAGCATCTCACAGTCATTGCTTTCCTCCCAGATTCTCCTATACCTGAGGAAGGAAGCTTTGCATGTTCCATCCCACCAGCTGAGCTATGGGAGTGAAAACACTCTGTTGGGAATGCTGAGTGGGGCTGAGCACCTGCAAAATGACATCAGCTGGATCAAGGGGATGTCTAGCTCTACCCTGAAATACACTCTGTTCAAAGCTGAGGGCTTGTCTCTGCTCTCATTTGCACCAGTCTGAACTGGCAGAGCTTTCACTGAAGCCAGTGCAAAACTGGGGAGCTGTATGACAGCCAGGACCTGAGAAAGTGTGCACTATACACAGCAGCTGCCAAGGACAACCAAGCCTCTCTAGTCTTTTTCAGTCCAACAACAGCAAACTTAATAAGCAGAAAAAAAATCTGTATGAAATATTAACATGAAAAATAACTGTTATTGTAAAGCCTAAAGTTTTACATTGCTTTAAAAACAGGATGCACAGGTGTAAAAACCTGTTTTCCTCTATGCATTATTGCCATTTTCTGTATGTAAAAATACAGCTTTCATGACAGCAGTTCATTTATTTCGTGCAATAAACTGTCCTCCTAATGTGATGCAATCAGAACTAATTACTTTTCCATGGGATACAATCAATATTTGCAAGTCAGTACTGCTAAATCATTCCTCCCAGAAATGGTAATGTGGAAGCAGATCATAAAACACACCAGAGAATCTTTCCTCAAGAGAAAATAATGCTTTGTGAAAAACAGAACATTTGCTTCTGGTCTGTGGTGAATGATAATCTCGAAGTGAAAATAAATTGCAGGCTGGGCCACTTTGGGCTTCAGATACTACGTTCCTGGAGAACTGATGCATTTCAAGTACATCCTGTTTCCAGAAGGCAAAACATGGTAAACTATTTAAAACAGGCCAGCACCTTTGAAAATCATGTATCACTTTCGAAAACATATAGCCTTGGTTTTAAACTTTGGAAAAAAACCAACAACAGGAGAATCTGCAGAGTCGGTTCCCAGAAAGATTGTTCAAAGTCTAATGCACACAGGACATCACTAGTCACTGGGCAGCCTTTTGCCAGAAGCACCTGAAAGCTTCTAGACCTCTAAGAAGTGATGATTCTGCCTACTGTGCTCTAGTGAGCTTCCCCTCAAGCCTCTCCTGCACCCCTGCAGGTGCATCTATGCACAGAACATCAGACACAATGAAAATCTTTCCTGACATTTACCTTCCCAGGAAACAACTAGAGGCGCGCTGTGAAGAGAAGGCCATAGGAGCACTGATTTTTAGTAATGTCTTCAAACAAAATGGAAGCATGTAATACAGCTTGTGATAGTATAGTGCAGATATTGTTGCCCATCATTTGAAAGACTGAAACCTGCTTCTGTATGGGCAGCCACATTACGCTCTGTACCTTCTGTCTCACAGAGAATGAGGCCTTACGCTGTAACAGCTAAGACAGTCTCTTGTCTAGGTACAGGGAACAGATGCCATAGTCACTTGACTCTAATACCCAGAGCTCTGTTACCAGTGAAAAAAATAAATGGAATCAATAAAGGATCCTTAGTTCTTTCTAATGTTATAAAGGGCTATAGGAAGATTATAAGGCATTGTTACATACAGCACGGTTTATTGTAAGTTGCATCATCTCTTCATTTCCCTTTTGAAAAAGAGATGCTTTTCTATAGCAACCTTTCAATTCAATCAATGAATTGTTTCAAATAGTGTATCTTAATCCTGCAGTGGATATAATCGATCAGAAAGTATAGAGAAAGCAAAGTCGTGCCAGCCTATTTAAAAAAATGTACCAGCGACAATATTGAAAAAAGTATTTAATTGAATCCTGAATTTCCTGTATCAATAGAGACAGCTACAATGCAGTACCATTGATCAACCTGTAATCCAGAATGAGGAAGAAATTTACTACATGGCCTTCCCTTCCCGGCCCATTAATTTCACAAACTATCATCAACTGTTTATGGCAGCCTAATGTCAACATGCATCTTGTGCAAGACAACAAAGCAAATGGTCAAATATCAATGAAGATTAGGGCAAGGACATGCATGGCTTAGTGTTTACAAATATCTCATCAAGACATCTTTAAAAAAAAAGCTAACCTCCACATTTTCAAAGAACACACCAATAAAGACATACACAGCATCATGGCTCTTGATGTCAATGATCCCTTCACAAGATAGAAACTAAGATTTAAACACCTCATTAAAAACAGTGTCATTTAGAGGAGTTGGAAAGGATTGAGACAAATGCACCAAAGCCATTAAGCAGTAAATGCTGGCATATATTATCTTTCCTTTTCAGATGCTGAGATCTGCGTACCAAATAATTTTATTTTGGCATTAGCCTTTAGCTTTTGTATCTTCAAATCCACCTGTGCAAAAAGGGACTGGATTTTCTATGGATTTTCTAGTCTTCTATGTGGTCCTGACTATCTTCGATCGAGCTGTTTAGAGATAAGCCAGAAAAAAAAACAACAGACTTCTCTGCAGAACAGATCTTTATGTGTATTATAATGACGAAGAGGCTTGCTATGGCTTGCTATAAATCTAGGCACTCACCTTGCTAGGGTGTGTCTGTATGTGTGTTGGTGTGCAAGTGTGCACAAAATGGCATTGTTATACAGAGCTTACTGTAAAACTGAGGCCTAAGGTCCAAGTTCTCCTGTCTGATATCTCGTACATTTGTACTCAATTAACGAGCAAGTGTAGGCATAAATAAGAATAGAAGTCAGGCTAGTATTATTATATCTAAAATAAAGAGGGACAGTATTTATTTCAGTAGAGAAAAGTATTGGAGAATTCTAAAGCATACACAGTAGCAAGCTATCCCCAAGGAACAAAGTTGCTTAACAAATTCTGTAGCAGTTCTTTTTCACCTTTGTACCTGGTGGTCCTCTAAACACTTGGTAGAAGTGATGTGGATTTCTTTACATTTCCTGTGTGTAATTTACTTCAGAAAACCTAGGGGTTTGCTTTCCTTTTCTCTTCATGACTTACCTTTGGTCATCGGTGTCTGCCATATCTGTAATTCTGTATTTTTCTACTGAATCTTTTTTGGGAGCAAGGTAATCAAAACTAAATACTGTATTAAAATATGGGGACAACATGGATTTACACTGTGGTATGTAATGCTGTTTTCTATTTTCTTCTTGGTTCCTTTCTAAATAACTCCTTACATTCTACTTGCTTTTTGAACACCAAAGAGAGTTTTTAAGAAGTTTAGTGGTTTACACCATTTCTTCAAAAGATCTGGAGTTCATCCAGTGGAATTATAAAAGTAGCAAATTTAAACCAGCTCAGAGCAAGAAGTTTTTAATATATCAAGTAGTTAACACTGTTTAACTCAGTGTTCCAAGATGTCAGAGAAGCTATAAATACGAACAGATTCTCACAGAGCACAAAACTGTGGTGACTATTGAAGAATATAGGGTGTAAATTTGTCTCAGAACGTTCCTGAACTTCTGATTGTTGGAAGCTGGGAGGGTGTTATAGGTGAAAGACTTGTACTTATTCCTAAGCAGTTGCTACCAGCCACAATCAGAGAAAGAGTATGGAACTCACCAAATCTGTGGACCAATCTAGTGTACCTGTTCTTATAGACAGCACATTGGACAATTTCAAGAGCTGGGATTTTTTTTGGTTGTTGTTTGTTTTGTGGGTTTTTTTGTAATTCAGAATTTGAGAGAACTAAAGAAGGCAATGAAAATGGAGGAGACAATGCCCTTAACCACGCAGCATGGTATAAAACTTAGAGGAGCGTGTTAATTTAAATAAAATACAAAGTAACATTTAAAATGTGCATAGGTGATTGAAAGCTCCATTGGTTTGGATAGAGTTTGCAAAAACTAGAGAAGGGAACCTGCATTTGCTTACACGTAAAAGGCCATAGGATGTTCCCAAGGGAGAAAGTGCTGGCACTGTGACCTTTTTTTCCATTCATGAGGGAGGGAGAAGCTGCAGTCCTGACTGAATAATTGATGGTGTTGTCCACAACGTGCCTGAAGTAACTGAGGACAGAGTCAATGCATCACTTTCCTTCAGCAGGCCCCACCACCTGTGGGCTCACCAGAATTCACCTGGAAGTTATAGCAGTTGTCTCTGGTGGGATTCCAAATGGAAACATGACAGTTGTGACATAAAATACCCTCAAGGAGAGAAGAGTTCGGACTAGGACAAAGTACTTCTTTCTTCAAAGTTTAAGCTGGGATAATTTTTACCTCTTTGATTGAGTAATTATCCAAAGTGCAGAAAGAGAGGATCTAGGTAAGAAATAATTTTAATGCAAAAAAAAAAAAGGGGGGGGGGGGGGGCGCAAATGCCAAGCATGAATGTTACAATGAAATTTCCCCCAAAAGGGGAATTCCCCCAAAGTCACAGCACCCTATGAGTTCTTATGTTCTGCTGAATAAGATCCCTTCTATTTTTGCCAGCCAGATTCCAGATTTTCTGGAATTAAGGGTTATTTTTGTGTCAGCCAGGGTGTCACTGGAGGAGTGATATAGAAAAGCAAAGTGGGAATGTTGATAAGCTTTTTGCGTTTCATTCCCTTTCAGTAGAAAACACCTGTGAGATCTGGAGGTCAAGTCAAAATAACAAGAAGTTTCTGAAAGGAGCACCAGGGGGTATGTGCAGCAAACCCTGCCAGTCTGTGCTATAATCCAACGTATCATGAGCAAGTAGTGCAGATAGTAGAGAAAATACATTACAGACAGTACAATAAATAGAGTTCGTGTGGCAACTCAACAGCCATTATACAGCTCTTTATTTTTAAAGTCTGCGTAACTTACAAAAAGATCTTTCTCAAGGACAAGACTTTCTGTGGTCCACAGGCTTATTTTGTGTGGAATGTGTGAACTAGAACCTACACCCGTAAGGAAGCTGTGTTTTCTCGCACGAGAGCCCTCGGGTAGTTTTCAGCAGTCACTGAGAACAGAATTGAGCCATAAGCCACTAAACATGCACTGGAGATTGACTTGTGTTAAGGCACTAAGTAAAAGGCATTGCTTTCTTCCAGCTGACAAAATGACCCCACAGCAGGGAAAGAGGAGAAGGTGCCGGCAGGGGATCAGCAGGGAAACTGTGAGCAGTGCAGGATCATCTCACCCCTGCAGTTTTACCCACCATTGCTGTGGGTTTTTCTGTCAACAGCATGAGTTCCTGCCTAGAAAAACCCAGGACACGAATGCCTACACAGGTTTTTGGTGGGCTTGATCATTTCCTGAGGCAACCATCTTGCTCACTGAGTATGGGGTGCCTATCAAGTTACTCATCCATTGTCTCAGGTGCCTCAGTCACCTGGTCCTCTGTAGATGAGATTAATCTAGCTGTACACAGCCATGCTTTCAGAATGAGTGATCAAAATCAGTAGCAAAATAAATGGATTGTAGTAAAAGTACATAGGCCTTGCAGGTTGTTTGCGGCTTGGAAATTGCTTCTATTTCAAAGCATATTCCCAACCCATTTATTTTTATTAAATGTTCCCACCTGCTTGGTTTGTTCAGCTTGAAATAAAATAAAAAAGGAGTAGAAAGAAATAACGTTATCAACACTGTCGATATTTCTGCTGGGTGAGTCTAATAGGAATCATGTTTGCAGCTTTCCCCAAAGCCAAAGCAATCTATTTGGCAGTGGTATTATCAGCAGTTAGGGAGAGTGATACCTCTGCCAAATGCCTGTGCTTTTTTCAATATTTAAACAGACTGTGGATTCCAAAGAAATGAAATTGAACTGCATCTGCATCCAAGGTACATACACAGGTACTGGGACTGGCACTCAACCTGTGTGGAGTGTCTGTACTTCCGTAAGGATTTGGGCTTGGCCATGAGAGTTGCTTGTCAAGCGCATGGGTGTAAGTGTAAAGAAAGCAGTTCTTTGCTTCGTTTCAAGGGCTAGCACAGGATCTGCTGCCTGAAAGTGCTTTTTTTTCCTCAAGCTGGTTATTTTTGTGGAAGCTTGGAAACCTGCAGTGTTTCAGGAGTGTCTGTTTCCTGCTGAGAGACCACTAACAAACTACCCAAAGTAGAAATGACTGGAATTCCTGAGGTGTTTCTGTTTTTCTGGACAAATACTGAAGTGGGCCTAATCCTGCATGCATTGTTGGTACAAGCAGACCCATTGATGCAAACAGAGTAAGTGCAAGAGCAGGGGTGAGCAGAGGTTGGAGCCTGTGGTACATGTATGAGAGAGACTTCAAGTCAGAGAAGGAAAGCAGAAATTTCAGGGGTATGAGAATAAATAAAAGCATATGGGAGTGGCAAGAACACAGTCACATGTCAAAGACTCTGGCTTAGAATATCCTCCCTCTTCCCTGTCCCTGGACTTAGCATCGTGCCTTTAAGGAATCTGCTTTAGTAAAGATTGAAACAAGGTTGTTGCATGTTTGATGACAATCCATGGAATTAACACCTACAGAATCTGCTGGGGTCAGACCATCTTTATAAATATTTCTATGCTTTCTTAAAGAATTCTGGAGGAGAGCTGCCACAACCTTACTGAGTCCCAGCATCACCTAAAATTCCAGAGTGAAAGTATTCTTGTGACATAGAGCTTTCCTCAATGGATTGTTTTTCTCCCTTTTTCTATTCTTGCTTTTATATTTTTCCAGACTGTCAGGTTCAGATTTGAGGGACATTGTCTTTTCCCATCATGTCCTACTTCCCTTGAAGAGTTCCTTTTGTTGCTATTTATTCCAACCATCAACAAAACCAAAAATCTGCATGAGTTACATCACCTGAGTGGGAACTTCTAAATCTTTCCTGTGATCTCCATTGTGTAGACCAAGCAACACACTCTGCTAGGGCCTCTGAAATTCCCTTATGTTGAAGCAAAAGCTCTGTCCTGAGAAATTCAGGCTTACAGAAGAATGCTAGTGTCTATCCTGCCAGAAAACAAGCTAGTGATTGAAACTGTAGAGTTATTGGGGTTGTAAGCTCTTTTCTTGCCAACTTTGTTTTCTTTATTCAGCTTGTTTGACAGAAGAACAAACACATGGACTGTTTCTGGCGACAGTCCAAAACCACAGGACAGGACGCAGAGGGAGTTTTTGTTCTTCCAAAATGTCTGCTGAAGGTATGGGCCATCCTTCAGCAAGGTGATTTCATCAGTAGTTAATTACTGTTATTAATCTCCGCTAAGATCATAATTTCCAAAGAGATCAATCGGTGATAAATCTCCACTGACTGCAAAGAGAGCAGAGTGCTAGTTCTCTTGAAAAGCTTGACCTGATCTAGGAGATTAAAAATGGTCAAATTAGCAATTTGATGCTGTCTTTTCTGAAAAGCTAATTTCAATAAGATTAAACTATTGCTCCAGAAGAGACCTCCGTTATGACAGGATGTATGTTCACATACAGATACACGTGTGCTCTACATTCCCAAGATGCAGTTGCCTACAAAACAGGAATGGCTCCAGTGCAACTGCAGTCCAGGCAGTGACTTAGGGAGGAATGGGCCTATGTTCTCGTATGGAAAAGGCAACCAGAGATGTAGGATAAGAATAGCTATGGGATGAGAAACATGGAGAAAAGATGTGGTAGTAAGCATCTCAGAGAAATTGCAAAGGCAGTAGGGAACAGCTGGTTAATATGAAGTCTCAAAGCTGGAAGTCAAGGCAGAAATTGTTCTAGATTCCCCCTTTGAGTCTCTTTTTCTGGAGAAAAAAGGGCTGAAATCTTGTGAATTTTAGATTAAAGAACATCCCAAGACTCAAACCTGTAGGTTCTGAGGTGTACCCTAGAGAGGGAGGTTTCCTTCCCTGTATAATCATAGCTGGTAGGTGGCCTGCTGTACTGTCTGGCCATGGAGACACCATAGGCATTGCGTACTGCTGGATGTTCTTATCAGGGTCTCTTGTGCACTGTGTTGAGTACCTGTGCACTCAGGGGGCAGGAGGAAAAGGGCCTTCTCCTCATCGTGCCAGACATGAGCTAGAAATTGGTCACAGACTCACAGAATGTCTGAGGTTGGCAGAGACCTCTGGAAATCATCTAGTCCAACACCGCTGCTCAAACCAGGGTCAACTAGAGCAGGTTGCTCAGAGCCATAGCCAGTCAGGTTTTGAATATCCCAAAGGATGGAGACTCTACAACCTCTATGGGTAACCTGTGACAGGATTTGATGACTCAGAGTAAAAAAAAATTTTTCTTATGTTTAAGTTGAATTTCCTGTCTGTGTCAATGAGATAAGAGCCTCACTGGACTGATTTGTTTCTAAGTTAAACAGGTCCCTGCCCAGTGTAAAAGGCCAAGGTAATAATACCTGCCTATCAAATGACAAATTCTGTCTGAGATGGTGTAGCAAAGGGAAAAGCCATTTTTCCTCAAGGGTGTATGCTGTCATGACAGGCTTGACAAATATAAATCTTTTATAATAAATGAGCTGTCCATACCCATTCCATTGAACGCTATGTGGCACTTGTGAATGTAATAATTTTCACCTGGTATTTAGTGATTTTCACCTTGTGGAAGATCTAATTTTGCTGTGCTGTTGTTGAAATCATGGTGTAAACAAAGCAAATTAGTCACTGTACAATAACTCTTCTGCTCTAAGATGGACATGGATCTCTAAATGGCATGTGAATTGAAAGATTTACAGTCAGATTATTTTTCAGTGGTTTGTAAATAACTAAGGTAGGATTACGTCAGTTCTCTGAGCCTATGGATACTATCTTTGTGAATTAATTATCTTATCCTTAATACAAATGGATCAACATTTGACTTCTCAGTGATCAGTTTCACTTGACATCTTCCTAAGTAGTACTGTTTTACACAGAAGGAGATGAAAGTCTAGCTGTCATTTCTGGTAGCAGATGTAACAAAAGATTTAAGACATCATTAGTAACTGGGTTTCTTTCCTTAGTCATCTTTTTTTTTCTTTTTTTTTCTTTTTTTTTTTTTTTTTTTTGAGCTCCCAGCTTTATTGCTTATGATTTGGGTTTTGCAGTTTTTTTTCTGTTTGCTTCTCTGCCTTGTTAAATCTAATTTCTTAAACTACAGCACCTGTGTTTTCTGTGGTCTAGAGCTGAGTTAATCCAATTGCAATATTTTGACATTTTTTGGTTTTATTTCTTTTCAGACTGGACATGAAAAAAATGGCTATAAAACTACTAGTAAACACTAGCTTAAGATGGCCCAGCTGATCAAATATGTTTGTTAAACCACTGAGACTGAATTAACTGGATATGAGCAGCTGCTTTCTCTTAACAGGTGGAAATGTCAGTTTCTATTAGGGAAATGAGCATGCATTTGCTTTCCATGGTATGATGAATCTAGGAATCTCCAGGGTATAGAAGTTGATGTAAATATTGTCCAAACTTCCTGTAGTCTTAGAAGTAGGATCTGAGATGTGACTGGAGACCAAGTTACAGTGCTGGCTCTTCTTGTGGCACCTTACCACAAACCCTACAAGAGTTCATCTTTTGTCTTAACTGAGAATTAATTCGGCATTCATTTAAAATGCTTTAAAGGTTTGGGACAGTGGAGAAGAACTAAAGAAATGTGGGTGGCATAAGCACCTCTTGAAAGCTTAGGAGCACAACGCAAAAAAACTTCACAACAGCATAAATGAGTATGTGCTGGTTTGGGTTTCAGTTATGTCATTATTTTGTCTCAGGCCTGATACACATTTTTTTTAATGACTGCATTGTTAATAGCTCTCTCTTGCAATGTTTCTAGCAGTTTTTCATACCACAGGAGTCCAGCTTTGGGCTTGCGCCCTGTTGCCATTTTAGACTTCCTGCAGACCCCAGTGGGCATTGAATCAAATCCTTTCCTTCCAAATTCAGAAAGGGGGAGGGGGAAAGAGTCCAGGCCTGTAAGGCACGTAATAGCTAACCCCCAACTGATATCAATGGGCACTGAATGTAGACATATCACAATTTGTATCAATAGACACATCATTGAAGGGAGAAAGATAATTCTGTCTCAGTTTCATTTTCTCTCATGGAGCAATTCAGGGTGCACGTTAATTTACTCAACTATTTTTCTGGTTCTTACAGTTCAGAGTTTAGAATTGGCCTTGCCATGAAAAAAGCTGGAGTTGCATTGTCCCATGGAAACAGGAGTAGCTGTGCTGCCTCTGGTCTCCTGGGTATGCAGAGAAGGCAGACAGCATTCCCTCATTGTCCGAGCCTATGGCTGCAAGGCAGCAAAGGCAGAACTCTTCTTTCTGAAGATTTTCTTAAGGCACTCTTAAGAATGCCTTTCTGAAATTCTCATACAGAACTGATGTATGTTGCTTAAAGGAAGGCTGCATGTGCATGCCTAGTGTGTACACAGAAGACCTTACTGCAATTTCTATTCCTAAATATCTTTGAACAACCCAGCTGCTACAAGTAAAATATGCTAATTACATTTTACATTTCTACCTTGATGTCTTTTGCTAGGTAATTAAGCTAAATGACTCTGAACTAGAGTAAAACCTGCTCAGTTCTGTTTGGTAATAGTATCAAGGGGTTGTGTTCAATTAAAACATCAGCAATTCGAGCTAGAAACAGATTTTTTGAATAGTCTGGCCCTGTTCTTTATATAGCTTATGCTGCCATCAATAAATGATACCAGGTCAGTCCTGGAAATGTGGTAGCGCTTAGTTTTAAATGTAACTGTTTGCTAAGACAGAGTCTATTCCCTTTGTTGTGTCTGTGGTACACCAGCTCTGGAATTCAACTCATGACATCTGTGAGATGGCTTGCATTGCCAATTCCCATTTAAAGGTGAGTGAGTGCAGCAGACCTTGGGCCTAAATGACCAAATGGGAAACCAGGACAACTTGTTTGCAATCTCTGACTGCTGTCAGTCATAGCATGTGGAAAGCCACAAGACTGATTGCATTGGGTGAAAGCAGTATATCCACACAACCACTTCACTCGTGAGAATAATGTGAGACAGAATGAAGGGAGGAAAACAAAGCAAGCTGTCGTAAAGCTGTACCGTTTGGTCATTTATAGAGTTACTGTATGCCCTGTGCAGTATCTTGCTGCACAGCATTGAGCAATCATTTGCCCTTTGAATATATTGAGTAACTGTCCGTGTTTTGTAATGCTATTAGGGTAATTGCCTGCCTGTGCAACAGTTTATTGAACATCTGCCTAGTGATATTTTATTGAATAATTGCTTGACGGATGTATTGTTTCACTCAATAGTTTGTTATTTTCCTTGTATTTTCTAGAACTATTTGTAGGTCTGAATAGGGCAAGCTTTCTCAGGAGCGGGCAGTCTCCTGAGCCAGATTTCTTTAAGTTTGCTTACTTGTTCTTCCAGAGACTTCTTTATCCCAAAGCAACCTTCACAACCTTCATGGCCCTGCTTCTGACACCACTGCTGTGTTGTATTTTTCTTTGAAGTTTGAATATTTTCATCATTCTTCCCCCGTTCACAAGAACAGGCTACGCCTTCTTTTTCAATGAACATTCTGTGGTTGCGAAGAAATTGCACTCATCAGGCAGCAGTTCATTATTATTCTTCTGTACTGTTTTAGCACCTGGACTCCTGACTTTTCAGTCCAGTGCTTTATGGTGTAGAGCACTGACCACATGTACAACTGATGTATTTCATCACTGGAACTCAGGAAAATTCAGAGCTTTTTCCATCATGCTTCAGGTCTGTGGTAGGTAGCATAACATGAAGCTTAGCAAGCATTGCTGTTTCTGCTGCTGGGGTAGGGGCATCATTCATCACTTCCCATTGATTTAAAACAGGGAACATTTCAAAAGGCAAATTGTGTTATAGAAAATATGCTTTTCAACATTACCTTTTGACAAAGCACAGAGTTTTCTAAAATACGCCAGCTATCACCCATGCAGCCCCGCATTGCTAAGTCCTCCTTACTGTTCTTTTCTTATTCTTAGCATATCAGACAGAGAACCTGATTCATCAGCATGTCAAGCCTTACTCTGCAAGACCAGAATGCAAAGGAACAATATAAGGCTATTTATTCAGAGTTGTTAAAAACAGCTAGATATGATACAAGGCAACAGTGAACTGGGCTGACAATTTTGTATTTGGGATCAGCAGTTCAGAGAGAGGTTTTTCTTGTTCTCTGAGCACTGAACAAGAGCCATGGAGTAAAGGCAAGAGCTGTCATCCAGTGAAGTCATGTGCTGGGTGTTTAAGAGGTCTGTTATACTCACTGCTCTAAGAAAAGCCTAACTTGTGTTTATGTGTTATTTGCCTAGACAAATGCTCTCTTCAGTTTCAGTTGTATATATTCCTCTTTGTGGCTCGCTCTCCTTTCTGTTCCGTTTTAGTTGGTTGTGGTGATTCAGTTCAAGGATAGCTCTGTTCAAGTGGCAAGAAATATACAGAGATGCTTACATATTTCTGGCAAAATAAGATCTGTAATAAACAGTACCATACCAAAGAGAAAATGGCTAATAATATATTATGAGTGTTGAAGAAGATAAGTGGGCTGTCTGCTGTCTGAAAGGTTATGTGCAGAAGTGGCCTGTGTTAAACTTCTTCTAAAGTTGGAGCACATTCTGTTCCAAACCTGAATGGATGTATGGAGCAGAAAGAACAGAATCCCTGCCTTCTTCGGGATTGTTGGTTATCTTCCACTCTTCAGCTGATGCTGTCTCTTGCGCAGATGGTCTAAACAGGACCAGTTTCACCTCCGTGAATCTTGTTAAGAGCTATAGGTCCACTGTTGCTATGGTAACACTGCAGCTATTTCATTTGGCCCAAGGCTTGGTGGACCTGTGTATGATGATGAAAGAGGGCTGGGGCAAGCACTCCAAGGCTGGCTGGACAGGGCTGTCTGTACCTCTTGCCTTGCTTAAGTGCAGGCATAGTACGTACTGCTTTGTCTGTGTCCTACACTAGTGAGAATGGATGTAACCATTAAAAATTAAACAAGCTCCCTTTGTGGCAGAAAGTAGCCAGAACACCTATGAAAAAACCCCTATAGATACATACACCTGTAGCAGCCAGGTAACATAAAGAAAAGTGATAAACTGTGAGCCAGATACATTGGTTTATCCCAAGAACAGCATAACTAAAGGCACAGGGGTCAGTTCTTTTGTGAACTGGTTTGTTTTATCTCTAGTGGAATCAAGAAAACTAACAGGGTTGGCATGGAAAGACCAGTCTAAAAGTTGCTGAAGGCCTGAAGGCAGAAAAAGGAGATGAAGCACAAGTTGTGTACATTTCCTGGGAGACAGTCCCAAACAATTCTGTCTTTCATTCTCACCCGGAAAAACCTTTCCAATTAATGTTTTAAAAGTCCCACTGAAATGCTACTGAATATTTTAGCAGGTGAGGTGATTCTCTTTTATGTTTTCCTGATAAATGGTTTATTTTGCTCACATAGATTCATCAAGTGAGAGAGATTCCTGTATTTCTTGCACCTGTCTTAGTGCTTGTATAAGCTGCCCCAGCTTTAGCTGTTTTGTCAGCAGTGTGAAGGAGCAAATTCCCCAGAGCTCCTCTTCACAGTACCATTGAAGTAAGAGCTGGGAAACTCCACTAGACCACTAAGTCTTGTTCTTCCAAATACCAGATTTAGAAACATCTGTGTTCATGGAACTTCAGCCACTGCCCATGGAATACGCCAGCATAGCCTAGTCCTTTATCCTGACCTTATCAGGAAGTAAAGGAATCAACAGAGTACCAGAAAGTCCCTCTGACAAAATCCCATCGTATTTTTTCAGGTGAAATCCAACTTGTTTCTCCCAGAAAGTTTCAATTAATTTCTATAGATTCTATTTAAGATATTTAAACTGGATCTCCAGTGAGAAGCTCTGGACACGAGCTGAAGAGACTAACGCTGGTGATGTCTTCTGGTCATGTTTTCCTGTGCCTGCCTGCCAGTTCTTGCTTTGGGAGAGCTTTGATGCAGTTACTAGTTGCCACGTGGATGTTGCTCTGATCTTGACCATGCATGTCCATACAGCGCTTTGTTTCTGCATTCTTCCTTTTTTATGTTGATAGATTTTCCCCAGTAACAGCTAGCCCTATGAAATGGTGGAAGTATTGCAATGTTCAATGTTTAAGTATTAGGTGACTGCTGTCTACAGTAATCCACTGACCCAAGTTAGTCCTTTAAGTGCTTCTATTTCATGTAGGGAAGATTAGGCACAAAAAAGGGTACTGTGCTTAAGCTGCTAAATGGGCCATCTGACCTACCCACTGGTGAGAGGAGTATGGCTTAAGGCTCACCTTTTTGAGCAAATTAATTACCATTCCAGGGACCTGGTGGAAACAAGAAACCTGAGAGAGGTGCTAAAGGACTTCAGGCAGTATCAGACTTCAGAATGGGATCCTAAACAGGCACCTGAGGAGCAAAAGAGGAGCAAAACCAAGCGTAAACATCCTATTTGTGTCCTCTAAATCTCTGTTCTGGCTTTAAGGGAGACCTGTTCAGCCACTCTGGATACCTATCTCTGAACCCTGTGCTGTAGCTGGGACTATACAGTACTCATGCAGGAGGGGACCCAGCTGAGTTTCTTAGGATTCAAGCCCATATTTCTCATAATCAGGGGTCTGCCTTCCCCAGGTGACCCTTGGCACGTATTCAGGTCTTTCTGCATAGTCTGTGCCATCCCAGCAAAAAATACCTAAACCCCCAAGAAAACAAAAGCAAAAACCCTAAAAGATTTACTCAGAACACAAAACAAGATTCTTTTGACCTGAAACCTGTTCTTATCTAGCAACTGCTTCATGTTAAAAAACTGCTCTTGTTATAAAAGGAGGCAGGGACTCCTTTTACTTCATTTGAGTATAGATTGACGCTTCCTCTTGTGCTGTCTGGCCAGCTCATTATCTTGAAATGTGGCCTTGAATCCCCTCAGGCAGGAGAAGGAATTAAATCTATATCTCTCAGGCTAAGGGAGAGTATAAGCTCTTCCAAAAAGGGATTCTTCATGTCCTCCCCACTCCCAGTATCTTAATAGGAAGTGGTGAGGTATGTCTCACAGTAAGATGCTGCCTAACTGTGCATTGGACATACTCCAAAGCTTTCTGCCCCGTCTGCCCCATCAGGGTATTTAGGCAGGAACATATCCAGTTTCTTCCTCTGAGTGACTTAGGTGTGGGAGTGTTCAGGCCTGGTAGAACCAAGGTTTCTCCACACATGGGCAGGAGCAGATCACGTTGCTGCCCATTCTAGGAAATCCCAGTGGAGCGCATGCACTTGTGTAGCTTGGCTAGCAACAAGATGGGAGAGGGGATCTCAGCTATGCTGTAGGAATTAAGTTAAAGGTAATGTTCAGGCAGGATTTGGGGCTGTATTTTACAAGGGACAGGACAGTAGACTTACAGGTTTTAGTTACCTGTATGTTTTGTGTGTGTGTGTAAATGTTACAGTCAAGAAAAAGAAGCAGAAAATGAATTAATGTTTTGACACATTCCTCTGCCTAATACTCCCTCAGCATCATCAGGCACAGAGCACACAGTACACAGAGCACCGTTGGGGAGGCAACTGCAAAGAAGCCTGATAAATGCTGTGATATATACAGTTTGTCCAAGTCTGATGCCCAGTTATCTTTTAATGATGTGAGCTAAGTTTCTCTCTCAGGCTGAGAAATCCCAAATGAAGAAAAATTTGGTTTAGAGTTTATGGATTTTTAAAATGGTTTGGCTTTGAAAATATTTTCATTTTCACAACAAATGCAACTTTGGACAATTTTTTAATACTTCTTTTTTAGTCAGAACTACAGAAAAAAATGAAACCCTGATGTTGGTTCCCCCCCACCCCGCCCCGCCCAGGTCGCTGGAGGAAAACAATCTTATATCAAGAATGTCAAGTTTAGTCTAATGATTATGTTATATTGTAGTGTTAAATGTCATGTAGTGGAGGGTGGAAAAAACCCTTCTGCTATTTGCTACTTATCTCTATGAAAAGTTTCACTACATTCATTTATTATTTACTTCATTTATTCTGAGAATGCAAATCTAGTTAAATAAAATTTTAAAATAGTTATGTAAAGAATATATGAAAAATGAGCCCAAGTGTACTGTAAAAGAGACGTTTCCCATTTTTACAGCAGGATCAGTCAATAGAAATTATTCCAATTTCTGCTTCATTGACTGAGCTCTGCACAGTAAATGCTACAGTGCAAAAAGCCAGCTAATTCCTCCAAGTTCTGGTAAGAACAACGCTAGCAGATTCCTTTTCTTCTTTCTATTTTTTAAACAGTGATTAAAGTAAACAACCAGTGTGTCACCTTAGACTCTGTCTTATGCATTATCTGCTTTTCTTTCCTTACCTCATACCTTCTGACGGTCTCTGATTGATAAATGTGCAGCATTTCAGATCTGTTTGTTCACAGCTTTCCTAGCAGTGTGTTTCAAATCTTACCTTAATTTTTAGAAACCACATGCCATGTATTGTCCTAAACAGAGCTTGTGAGAAAGAAACTGTCCAGTCCAACAACATATGGTTTTTATGGTGGTGTTGGGCTAAGGGATCATTTTTATGTCACTTGTAAAGGTTCCTTCCTCTGGGTTTCCACCTTCATATATCCTGATTGTGAAAGTTATGGTGCCAGTGAAGGTTTAGTGAAGACTGGTTCAGAAGCAGAGCATGGTGAGAAATAGCTCAGCAACATTTATATCCTTCCTTTAGGAAATAAAAGTATTGGAAGCATTAAGTAAAAATTAAAGCTTTAGTGTAAAAAGGTGTTAGAAAACAACAACAAAAAGAAATTTTCTGGTGCTCCTGAAGCCAATATGAAGTGCTGAAATATTTCACCCCCTTGATATCTCAGGTCTGTTGCACAAAACTGTACAGGAAAGAGCTAGCAGAGCCATAGCATCGCATACAAAGTTACTGTTTAAAAAACTAATCTAAAAATGTGCATGAATGCAAGTCCCTTTATCTATATGAAAATAGATGGAAATTTATTCAGTGCATTTATGGCATATGAAAGGCTATATTTAATGTTATCTGGTCTTGACCTTTAGACTGAAATTTGCATTTGATTTTCAATGCCTCTGTGAATGTTTTACTTCCTGCACAAAACCCTTTCTGAACTGTGAAGGCTGCACACCCTATTGCAATATCGATCATTTTACACTGATGCTGGTAACTTTTCGTGGCTTTATAAAGTTAACTATTGCTTTGAAGTAAAATTCTGAATTTTGGATCCAGTGGCGTTACACTAGGAATAGACTTGTTCAAAGCTGAGACAATCCTTTTGCTCTAATCTATCTGTAGAGAGTGTGACTGTTCTTTGAGAAAGTTTATCATTATGTCCTGGCTTTGCTTGAGTTCATACCAAGACATAGCCTAAAAAATAAAGGCTAACACTAAGACATAGCCTTAGACTATGATAGGATGCTTGAAGTTTCACTTTATAATTCCTTTTATAAAGTCAGACACTTAGACTGTTGTTCATTTTTTGTCACACTGCATTTCCCTGTGCCATGAATGTCTGTGTACAATTTCATATTTCACAGGCAATCATTCATTAATTTTTTTTCTTTTTTTTTCTTTTCTGTCTTTGGCCTCTTGCTCTTCCTTCCATAGAGCATAATAAACTTATTATAACCTTCACCTTAACACCATCACCTCACTCGACTGGTCTAACATATTCAAATTCAGAACAATCGTTCTCCACAATTATTTAGCATTAAACCCAGGAAACTTTGCTTCAGATCTGAAGAAAGGCTTGCACTTCTTAAAGCTTGTCTGTTTTTTTCCCTAGTCATATCAGTAGCAGTATCTTTTATAAAAGATACTGTTTCAATTATTAATTGTTGGCATTAAAAAGTGACACTTCAGGATCAGGACCTCACAATGAGACAAGGCAGTGCATCTGCTCACACACAGAATTAGTATTCTGTATAACTTGACACTCTCAGGTCTTTTGCTTTTCCTGCATTTTTGGGCCAATTTGTATATTTGTGTAGGATAGTGTCCTCAAGGCACACAGACATATACTTGTGAACACACTGCACAGTAGTCCCAGCACATCTCTCCCAGGACTGATCTCCTTCCCCATCGTTATGCCAATTTTATGCCTTCTTCATGTTTGTGTCAGAGCAAATCAAAAGAAAGATCCAACCCATAAAAACCAAGGGCTGAATTATCTCCCGAAGGAAGGAGTGATGCATCATTCTGCAGCAGTAGTTTCAAGAATTATGAGATGCACATTTTTTAAAGCATTTTGAAGTATCTTTTTCTATTCAGCTGTGAGAAATATACACCATTCAAATAATGGTCCTCTGTCCACTTTAGAATTAGCAATTTGATGACCAGCATCATTAGCACAATGAGGTTAGCGAGCTGCTGCATTAGACAATAGATTGTATCAGCTACATTACACTTGGGTTCACTTGCAGCTCATGAAAGGAAGAGTGATGTTCTAAGAGGCTTGTGTGGAGGTGTTAGTTCAGATCAGGTCTTGGTTCACTATGCATCAGAAATTAAAAAATAATGCTATAACAAAATATTAGAAATTAAATATTGTGCTGATAAGCTCCACAAAGTAGTGTCCAGAAAATTGCATTATGACTAATGCAGGTCAAGCCACAAGGGGAAATGACCTGTATTTAATAAATATAATTTATGATTACACAGTATTGATAGCCCTAATCTAATAATTTATTCAATATTTATTCCTGGTACTCATCAGTTTTATTCTTTCAGGAATGCTAGCAGTATAAAGCTTATATATTAAATCCAGAAAAACAATTTACAATATGTATTACTTGTCAGGGCACTCATATTTGCTGGGTAATGTAACTATGATATAACATAATAATATCACTATCCCAAGCAGGAAAAAGCAATCTGGCTGAAAAAATTACACCACCTTTATGCAGAGATATAGTAACATGCAGACTTGTCATTAACGTCATCAACAGAAGCTTGGCTGAGAAGTCAGATTTAAATTGCAATGTTTAAAGCTTCCCCATTTCCGCTGTGCAGTTCCAAGTCTGCCACATGGAAGGGTGATGTAATGCAGTGCTAGTTACAAAACAAGACCTAGGTTTATTTTCTCTCCTACCCTGTCTTTTACTTAGAATAACTATATGGGACGTGACCATGACAGATGTTACAGTGATCAGCACTGCAGTGACCAGGAAACAGTTGTCAGTGTTAGGGGGTAGCATGTACAAAGCTGAGCTAGATGTTGAAGTTCTCTGCCTGGGGAAGATGCTAGTGTTGGGATGTTCTTTATAAGACATGATGCACAAATATGCTGAGGTGGCCACACAAACAAATTGGAAAATACCAAGGAGAAGGTGTGTCATGTCGTGGGACACCTGCTTTATTCACCCCACCCCCACCCCCTCCAGGTTAGAGGATGCAAGGAAGATGGGTTCCCATCCTGCTTTGGCCAGAGAGGTTTTGGCTGCACAGTCTCTCATCCGAGGAAGTGCCCAACCTACCTGGCTATAGGTACTGAGCTGGAACTGGGCTAACAGGGTCAAAGGAGGAGGGATGGCAATGTCCCTCAAGTGGATGGGAGGAGATGGTGGGAGGGCTGTCCCTGGATTAATTTTGGATTGTATCCTATGTCTGTCTCATGCAGAAAGAGCTCAGGGAACTGGAACAGACCCCAGAGCATCTCCCTTCTAATAGGCATTTCATTGCTCAAGCCATGTTTACTGGTTTGCTCCTGTCTAACATATGAGAACATGGAGTGGGTCCTCACATTGTGTGTCACATTTATGTTTTACTTCCAGTTGAGCCAGCCTCCTTTTGAGGCTTTCCTTTCCCCAGACAGTCCCTTTTGTCACAATGAACTCCCTAAAAGTCTTCTGCACTGCACCAGTTTGAAAGGAACTTGTACTTTCCTTATCTCAAGTTTTTTGTTGTCCTCTGAAAAAAGCCCACAACCCAACACAATCATAAGTCCCTGCCAAATCCCCAAACATTGCTGCTTTTTCTCTGAGCCCTTCAGCACCCCACTTCACTTCTGATTGTTCCAGTGCAGCATCTTTCTGCACTCAGATGAGGAATTATCAGCTGTTATCTTCCCTCCTCCCTCATGCATTGATGTTTTGCATCCCTCCTCCTGGTAGGCAGTGCTATATTCTGGGCCCCACATTCTCTGTGACAATTGACCTAGGCACAGTTGTTTCTTTTTTTGTTTCTTTTTTTTTGCTTGGGTTTTTTTTGCTTATCCATGTTTCTGCTTAGCCTTCTCTCCTCTATTATCTCTTCTTGGTACTATCAAGCTACTTTCAGCTGTGCTGCTTTGGGGTTAATAACCTCTCAAATCTCCTCCACAGTCTCTGCAATCTCTGTTATCACTTCTCTTCTTTGGATCTCTGCTGCTTAGCTGCAACATCTTTTCTTTGTTGCTTTTGTGCTACAGAGAAACAAAACAAACCAAAACCCCTAAAAATAAGTCCAAACTAATAAAAAAAACTCCAAGCAACCCCCCCTGAAAATTCCTACTTGCAGCCATCTGTTCACTGCCTTCCTTTCACTGAGCTTCAGCTTATAGACTTGACTGACATGACTTTTTATTGCAGATAACTGAACACTTGCCTAACTCTAAGTATCTTGTCTCTGACATGCCCCTCCTTGCCCACAGGTGCTACAGGCTCTGTAACATCAAACATAAATTAGCAGAGGGAAAGTGTTATTGCTTCAGTATCTACTGCTCTTTTTTTCTGCTGCTCAGTATATGGTAAAATAACACCACCTGAAGAATAGCATGCTGCTGGTGTTGGTTACCAACTTGGAAAACTACTTTTGCTGTTTGACAAGCAGCAATGTTACTGTTGGATGAGACTGTGCAATGCTTTGTGGAGGTTTGGCTAGATCAGAACCAGACCCACTGTAGCTCAGAGCTGTGAGGCAAAAATTGTTTCATATCAGTGAAACACCCCAAACAATCCCCCGTCCACAAACTAGCACTTTTTTCCTGTTAAAGGTCAGAAAAGCTCTTCTAGTCACAGCACTATTTCACAAAATAAGGTGGCCTTCTTAATGAATAACCTGACTGTTTAACTGGGATAAGCAGATGATTGCAACTCAGTACTAATGTTTAGTTCCTCTGTGTTGGGTTGACCCTGGCTGGACACCAGGTGCCCATCAAAGCTGCTCTGTCACTCCCCTCCTCAACTGCACAGGGGAGAGAAAATATAATGAAAGGTTCATGGGTTGAGATAAGGACAGGGGGATCACTTACCAGTTACCGTCATGGACAAAACAGACTTGACTTGGGGAAACTAGTTTAATTTATTACCAATCAAATCAGAGTAGGATGATGAGAAATAAAACCAAATCTTAAAATCACCTTCTCCCCTCACATAGTCTCACTCCTCCATCTGGCTGCAGTTGTGCTGGGTTTTTTGTTTTTCCTCCTTCTTAAATATGTTGTCACAGAGATGCTACCACTGTTGCTGAAGGGCTTGGCTTTGGCCAGTGGTGGGTCTGTCCTGGAGCCAGCTGGCATTGGGTCTATTGGACATAGGGGAAGTTTCTAGCAGCTTCTCACAGAACCCGTCCCTGCAGACACCCCCCCCCCCCCAACACACACACACCCCCACACCCAAACCTTGCCATGCAAACCAAATACATCCTCAAAGGGAATGGCGGCTATGTTGTAAGTACCAAGCGTATCATCCTTCCAAAAATCAGTGAATTGTGATACCCATCTCGGACAATTGGAGACATTTTCACAGGCCGAAAGTTCTTCTACGAAAAAGAGCTGGAGACATTCCATACATGTTACAATAACAGACAGGATACTATTAAAAACATGTGCCTCGTTCACTCTGCATTCGGTTGTCTCTCATTTAGAGTCACTGCAGAATAGACAACTGGCTAGTGACTCATTTACAGGGGCAAGTGTGGTAGTTTGTCTAACATTATGTTCAGGAAAGGATGATTGAATCAATCATGTAAATTATTTTCACTTGCTCATTTGATCTCCTCTCAACTTTTCTCTCCCTCGGGAATCTGACTGCTACAAATACTTAAAAATCATATGGATGTTTTTCTAATGGCAACACAGTATAGGCTTTGCCATTGCTGATCCACACATTGTAGTAAAGCATCACTTACAGACAGGAAAACCACAGCAGTGATAAATGACCAATTTAATTGTCATCACACTTTATTATTGTTCTCTTTCTCTGTTTCATTCCTTCCTCATTTATTTTTTTTTGGTGTTGATGTAGCATGTTGATTAAGAAGTACTTCAAAGCCAAAATGAATCCAAAGATGAATGGATCTCAGTCACCAAAGATGGGCTTTTCTACAGCCCTTCAGTTTTTCATCCTAAAGAGGTTATTGTTAGGACTGCCTGGCTCTTTTCCCTTGTTATATCAGCAAAAGCACACAACCTCTTGAAACTTCTTTTCACAGGGTATTTTTCTCTTTACCTTTCCTTTATGCTACTTCTTTCTCCCTCTATCCCACTTCAGTTATCTTTCTTGCTCCCTGCACTCTTGGTAGGCTTTTTTCCTGACAGCACATTCTGGAGCCTTTATCTGCCAGAAGGTTCATGAGGTGGATGAGACTGCATACCATAAAAAGCAATGTAAGATGCTGGGCCTGCATTCAGTATTTCAGATTGTCCAGGAGGTGACCAAGGAAGAGTAACAGAGGGAGGTGGTCATTATCTGCTACGCTGACTACTAGAGAGAAAGCAGGAAACATGTTTTCTGGATCCTGAAGCCCATTGTCTGGGATAAGAAAGAGCAGAGCCATCCAGAGTAGTATATGGAGCAGAATGGTGAATGTCCTCTGGGAGACCTGTGCTTTCCGTAATAATCTTGTACTATGAAGAGAGTGGTCTGTGTCTGTAATTGTTTTGCCAGTCAGCATGGCTGTTAATCAAGAAACCCATCATCCTTTCACTGGCAATGACACTGAGGTAAATTCCTGCTTCCTCACATGTTCTTCCATTTTCACAATTTTGCAATCAGTATGTGGTAAAAATATATTCACCCCTGTGCAGGAAAACTCACCATGGAAAAGGTACATACGGCATTGCCTGCACAACATGGGATAGTGTTTGTGGGATCAGTGTTTCTGATTTTCCTGTTGCATGGGAGTCTCACTGCTGCCATCACACTTTCAAAAGTGTCTGCATTAGTCAGGACTGTAACACCTCAAGAGAATCGTGAGTCTCTATGACAAAGTCCATTTCTGTTAATGTCTGCGGTACCGCAGTGCTGCTGCATTGTCAAGGGGTGTGTTTATGCAGGCACTTTATTATGTGGGAATGGTGGGCTTATTTTCTAAGCTCTGAAATGTAGAGCCAGGGTTGTCTATGAACAAATTCACCTTCCTTCACCTCACTACCTCTCTGAACTCATATCCCTGCTTTTGGGAAAACCACTTGCTGGAGAGCCTCCTTCTTTCCAACCATAGCAAAGTAGGTGGCAACATCTCGGTTTTGCTCAGAGGCAGATGGCAGCTAATGCCTGGCTGGAGGGGTCCCAGAGAGCGGAGGCTGCTGGCGGCATGACCAGAACCGTGTTTGTGCTGGCAGCAGTTGTAGTGCCATTTGCTGGTGCCTAGCGTCTCTGGCTGATTCCCAACACAAACGTAGCAACAGTTCATCCTCATGTGTGAGCCAAGCCTGTCTGAACGGATCTTCCCTGCTCTTCACCTTCACCTGCTGTAGATTCACTTTGAAGAACCTGTGCAATTGCAGCAGTAAGTTTTGAAAGGCCTCCTTAAAAGCACGTGGCCTGTAGGAGCCATAATTATTGTCCTGAAGACATATTAGAAATGGGAATATATCAATGGGCAACTGCTCCAGTCAGCTGAAGTAGGTGCAGCCATTCCTTTCTTTCTTTACCCTGCATCTGGCATTGCTGTTTCATTCTGCCCTGAAGTGTTGCTGAAGTCCCTCTGTGTAATATATACTTACAAATTCTCCCTTCATGGTGGCTTGTAAACATACAGAATAGTGGGAAGTTCTGGCTATGTAGTTTGAATGTTGCATCTTGCATTACTGTGATTTTACCAGTTGGCTTATATAGCTACATTGGCTAGCGGCTGCAACTGAATTCCCAGATTTCCCAGGGCTGTTGCCATTGCTGGTTCTTGTTGCAGAATTTGGAAGATTTCCTTCCTTCTGGTCCTGGCGGGGATTGAGACCTACAGCACTTGGAGTATATTGTCAAGGGCTTCCTCTTACTAAACAGACCACAAAGCCATCTGTCAAGGCCTTTTCAATTGCTAATTTAAAGGACAGATGGATCACCACTAAAATAGCTCCAGCTAATTGAACTTGTCAAACAAAACTGTCCAAACCCTACCAGGCCTTGCTTGAAAATATGCTTTAAACAATTCCTGAAAAAATAATCTTTGAAATAGCTAGGGTGGTTAAAAACAAATAAAAGCTATCTCATGTGAAATCAGAGAATGCAAGACCTCTCTTCACAAAACTCAGGTAAAACTATTGTGTTGGTCTTGGAGTCTTCACAAACTTCACAAAGGAACCCTTGTGAATCTTAACTGATGATGCTTTGCTCATATCCTGGCACCCAGGAAGGAATTGGTTTTTTATATCCAAATGAGATGTTTCCTGAAGAGTCAAAGCACACTGTGATGGAAATGGCAAATAAGTATTGAAGCCCACAAGAGCGATAGCTGTATATGAAAGTTAGTCATGCAGTTGCTGTGAGAATTGTTTACTTATTAGATTTTAAAATATGACCTTAGCATTACTGTTACCATAATCTTACAAATATTTAACAAAACTTCATTTATTGTAAATTGTTTTATTTCAGTTGGTTGGTGTGGAACAAGAGTGATTTATACATGCATAAGTATGCATATACCATTATTGCTATCTGTGTGTCACTTCATGGTCAGGTGTACCCGGGGATGTATCAGAGGTTCTCTTTTGTCAGTCTGCCTGGTTTACAAATAATATAATGGATACTGAATCAAAAGAATTATGGGAATCAATTACTCATGAGAGTATAAGTACTTCAAGTGCTGTTCTCTTAAATAGATCACTTCCTACTTTGTCATCTTTGACCACTAATTGCACAGGGCAGTTCTGAGTTAAATAACCTGCAGGGCAAGAATTATTTATAAAAGATTACACGCATAGGACTTTGATACATTTTTTAATGCTGCATGCATAGACAAGAACAGTAAACCCTGGAGGAGACTGTTGCATTTGTAATCGCAGCTTGAAATGCATTTACTGTAACAGCTGACACTGTGTATCACAAATATCAAATGTGTAATATTCTTTTTGTACTTGACTGAAACTAATGAAATCTTTGAAAATGCTGCAAGGCATATCCATGCAGAAATGCATTTTCCCTGAAACTGCAAATCTGTAGAGCTTTCATACGCATGTATCATGTGAAGTGCTTCTGTTATGAAAGGCAGGTACCAGTGTCTGTGTGTAAGCATAAGCGCGTGTCTGTGTGCATATGCTGGAGGGAAACATCAGTTCAGACTTTTTCTTAGTTCTTGTATGACTGAGATAAACTCTCATGATCTCTTGCTGTTTCCTATGAGTAGACTGTCAGAGGAAAGATATTTATTCAATGCCAAATATAATTTCATCTTTTATGTCTTAAGGATGTGTTTGTTGTTAAATTTAAGGAGTTTTATCATTCAACAGAGCTAGAATTTTTGCTAGTATAAATTAGCTTAGAGCTTCTGAGATCTGTGGGGATGCAGTGCAATAGATCCTCAGCTCTTTTGTGTGTGGATGCCATGATGGAAGATTTATACTACGTGGTATAAAAAGAGAAAGAGCAAGAGAGGGGGAGAGAAGAGTGAAAGGGAGGAGTTTTTTTCCTAAGAGGCAAAAATTAATTTCTCCAGTGTTCAAGATTTTGGGGAATAAGGAAATATTTGCATAATACTGCCTACCTGATTAAACAAAAATACTTGAGGGAGCCCATCCTCATTCAGTAACTGGCTGAGAAGAGCAGAGGTGCAGCATCTGGAGCTGATAACTGAGAGGGCTTCCTGGGAAGCTTCTGTTCAGATTAGCCAGAGTGAAAACATAGCTCAGTCTCCAACCACACCATCAGCTGTGCAGCTTGCTAGGAACATTCTTATACTGAAAAAGCTGTCACTCAGAAACCAGAAAAAGTCAAGTTTTGTTACAGGGTGCAGAGGCAGGCCCCATGTGTCTGCCTTACTGAAGTTCAGTATTCTCCTTGCTTACCTGAAATCGAATTTTCAAGTGAATCTAAACAAGTTTAGATTTTTTAGAAGAGTTATACAAAACTCAGAGTTTAATGTTGATTCCCCTTAAAACTAGGCACTGGTGATGAATTCTGTTTTGAGATTATAAGTAGAGCTGAGAAATGTTTTGTGATATTCTGTTTGGAAGGGCCAATCTGTAGTAACCAAAACCTACTATAAGGAGGCGTCAACTGAAACAAATTTCCCATTGAAGTTTCAAAAATGAATGAGATTCAACACCCTTGATTATTTCATTGCATCATTGCTAAAATGTAAAAATTGCTGGTTTTCCAAATTCAAGTTTTCATCTTGAAAGGTAGGGTACTTCAAAAAGTGGTTAGAAATTGAAACTTGCAAAATTAATATTTTTTCAGTTGCCCTATACTGTCATTTTATTTGGGTTTTAAGTTCATTAAAAACTTCCAAGAGTTTGTTTCACCTGATTCATGTCAGAAACATTTTTGTTAACCTAGAAGCTTGTGTAGAATGGGCTTACTTCTTCCTCTATTGCTGTGATGATTAGCTCATCTGTTCAAGTGAAACTCGAGGCTTGACTCATCAATTGGAAATTTATGACTTGACAAATCTCTCCTAATACTTCTTAGGCATCTGTCTTCCCTACCAGTGAATTAGAGAAAAGGGGGAAGGCTCCATTAAAAATACAACCAACATGTCTCCTAAAGCATTAAAGAAAAGCAGCAAAATTCAGAGTTGTTGGGCTGGTTTCAGTCCTAGCTTACTCCCTCAGCTCTGTCTATTGGCAGGTCCTCGGAGCAGCAGGTGGCACTGGTGAAATGTGCTCTCCATATGTTTTCCTGTAAACTGGACGCAGCAGAGTGACAGCTACATTTCTGAGCATTTAGCCTCGACATGTCCCACATCCATTCCCAGTTATATAATTTCATAAGTAATTGCAAGGGGATGGTATTTAGCCTTGAGTTCATTTTTGATGGAGCAGCCTTCCTGTTCCTGTGATGATGTTTCCACATTTATGTGGCCAGTATTCGTACCATTGGTTTGAAGCAATTGCCTTGTTACCATGCCCTGATGAGCCTTTCCTGTTGCCATTGTGGCCTTGAAAGCTGGAAATTGCAAGTGCTGCAGGTGGTGAGCTGCAGGGTTTGATTAATCCAAATTCCGTTTTCGCATTATTGAAAATGGATGGAGCAAAAGGAATGCTCTGCAGCTGAGTGTCAAACATAGTTAGAAATATTGCAGCTATAGGGATGATGATTTGGGTCATGCAGTAATTATTTTGAGCCAGGAGGACATAGTGAGACGATACCAGAAATTTGTCAGAGAGCATTGCTTTAACACATGGTTATGTAAGAGCTCAGTAAGAAGGCCAGACTGCAAGACAAGTGGCTTTTTGTCCATTGTTATATTAAAAATGTGATTTTCACCAAAACTATGCTGAGCTACAGGCTGTTAACACAATACATAGGACTGACATGAATTTGGTGCACAGCTCTGTATCAGAAGATCATGCAGTCTTCACGGAAACAGAAAAACACTCAACTGCTGGCCATGAAGTACAGCCTTGGAGTTACAATAAGTATAATACCCAGAAATAATGATGGCCTTCAGAAATAACTGTAGCAGCTTCATAGAATCGTAGAATAATTTAGGTTGGAAAAGACCTTTGAGATCATCAAGTCCAACTGTTAACCTAAGACTGCCAAGCCCACCACTAAACCATGCTTCTAAGCACCACATCTATGGGTTTCTTAAACACTTCCAGGGATAATGATTCCACCATGTCCCTGGGCAGCCTGTTCCAATGCTTGACAACTCTTTCCATGAAGAAAATTTTCCTAATATCCAGTCTAAACCTGGCACAACTTCAGGCTCTTTCCTCTTGTCCTGTTGCTAGTTATCTGGGAGAAGAGACCGACCCCACCTGCCTACAGGCTCCTTCCAGGTAGCTGTAGAGAGCGATAAGGTCCTGCCTGAGCCTCCTCCTCTCCAGGCTAAACAGCCCCAGTTCCCTCAGCCACTCCTCACAAGGCTTGTGCTCCAGACCCGTCACCAGCTTCGTTGCCCTTCTCTGGACATGCTCCAGCACCTCAGTGACTTTCTTGTAGTGAGGGGCCCAAAACTGAACACAATATTCAAGCTGCAGCCTCACCAGTGCTGAGTACAGGGGGACACTCACTGCCCTGGTCCTGCTGGCCACAGTATTTCGGATACAAGCCAGGATGCTATTGGCCGCCTTGGCCACCTGGGCACACTGCTGGCTCATGTTCGTCGGCTGTCAACCAGCACTGCCGGGTCCTTTTCTGCCGAGCGGCTTTCCCCAAGCCTGTAGCGCTGCCTGGGGTTGCTGTGACCCAAGGGCAGGACCTGGCACTGATCCTTGTTGAACCTCATACAATTGGCCTTGGCCCATCAATCCAGCGTGTCCAGATCCCTCTAAAAAGCATTACTATCCTCAAGAAGATCAACACTCCTGCCCAACTTGGTGTCATCTGCAAACTTACTGAGGGTGCACTATTGATAAAGATATTAAACAGAACTGGCCCCAGTGCTGAGCTCTGGGGAGCACCACTTGTGACTGGCCACCAGCTGGATTTAACTTCATTCACCACCACTCTTTGGGCCCAGCCATCCAGCCAGTTTTTTACTCAGCGTAGAGTGCACCCATCCCAGCCACGAGCAGCCAGTTTCTCCAGGAGAATGCTGTGGGAGACAGTGTCAAAGGTTTTACTAAGGTCTAGGCAGACATCCACAGCCTTTCCCTCATCCACTAGGCAGGTCATCTTGTCGTAGAAGAAGGTTTGTCAAGCAGGACCTGCCTTTCATAAACCTGTGCTGGCTGGGCCTGATCACCCAGTTGTCCTGCACGTGCTGCGTGATGGCACTCAGGATGATCTGCGTCATAACCTTTCCCGGCACTGAGGTCAGGCTTCATCCTTTTCTTTATTCCCATTTGCCACAGATTCACTGGTGCGTGGGTTTTTAGTTTGTGTTTCTTTGCTACATCAGTTTAATCATGGATTTCATATTCTTCTAGATCTTTCTCTGTTGCCAGTATGTAGCCTCAAGCTTCCTTGCTGTGCTTATAAGAAGCAAGGAGGTTTCGTTAGTACCATTTCACAGGTGGCTGTAAGGAGGGTGTACTGCTGTTTCAAGAGGAAGCAAGATATTAAATGCATATGTGAAAGAGAGAACAAGATTTTATTTCTCTGATGTATAAATTCCATGAATCTCCTCATTTCCATAGGTAGTAAGAACATGGTAGAAATAAACTCCAAATGACAATGTTCATTTCTGCACTGTTCTGTCCAGAAATTGATGGGACTGAAATCCTGTTACCAAAACACTTCAGTTCTGTTTTAAAACTCACACATGTGCTGTGAACACCTGTACATTTGGGACCTGTAGCACTGGCCCAGAACTTTGTCTAATTGTTGGAACCTGAAAATGGTTTTAAAATATGTTCTTTTATAAACCTTTTTCCATTTACCATCCACAGGTGTGCTGGTTTTGGCTCAGATAGAGTTAATTTTCTTCATAGTAGCTGGTATGGGGCTATGTTTTGGGTTTGTGCTGGAAGCAGTGTTGATAACACAGGGATGTTTTAGTTACTGCTGAGCAGTGCTCATGCAGAGTGAAGGCCTTTCCTGCTCCTCACATCGCCCCACCAGTTGGGAGGGGACACAGCTGGGACAGCTGGGGATACAGCCAACTGACCAAACCATACCATGTGACACCATGCTCAGCAGTATAAAGCTGGGGGAAGAAGAAGGAAGCGGAAGATGTTCGGAGTGATGGTGTTTGTCTTCCCAAGTAACCATTATGCATGATGGAGCCCTGTTTTCCTGGAGATGGCTGAACACCTGCCTGCCCATGGGAAGTGGTGAGTGAACTCCTTCTTTTGCTTTTGCTTGCGTGTGCTACTTTTGCTTTACCTATTAAACTGACTTTATCCCAAGCCACAAGTTTTCTCACTTTTACCCTTCTGATTCTCTCCCCCATCTGGGAGTGAGTGAGCAGGTGGGTGGGGCTTAGTTGTCGGCAGGGATTTAACCACGACAGTCCTTTTTGGCACCCAACATGGGGCTCAAAGGGTTCAAGATAACAACAGATTTGATTAGAAAGTGCTAGATGGAATTTATAGCTGTTATTGCTGTTAAGCTATTAATTGACAGGCTACTGTGCTTGCCCTGGGGCTTGCTTGCCTGGCTGTACGTTAGAGTCTAGTGCTCATTAGTGGCTGCTTTTTGCTTTTGCTGCTTGCTGTACTGCTGCACTGCTTATCATCGTACTCTGCTGCGCCTGGGAACATTTTGGTAACAGCAATGGGGATGCGCCTGGGCTGGCAGATGGCCAGGGCACGGCTGCTGTTTCTGTCCTGCTGTACTGGACAGGCTGGAACTCCAGTGTGAACTGGAGTCAAAGGGACTGTGAATCTGTGGATGAGTCCACATGGGAGCAGGACACCCCAAAGTGCATGTGGCCATTGATAAGCTTATGCCAGAGCAGGTGTATCTTGAAGCATCTGTGGCCGTAGTTGTCTGTGCTGCAGCAGGTATACCTCTGAAGAGATTGTGGCCCAAGGGTAAGTCCGTGCTGGAGAAGGTACACCTCAAAGCATCAAAGGGCTGTGGATAAGTCCATGCTGCAGCAGGTACAGCTTGAAGCATCAGTGGCTGTGCATGAGGCCATGCTGGAGCACCTCAGAGCATGTGGCCATGGATACGCCCACAGCAGCAGGGTAATTCTCTGAGCATAAACAGACAAATATGTAATTCTTCTTGCAAACAAGCATCCTGCAAAGCATCCTACAGTGGCTGAGCAGCTCTTTGAAGAGATTCCCATTTGATATAGTACTTACAAGCGCTACTGAAGTCAAACACGGGCCAGGTTAGTGTAACTTCAGTTGCCAAGGCTGTGTGCCCTGGCTGTGAGTTTTTGCCTCTACCATACAGGGTGTCATAGAAAACGGGAGTGTGAGGGACAGGGCATGATGTGTTTGAGGGGCTGTTCCCAGAGATCTGCCTAGAGCAGACCACCTTATTTCGGGGTGAGGATGGAGCTGGTGTCACGGATGTGAGCCCTGCTGTGTCTCAGGGCCAGAAGACAGGCCAGGTCTTGTTTTGCACATTGGGTGGGACCCAGATCATGCCATCTTACCCTCATGGTCAGTGCTGTGATTCTTCCTGTGGCATTTTTATCTCAATGAGGAAGTAGATCAAACAAGTAAATTGTGCAAGTAAATGCAAAGAGGCTTGGGAATGCTGGGCAGCTTTGGGCTTCATCACAGCAGTGGAGAGAGTGGAAGAAGCTGTTTTTCAGGGATGTTTCCTCTGGGTTGGCCTGGGTCGGCCTGGGTCTCCTTGTATGCCCTGGCAGTATGCTTGGCAAGGGCACCACACACCACTAATTGGCTCCTCTTCTCTAAGCTCCCCAGCTTCCAATAACAGATTCCCCTTGTGCCCGTGTGTTACTATGCTACCATCTGCATTGACCAGGGCATGGAATGGCGTCGGTTGAGTACAGTTATTTCCTTTAGGGTTTTTGTTCAGTTGCAGCTGCCCAGCACTTAAGTCAGGCATCAGCTTGTGTACTCATGTGTAATCACAGCACAGAGGAGCAGCCAGCTTGTGTCTCCTTCACAGTATGATTTTTAAGCAGCTTGTTTTCATGTTGTTGGTAGCTTCTTTTACCATTAATTGATTTTACAGACACATGCTTTGCTTGGATCTGTACTGCAAGAAGAATGAAGAAGCTTTTAATAGGCAGTGCTATGCTTACTGTGTAGTGTATTTTATGGACTTCCAGTCCCTTTCTCTTATTCTTCAGCCTAGATTCAATATTAAAGTAGTGGCTTATGTAGGGCAGGAATCCTGCAGAGTGATTGCCAGCAATATGAACGTTCCAACTCACATTGTCGTGCGTGTCACACTTCTGCAGACTAACATAATGCCAGTATTTCTAGTAGTTTGTACATACATCTCAGCAGCCTTAATGTTCCTCTGACACAGGATTAATTTGCTGCCTTTTCTCTCCTTAGCTGTGGAACTTTCTCGAGTCCTTAAAACAAAAATGAAAGCAGTCAGCTATGCGGGGACAGCAAGCACACACCTGCATCTGTGAGTGCTCAAGAGCACTCAACTTCCCTGTGGCTGGGCCAGTAGGACAAGATGCCTATCCCGCCTGGCTGCTAGCTGCTCCACATCACCATCACTGCCACAGTACATCCCTTCCTCGGGCATTTGCTGAGTCTGAGCTGCTCCCTTTCCAGCCAAACAGCTCATTTTTGTCTGTCAGTGTTTGGTCGCTTACAGTGATCCCACAAGTCCGGATGTGATTATATGAATTGTTTCTGACAGGGAGGATGGGATAAGCAGGCTAAGGAGGGTGGGGGGTGATCTTTTACTGGTTACAGTTGTAACTGACAGAATAAGTTAAATCAGACCTTGGACAGTAGGTGTCAAGGAATAAACCAGGGTTCTTAATTTAAAAAGATGGACATATATCAAATAGGAGTCCTGCCTGCCTTCACATGCAGCTTTCCCACAGAATACGGAAGGAGGGCAGGAATCGGTGAATGATGAACGCACTCCACAAGCTACACACCTGCTGCATTAAAAGTGAGTATCTCCACTGCCCTGTCTTGTAGAAGCTGATATAAGCCTGGAAGAGTACTGAGAGAGCTCCCATTCAGTGGAATTTTCCACTCAGTTTATATACATATGCATGCTGTGTGCTGCTGGGGTACTGGCAGAATGGATGCAGGTATTACAGAACAAGTGGCTTCCTTGATGCTTTAAAATACAGGGGGAAAAATAAGGGGATAATGAGAAGAAATTGCTTATAAAACCTGGCTACTGAAAATGCTGTAAAATAGCATTTAGTCTGGGAGTGAACGGCAGGGTTTCACAAAAGACTATTTATCTGACACCCCATATGTCAAGTTGAAACTGTGATTTTTGTATTTCAATTTATTTCAAATTTTGCAGTCACCAGAATTGATATAATAATATTAAAAAACCCCAACATTTCTGACACTGTCAGCAAAGAATGGCACTTGAATCTCTCATTTTTCTCTGTGCCAAACCTCTGCAGATCTTTAACCCTGGGAAGACAAGGCACCTGTAGCTATCTGAATATATTGGGGCATGATGTGCACTGTAGGGGGAACTGATTCCAGGTTCCCCACTTACCTAGCTGAACTGTCTTGCTTGAAACTCAGAGCCGCTAAAGAAAAAATGGTCACTACAGCTACTCCTTACTGTTTTGGTTGCATTTTATGCATGAGAACTGGTTTTAGGTTCCTGCCACCATGGAGGTGTTAAGAGCTGTGAAACCCAGGTAGTCATGTATCTCCTTGCTGATTAATGCACATGTACACCAGATGGGGGAAGACAGACAGGACAATCCCTGTCCTTGCTTCTGGCCTGAAAAAATTGCTCCCTGATTAACATGCTGGCTCTGATAATCTCAATTTAATCTTTTTCTTAGGCATTGTACAGCCTGCAACCTGGAACATAAATTTCACTGGGCAGACAGGCACTGCAGCAGATGTATCATTTCTCCAGGCCTAGCACTCAACAGAATAAGAAGGTAAGCTGGAATGAATGGAAGAGACTATTTTTATGAACGTACAGTCCCTGTACCTCTTCGCATGTTTTTTCCAGGGCCACCAAGGGTACCCACACATTTGCTGTATCATTAGGGCCTCACATACAGAGCCGCACCGTTTCACAGCTGGGTATCTATTTAGTAGGAGCATTCAGGCTCCTCTAGGACTCTGCTTACATCCTGCTCTGTAAAAGTGTCCAGTTTTACTCCTGTCATATCCTAGCTTGCTAATATGAGAAGCAGTAACAAAAAAGTGATACTTATGAAAAGATTCATCTGCTTTTTTGTGTCCAAACTTTGGCACAGGAAGGCAATTTAAAACTTGAGTTTCTTAAGAGAAGCCTCTAAAGCTACCTTGCAGACAGGAAAGAAAAGTGACAGAAGGGAGCTCAGCTGACTTGATGTCAACTTCATGTCTGAAGAAAGCTTTACCTTCCTTCCAAAGGTCAGATTAACTAGGAAAAGTGAAGTTTCAGTTTCTTAAATGATGTTTCCTGGCAGGGTGCTTCAAACAGTATATATTTCTGTTCTGGTCTGTGTCTCTGAGCCCCAGCTCCCCCATGCACTTTGCTATAGATAAAAAAAAAAACCCTGTTGTGCTTTTTCCTTACTGTTACCCTTATAAGCATTATAATGCTTACTTGGAGTTCATTTTTCTTGGGTTCGTTGCTAAAAGCTGAAGAGATGATACATTGTAAACAACAAAATCTCTGCTGCTGAGAGCCAGTTTTGCATACTGAGTTTTGTATATGCAAAGATTTAAAAAAATGTGAGATTGTTCTACAGATTATGAGATATGAAAAGGAAAGGAAGACAAATTTATTCTTTATTTGAATTCTGGGTTTTTTTTGTGAACAGAGAAAGAGTATCTGTGTTCTTTTACTGACCTCAGGGGTCAGGAATATTTTTCATAAGAAAACCAAAATGTTCATACAATTCTTGGACACTTAAGTAGGGCTTTAATATCTGTATCTACACACATTTTTGTGAAATTTTTATATAATCTACATAGCTATCTCATATGATATAGAGATAGCTATTTTGTTAGGCATCTGTCTATATATGTATATTATAAGACAGCCTGTGAAAATGTTATGAATTGGCAATGCTTGATATTTATGCTGTGCTTAGAAATGTAAAAAAAACCCCAACAGATATTGTTCTGGTCTACCAGAATTAGTCTGTTTGTTGTTATGCACGACTCTCTAAACTCAATCATTTTGAAGAGGCTCTTAAACCATTTCATTCAGCAGTTAGTTCTTTAATTAATCCCTTTTTATAATGAATGGCAATAGAGCCTTCACCCTCCCTACAAAGGGCCTATAATTCTAATTCTACTTTCAAGGTCTACAGCTTGCACAGCTAATATGTTAGACAAATATAATATATAATAGTACAGATATGCAAGTAATGCTGCAGGTATTTTAGAAGCACAGGTGAGCCAAAGGAAGATTAATGGAATTTGACAACATGACAGAAATGCTGCTGCACAAGGACATCCATCTCTAGGCTTTTTGTTATTTTTTGTTGTGAGAGAACAGTTAGTGGAGTAAAATACCCCTTTGATGAGTGTAATTTGGTAACAATTTGCAAACATGATAATGTGCCTTCTTAATTCAAAGGCATTTCACAGAGATATCTTGACATTTTCATTACAGGAGCTGTCAGGAATAATCTGGAAGAGGAAAAGAATCTTATTGAAAAGTGCCTGCTTCTATTCGGTAACCTGATAATCTATAGTAGTAGGGTCAAGTCATTTTTTATGATACAGCCTTTAATCATCATCAATTACGACTTTTAATTACAGCTGAGCTGCTGAGATGTATAGAGATCTTCCTGGTAACAAAATGAACAGCTATAGTTCTGAATAGTGCACTATTGCCAAAGAGACAACAGTTCCCTTTCTCCACCACCACCTTCCTGTCAATGAACTGGCTGTAAAAAAAGAATGTGCTGAGCGCATTACACATAATGCCAAAAATCTGGTTAAGTCATAACACATATCCATGACAAACAATGAAGATTACAACAGAAGTTTTTGTGGCTTTTTCTAATTTACAGCTACTTGACTTTGCCCTTCAATGTTTCTGACTAGCGAGCTACACTAACAGCTGCAGATATACTTTCTAGGTAATTGTGAACATCTATATGAGCCAGGACTTTTTTTAATACCAATCACTCTGACACTGAGTCTCTGCCCCAGGGAGAAGGGAAACACTTTACCTGGGAGTCACAAAGGCCGGCTCAGAGCAGGGCGATCCCAGTGCTGATCATTACCTCCCTCAGCAGCACAGTCCAGGCTGTCATATGCATATTGATCACTTGAACTGTTTTGGGTAGAAAAATAAAAGTACACAATGTTAATAGCCCCAAAGTAAAAATTTCACAGTCCACCAGCCACCCCAAGAAGCTGCAGGTCTCTGCTGATATGATACAACAAATTTTGCTGTGTTCCCTGAAGGCCACTGTGTCTTGCTGCTCCTTGGTGGCTCTCCTTTTCTGTGGATGGGGTAGCTTCAGAGGGCTTGTCTGTTAATAGCACAGCGATAGCTTTCTTCATTCTGCAGGCTAGTACTGCAAGAGTCCAGCTGTTTATAAAAAGCAAGTAAATCAAACCTCAGTCTACTTCACACCAAATGAAAACTCCTTTCTTTTTTTTTTTACCCCTTTCTCTATGTGTAGGATTCTTCGGTCTAAAACAAAGCAGCATTAAATGACCCTGCAAATAAGATCAGTGTAATTCAGAGAATGAAATTAATCTGTCAAGCCCTGGTTTGTTTGTCAGTTACCATCACTGTAGTTTCTTTTCATCTTCAATTTTTGCTCCCCTTCATTATTTGCTAAAAAGAATTTTATTTGAAGGAAGAAATAGAAAGAGGATTTTATGCATCCATTATTTAATGATGGACTTTTATCCTGGGGGAAAATGGACAAGAAGGATTCTGATGATAGAATGAAGTGAATTAAAGATCAAAAAATGTCTTAAATTTGGCTGAGAGTTTATGACCTAATTTCCATAACTCTGGTTTTAATGTCAGTGACTTCTTTCTTGCTCCATTGTTGGGGTTTTTTTTGTTCTCAAATTTAATTGTTTGTGTATTAATTTTCACAATTCTGGAGCCAGCATCCCTGTGAGATCTAATTTAGGGACTGTATTTCCTCTTTTGAAAATAAGAGACTATTTCACAAAGAGAAGGAAAAATCAAGAACAATGGGATATTTGAAATAACATATCCTATTTCTTTTCAGAACAGCATTTCTTTTCTAGGGCTTCTTAGGAGGGAGTGTTGTCTTCATAGATTTGCCTGAATGCAGTTTTCAGACTCTCACCAGACAGCACAAAAAACTGGAAGAGGCACCATAGCACTGCTCAAACTTGCCTCAGTGGACCTGATGCACAAGGGGTACCACTGTGATTAGGCTGGGCAGAGGGAATTTTACCCTGTTGCACCTCCTCACTGGCTGATGTTTCATGGAAAGAGTGGGATAGCCTGCACATAGCTCTACTGTAGTACCAACTAAATTATACCTAATCAGAGAGGTCATAATATATCACATATACAATGTATATACAGAACTTTATTTTCCAAACAGAAATCACTTTAGGCATGAGTCAGGTACCAGGAGTTTTCTAACCTGCTTCAGCAGCGTACTCTGTGCGCTCTGCATTGCTATGCTGATGCACAAGAGCTGTACAGCTGGCACATTGGGCCACCCGCACTGGCGGCAAAGCTGCTGAGCGCCACATGAATGTGAACCTCGGGGACACAGGATTATGGCCACATAAGGGAGTTGCTTTAATTCTCCTCTAAAGCAACATGGGCATCAACTACCGGTGAGCAGCAGGGTCTGGGGCAAACCACAGGGCTGGTGTACTTGCTGCCAAGCCTTTGCCTCCCCACTGCGGGATGGCAAGTGGGGAGATTTGACATCACTTCCAAGATATGTCTCAACAATGCCCTTGCTATCATCCTCCTTAGTTCTCCCCATTTTTACTAATAACATTGTGCCAAACTTCCCTCCTAAATGACTCTTATGTATCTCTGTCTTCATTTTCTTGCCTTCTTTCCAGTCATTACTGCTTCCAGCTTTCCTTCTCTCATCTGGAAAAGAAAAAAAAAAAGAAGGCAAAGATCTTCCAAACCAGAGTGTTTAAAAAACCTTATTACTATAAAATGAAGCACAGAATAGGATAAAGTATTGTAGGAAGTGCACAATGCTGCCTAAAGACACCTTTAATGAAAAGATGGGGAAGCTTATGGATGCTGGAGTACTGGACCCTTGTGATTGTCTAGGACATGCCAGAAAGCACACACAATGCTTGAAAACACAGCAGGACTTTTGTGTGATGAAGAGCCCCCAAGGAGTTGCAAACACAGTAGAGCTGATAAAACAATCTGGTCTCTTCTGGTTTCCAGCTAAGCTGGTAAGAGCAGAGTGCCCCCATGTAAACAGAGCTCTTAACGCTACTGTGTTATAGGCACAACAGGAGTGATTACCTCCCCCTCCTCTTTTCCTAAGGCTGCTTTGTCCTTGGTTCCTAATTTCTTTACTGGTGCAGAATAACCTGGCTCCATCACAGTATTTTTTGTAAGGGGACACTTGCCTCCTTCCCCAGCACTACAGGCAGCCATGAAGTGCTGCACATCCTAAGCACAAGGTGTCTGCACCACAGGAAAGCCTGCAGTACATGAAGAGCAGAACAGGCTCCAGGACCTGAAGGCATAAAATACGTTGCACCTGAGCCAAAGAAGCAAAAAACCCCTCAAGACTCACAGTTCTAATCTTGACTAGTGAGGCGTCTTCTGCTTTGCTGAGAAGAAGCCTCAGAGAAAGCTCTCCTCTGTACCATCTGAAATTAAATTCGTGAACAAATGTAAAATACTACATCTCTGGAAAGAGAATGAAAGCAAATGACCTTTCAGTCATTCAGCCTCTGTGGGACTTGGAGGAGCTCCTGTTCTACCCTGTAAAAATGTCTCTGGGTAATTCTGAATTAAGGCTACTTCTTAATCCAGAAAAGAAAATATTATTTTTTCAAAATACTAGAGAAACTCTCTCCAGAGTCAGATACAAGGTTCTTTCTGGCAAGCAACAAAGCCACTAACAAAACCTCTTCTGAGCTTCACGGACACATTAGACTTCAGATGCTGCTGCTTCCATTTCCACCTCTATTTAGTCCTGCTGGTTGGCCTAAAAGCCCCAGGGATCTTGGCTTTGCTGTGCCACAGCTCTCCTTGCAGTATCATAAACTCCAGCAAGATGTAGGAGACTGCAAACCATATGTGTGCATGGGGATAGTTTGAGAGATTACTTATTTTAAGGCCAACGCATTATTTTCTGACAGTAACTGAGAGGAGATTCACACTCAAAAGTTATTCTTGAAAGGATGTTTTCTGCAAAGCTGGGAACACTGACTCACTGCTGCCATCCTCCCAATCTCCAGAGCGTGATGCAGAGATGAGGTAGGAGAAGGAAGCAAGTGATGTCTTGCTTTTGCTGTGAGAAGTAAGGGCTGGTTTGTGACTTGGCTCTTTTCCTGAAAATTTCCAGCATGAGATGGGAGACTACAAATAGCAAATCACAGATAGCTGGCTTCTGGTGCATAGAACAGTCAGGCAAATTTTTCAACCCTCTACTTCAGACAATTGCCTAAAATACATTGAGACCATACAGCCCAAGGAAGAAAAAGAAAGACAAGATTAGCTGACTTACCCATGGTCTTCTCATACTGAGTCTAGCATAGGTAGAGTTACAAACATTGCCATGAGATTAGTTAAGAGACATATACAAAGATATATGTACTCCAAGAAGAGCGCTTTTTCTCTCTTTAACTTTCCTGTAAATACCACATTTCAGCTCTGCTGCCAAATGAATGCATTTGCTGGTGGAAATGCTCCAAATTTTTTTCCTCATGTCTCACAGTGCAAGCACTGTACCATCATTGGGTTGCACCACATCGAAGTAAGGCAGCTGAAATGAATGCAGTTACATTGGGGTGCAGCTGAGTTTAAGCAATGAAACTGTGAAGAACTACATTATTCAGGCAATGGAGGAAGGAAAAGTAATTTAAAAGAGCCGTTTGGAACAGCTGATGCTTTTCTTTTACTTAGGTAAATTATTACTGTTACATCTACATACCAAAAAGGCAATTTTCATCTGTCTATGACTACAGAAAGACAATTTTCTGGTGATATTTGGGAAAGCTTTAGATAATACTGGACACAGAGAAAGAGATTCTAACACAAATGGAAAAGCTGTCAAACCTGTAATGGTAATGAATTTCTCATAAATACCCTCACTGATCCCTTGCAAATGAAAACTGGGTCATTGAAAAAGTTCCGTTTAAGGTACAATCCAGTTATTCACAAAGGTTATTATGCTGTCAAAATTTACAATTCCTCATTGAAAATCAAAATCCAGCTGAAATACAGTTTTGCGTATTTTTCTGAAAAAGAAGATGTTGCATTTGGAAACATGATCCCTGGTAGCTGTACCTTTATGGCCACAAATTCCATTTTTGTGTTCTGAGTTGGGTCAGATCACCAGACTAAATCTTATGTTCAGACTCACCCAAGAGAGAAGCTGGGAATGCAGGGAAGCTTGAAAAAACTGCCCCAGAAAAAAAACAAGTAAAATGTCTCAAGGATGTCTTTCTTTTCATTAGAAATTAAATGAGTCATAAGCATGTAAAGAGTAAGTAAATGAAGAACAGAGCAACACAAGACATGATACACAAAGATAAGTGATTCTGTCTTCCAGTACATCACATTATAAACTCAACACAAGGCTAACTCAGCCTTTACAACAGAGTCACTAGCCTAGCTAGACTTCTAAATTTCAAAAGTCAAGCTTCAAAGAAGATTTGGGTGCACCTCTGGATGGGAACCTCAGCGTAAACAAGCAGTTGTCTCTCCAGTGCTTGGAGCGAAGGCAACACAGAGGGGCCTGTTATAGCAATGTTACATCTAGGCACTAAAACATTGCTCAGTGTAGAAAAATACAAGTCAATACTTTTCAGGGGGGGGAATGCCAGCTATATTCCAATGGGAGGGAAGAACACTAACAGCAAGTGATACTATAAAAAAAATCAGGTGTAAACTGTGTGGTTGCATACTGCAGGAGAAGAAAACACACATGAGGAATTCAGTTTTTCTCCTGCTGTAAGGCTCTAGGGAGACAACTCCTAGGTTTTTAGGACATTTCACTAGTTTCAGCTGTTAAACCCTAGCTTGGAGTGGCTGACAAAGATTACAAAGGATTGACAATGATGATTAGTAAGAAGAAGCCAGAAGAAATGAGGGCTGAACCCTTATTGGAGAAATTGTAAAAAGCTTACAAAAACACCTCAAAACAAAACAATCAGTGGCAGACCTGTGACAAAAACAATTATATCCTCAGGATTTCCTCTTCACCAGCAAATACCTCCAAGCAGGCAATGGTCTCCAACTTCTTTACAGTGCTGGTAAATCATCTCAGCCCCACAAGCGGCAGGCGTCCTGGGCAGCTGGTGCAAGGGTTGCCCTGGCTTTAGCAGCTGGACTCTGGAACAGGCCTTTGTTGCCTCCTGAAAAAAAAAAAAAAATGTTTTTTTAATGGCAATACATTTGCCTTCACATCACACATTCTTGTGCTCAGCTCAACAGTGATCTATGTCTCATTTGTCCAAAGAGTATTTAAAGAGAGGTTTCAAAATGCCAACAGAATTTAATAAATTCTAGTATCACAGTAGTGAAAGGATGCCCTTGAAAGGCATTTCAATGGTGTGGCCCAAAAAGAGGTTGAACGAGGGGCACACCCCATGGTCAGTGAGGAAATACTGGGAAAATACCATCTGCATTATGCATTTAATATCAGATGTTGATAATGTACTGTATAATACAGTCCTGCATGGAAAAAGGAATGAGAGCCTTCACTCTCTCACAGTGCCAAGCTGTCCACTGACACAGTAGAACAAAAGTAAGAAACAGATACAAAAGTGGAGAAAAAGCATTCAGGCAGCTTTCCTGTCAACACTGTACAGTCTTTCCAAAAATCTGAGCAAGTGGCCTGAATGAAATTAATAATCAGCTTTGATTAGAGGACCTTGCTGTATTATCTGTTTGTTTATTTATTTATGTATCTGCGCACACCCACAGGCAACAATGGGGTAATAGTCAATGTCTTTATTCCTAATGATGTGGCTTATTTTTTCCAGGTTATGAAAGGCAGGTTAATATTTGATCTTATATCAATAAATCTCCCTATACTAAATATATAAAGATTATTCTTGAAAACATATTCTGGCATGGCCATGAACTTACTGTAATAGTCTGTAGGAGGAAAAGTTCACTAGGTGTCTGAAGAATTTCACTGCAACTATGTGAATATACTGATGTCAATCCCTGTTACACATATTGTTGCACGTGATGTTACGGACCGGTATTTTGAAATACATGACTTATGAATTTAATATCGTCTCTTACAGACTCTGTTTCACCAGCATAGTCACTGGATGACATTGATTTCTTCTATCTCTCCCTGCTTATCTCAAGCTCTTCCATTTTGCTTGTCTTACTGTCTTTTCATGTTCACTTCATACATTATCTCACCGGAAGCTGGTAATGAATCAATGTGGCCTCCTAAATATATGTTCTGTTACAACCCTTCGGAAAGAGCCACTTGCAGCTATCTGCATCAAAATGCACTCAGTAGCTATTGTACACATCTAAGCAAAAGAAGACGTATTTGTCTCAACCCAACTTGTGGACGGCCTGTACAGTCTTTCTGTTGAGTGCGTGTATTTTTAAACGCCTGCCATGGTAATACGGACTTAAAAGGAAAACACTGGAGCAAGCTAGACTGAAGTCCTTCATCTCAATTAGTTCCATTTTTAGTGGCTCATCTCACAACCTTCTGCCTGGAAGCTGTGTGCCTTCCTCTCAACCCCTTCTTGTCCGATATCCAATAACACTGGAAAGCCTTCAGAGCAGGGACTAGCTCTTACTCTCTGCTTACGTTGCCCATAATGCGCAGTTATCAGAAAGAGACCCATTAGCACAAAAGGGACACCTGAAGTATAGACAACGGTGATACTAATTATGCGAAACAATGCCAGGACAGCTATGATGATGAATTGTTGCTATTTTTGCTTCCTGCTGGTATTACATCTTTAGGTAACATTAAAATTTAATGGTCAGTTCATTCCCATAGATGTACTCTTATTCATTCTAGCTGGCCTGCTGCGGTACATAAGGATATTGATACAGCTTTCTGCTATACAGAGACGGGTCTAGCTGAGAAAGGAAGAGTTGTACTCCAAACTGCTGCTTGAAGCTAGCCAAGAGTAATAACACAGGAAACTAATTTCCACTTGAAGATGTTTTAAATGGGTACTTGAGGGAAACATAGTAACATCACAAACACCCTAAATTAACTAGCACCTCACTGAGAGAAAACAGTGTATTAAATTCAGGGATTTCTCCTGAGAAATTTCATGTGAGTTAAAAATCTGCTTGGCTGAACAGAAGTACAAGACGCATATGTTCATTTTGGAGCTCTCCAACATGAAAAAGCCAACACTGAATTTTTAACATCCGTATATATGATGCAGAGTGATTACTGACAATATTTGTGTGCCTTATTTATTTGTAGGCTCACACGAACCTCATCCTATCCCACAGTAAAATGGAGTTCAAACACAGACTTGCCACAGAGGCCCCCAGGGCCCCACAGTAAAGGTCAGTGGAGCCTGCATGTCCCTGGCTTGTGTCAACCACCTGTGCTTCCCAAGTGACACTGCGCTGGCTGTGTCACAGCTGGTTGTTCCGGCTACCCACTACAGGACTTCCCAGCGGGATTAAAAGTGGGTTTCCATGACTGCATTGTCTGAGTAGCCTCCTGTGAAAATCCAGGCTCAGCGTATTTGGAAAGACTTCAAGGCTTGATTTGCAATGGCTGAGAGCTCTCTCATTCCCATCTAACTCACTAAGGTCCAGACAGCTAAAGACTTTTCCCAACCCTGAACAAATCCTGAACGCATTGGTAACAAACTTGAAGGGCTTGCTTTGCTAGAAAACAGCATCTTGGTGTTCCACTGCCTCTTTCTGCTTGTGCTCTTTACCAGCAAATGCTGTCCTAAACATGGACAGACAACTCAAAATTCATGCTGAAGTATACAGAAAACAAACTGCCAGAGCTGAGTGAACACCAAAAGCAGTGTGCAAACCCTTTGGGAAAAAGAACTGTGTAACTCTTCTGCCAGGGGGTGGTTTTGGCAGTGAAAAGAGTTCAGTCATATGAGATGCCTCTAAACTTCCCAATCCCGACAACCTACCTTAAATTAGCCTGCCTTTTGATCTTCATCAGGCACTTGTCTGGGCTGAGCAACACCCCCCCCCATTCGCAACCACCATCTGGAAGCCCTTGCCCAACTGGATCTTTTACATGGGCTCTGCTGTGCTCCTGGGCAAGGAATTTAAATATTCAAGAATTCATTCATTCAAGCAGAAGGACTAAAACACTTATTTCAAAACAAAAACAAGTAAACAAAAGAATCAAAATCTCCTATACTCACTTACTTTTACAAGCTGTTTTGACTTTAAAACCAAGCCAAAACAAAAACCCCAAGAGGCACCACAAGGCTTACCAGCATTGCAATTAAACTGTGAGATGACATTTGGTTTTGTTAGCTCTACTGTGGCTAAGTGAACAAATGGCTTATATGATATTAAAAGATTTTTTTTTTTAATCTTCTCAGGAGCCCTTCCCCATTTACAAGGCAGAGCATGTGATGCATTTGCCCTCCTCTTCTTTGACTGTTGCTGTTTTTCAAAGTCTCAGTAAAGCTTCAACCAGTGGGCCCTACAGTAATGTCTCAGGACCAGCTGTCATCATGCTTCACAGCTATGAGAGTAATGCAGTAAGCATCGCTTATACAGTGCTTGCTACAGGGAAATTTCAAAGCCCCTGCAGCTCCAGAGGTGCCTGCACCAGGAACACTGCCACATGAAGTCTGAGGATATTCATGAGCTACACCCTGCTTCTGCGGCAAATTGCCACCAGTAGTCAGCAACTGCTTTACAATATCCTCGCAGTTCTACCAGATGGTTTTATGAGAGACCTAGTTAAAATGAACTTGGTTGAGCAATTAGACCATGCAGGTCTCTTAGGTAATTGCTTTGGTGTGCTTACAATTTCCAGTTGTACAAAGTGCTTCACAGACCTGTGAGCCCTGGCAGGTCTGGGAGATCCTCACTAAAGAGGTCCCCCTGCTGGACCTGGTTTAATCCCATTTCTACCTGTATGGGCCCCTGAAAAGCACAGTTTTTACTGCCACCTAATGTCTACCCGGACTGCATAATCTTCTGCTGGTACAGTATTAGACTAATGCCATTAGATCATTGATTCTGCTGAACCTACTTACCCGCAGCAGGACACGCAGGTCATCACAAGTTGCCTCCCCCGTTGCAGGAACTTCCCAGCTAAATCCTGCTCAGCTCTTTGCAGCATCACCCTGCAGCCTGTGGGTCCTGTGAATGCCAGTGATCCCGGCGACTGCTGGCTGGCACAGCTGGGGCAAGTGCACCCACTGCGTTTGCTCAGACACCGGTGCCTGGGAGTCATTTTTGGTACTTTCTGGAATCAGCAGCTGACGTCCATCATGGAAGCAAGGAGCATCCAGGGGAGGGGCTGGGAGAGGCTCCGCTCTCAGGTGGGTGGCTGTTCTGGGGAGTCCAGCTGGTGGTAGCACGTCACTAGCCCTGCTGCCCTGTCCCAGCTCTTGCTGGAGGTCTCATGCCTGAAGATCCCACAGGAGAAGATTGAGGGGTATCACCATGGCCGTGTGGCACCAAGCCCTTGCTGGTCTGGGCTGTCCAGTGGGCTGCGGGTTGCTCCACAGGGCAACACCAGGGAGAGACCCCAGCCTCCTCTCACCAGCCAGACTTGGAGGGGCAGAAGAAAATTTCACCCAGCACAGCCACAAAAGACAGCGTATCGCAAACCCCTCAGCTTTGGCAAAAAGAGAAATGGGCTCAGGTGCTGCACACACCCTGGCAAAAGGCACGAAGGCACATGCCTATATCCCACATACGCTGAATTTAAACTGCCTGGATGGGACTGCAGAGGCACAGCAGTGTCCTTTAACTAGAGACTCCAAGTGCTTATTTCAGCATTGCTTCCTACCATAACAGATTAACACAGCACTTAATCTCATTCTAATTGACCAGAACTGCTGATTGTGTTACAATTAAATTGCAGTCTAATTTTACTTAGCTATAACTGATAGGACACAAAGCTACAGAAATTAAACCACATTGAAAGGAAACTGCACTAAACACTGGTGTGAATATTAGGCTAGAATTAAGCTGAAGAAATGTGGCAACAGACCACCATCACAGCCACCACTATTTATAGAAATTAATATTTAGGAACCAAGGGAATCTAAAATAGTTTTCCAATGTGTGTTTCTTCTACATCCAGCACTAAAACAGAATTTAGATTTCTGTTAAATGGACAAAACCTGAGATTGTCAGATGACAGTCATTGCGGGTTCAGCTTTTTCAGAGGTGTTTACTGGTTGCTTACTGTTGAGTGTACTGGTGGGCTGAAGCCCGTGCTTCTAAGGCCTGTTTTTCTACTGTCCTATTTCTTCCCTCTTGCCAGACCAACTATTTTATCTAGTGCGTTGTAGAAAAGTCAGCTCATGGTACAGATAAAAGATCAAAGGTGTTATTGTGCAAGCCCTAGAACTAGGTCATTCAGCTCCCCTTCCAGATTTTATCTTCTCTCTCTTGTATTAATGAACCTGCAATGGAGGTGGCTTTTTACATTCCCTGGGCGTTGAAATGAAAGCTGCCAGCACTTCAGCCCCTGCAAAAGCATGAGAAAAAGCTCTCTGTAATGCTGGAGAGCAAATACCTGGAGGTTCCAGTTGCCATGCCATGCTCTCTGTAGAGCATACGCTTTACTAAAGCAATTGTACATACACATTTCCAAAAGCTACTTTTTTTTTTTTTTTTTTGGTCGGGGCAGGGAAGACAACGACAACAGGCAGTGCTGAAAAATATATTAACCTCTCTCCATACATAACAGGGACCACAGGCCACACCGGCAGCATTAACACCAGGCAATACTCCCTTTATTTCTTCTATCTCCCCAATAGGCCAGTAAACCCAAACCTATGTAAGGGTGTAAACTTTTATACATACCAGTGCTTGATACTACTTTCCTTTTGCACTGCAGTGGTGACAGGGCACCTACAGATTTCACCAGGAAATAACCTCATAATGGCAACTTCATCAGCTTCAGCCACTGCCAAGTTTATCCTGCGGCAAAATGTACACCTCTGGTCTCCTCCAGGATTTCGTTTTTAAGGGCAGGATAGCTCACAAGCACTTGTTTTCCCATTGATAAAACACCATTTTCAACAATGAAGCTAAAATCCCAGGTAGGCAGTGACTTACGTGGCTAGGCCTTCTCAAGAGAGCTAAATCGTAGAGTGAGGCTTTGTTGCTCAGACAGAGAAAACACCCAGAAGAAACGTGCTTTGGTCACTAGCCTGCCAGACCTAGGTGATGTTCCTCTGAAAGCCAGGCTATGGCAGGACTGCCTTCAGCCTGAGAGCTGAAGACTGAAAGCTGCAGACCCATACCATAAGATATTTTCAGGTTTCACTAACCACATGAGGTTAATGTGCAGAGAGCTATTAATCCTCCTACAAACAGATCATTTTTCAGTTCATTAAACATTATTGCTAAAGCACCAGTAGCTCTTCCTCAATTACTCACCTCAGAGAAAAGTGGCTCACAACTAAGAGCAGATATAGATTAAACTGTTTATTCCCATGAAATCTCATGCCGTGCAGGATAATTTCTGTTATTTCTTTGGGATGGGTGGACAGAGAGATTGGGTTTGTCTGCACTGAATTATTTTGTTAATGCTGAAGAGACATGTATTTATTTGGCCAAGCAAGCATTCATTTTATGCTTCCAGAATTTGTATGATGGGCAGAGCTGACCAACCTCTTCCCTCCAATCCCTTCCATCACACTGCTTGACTCTCTCCCTCCAGCAATATAAAAAGCCAGCCCTGTGCCTTTTCACCCGGCTCCGTGGTTCCTTAGCAGAGGGCTCTTACAGACATGCGGGGCCATCCCTTACCTGATTGTAAATCTGAATTCCAGACCCTGGCACAGCACCGGGGCACTAGCATGAGGTCACTTCTGCACTCTGCTTTTTCTGGTGGGGACAGGCTGGAGGGACAGGATCAAGGTTTGAAGGAGGCAGTAAGGAAGAACACGACCAGAAGAATACTGTATTTAAGCAGATCCCTTCCAAGCTTGCCTCTACCTCTAAAGGAAGGAGAAAAAATATCCAGTAAGGCTGCTGTGTGTGGTAAGAGGACAGGACACTGGGAACAAATTGGGGAGGATGCCTGGTGCTGATGAAGAAAGGAATCTTAGAAATTGAATAAAATGCAAAGCTACCGTTGAAATCATTATAGGCCCTGCCTATATCTGCCTAAATCTGGGTTATTAAATGCATCTGGTTTTACTTGTAAAAGGTACTTGCTCAAAAAATCTGATCAATTTATGACTTTCAGATCCAACCCATGGACACAACCCCCAGTAGAACTCCATTTCATGCCTCCAGAACAGCTATCAGCACCATGAAACCTCAGCTTTTCATTCAAACCAACAACCAGCAGACCTAACTGCTTTACTTACAAAAGAGCTGATCAAGGAATTAATTTCCAGCCAGGTCTTAATCATCCGCTCTTATTTAAAAGCAGTGCCACAGTCCTCAGAATAATCCTACTATGCAATACAAACTGGTCCAGTTCTTCAGTTGGGAGCAAAGTGCTTTAGTGCTGCTTTTTCCCCAGCTGTCAAAATTGTTGTGTGACTGCCATTTTGGGGAAAGAAGTAACATTTAGATTTGTGTTCCCAACTGTGGACCCAATTTTACAACCTTTACTCTGTACTCTGCATTCAAAAGCAATGACATATAGATGGCAACTTCCTGAATCCAATGGATAGACTCCAAAAGACCAACTGATTCCAGATTCTATGCTTTCCAGCATTATAGCTTGTCCTAAAGGACAGGCTCCTTTTCAGGGCACCTGTTCACCAGGTCTGTTGGTCTCAAAGTCAGCTGCAGACTGGGCTCCACCATGCAACAGTAAGCTCCTGACCTCAGGAGAGCTGCAGAGCCCAAACTGCAGCTGGTCTCTTTGGTGGGAATTTCTGTTAACCAAGTTGAAAACAGTGAGATCTTCCCAGCTCATCAGCAGGTAAGAGATCCACACTTAAAGCAAGGACCAAGCTTGCTCATTATAGGAAGCATTAAAGTACCTACCTGTCTTCAGCCATGAGAGAAGGAGCTTACACAAAATGTTCAGACGGCTAAATTAGCTGAAATTGAGCCCAATCAACATGTGAAATGGGAGTACTTCCATTAAACTGACCCAAGCTAACCTAAATAAATGTAATTCCGAACGGTTTTCTTACTGATATCTAGACTGATGGGCCCGGTCCCTAAGACTCATGAGATGTCTTTGCTTGCAGGAGTGTGCAATGCTTGAGTTATATTTACAGTTTTAATCTAGACCAGGAATGAAATTGGTAAGGATTACACTCTAATCAATCTGACCTACAAACTATTTATCTTGGGATTCTGTATCTTGTGATCAATAAATTCCAGAATTAAGTGACATGTCTGCATGTCCTTGCTTCCTAGGGAACCTTTATGCTTCCCAAACAAACAAGCCAGTTCCACTCATTTGATTTCATGAAAGGGAAGGCAAGGAGAGGCTTAGGAGAGCTTTGGGTCAAATAGACAAGTGTATTTATGTGCTTACAGCCCTACAGCAATCAATAGGCACTCAGGCACCTAAGAGACTCGGTGGTGCCTGTCCTTAAGTAATATTGGCAGTTTCCAAAAGGTAGTCTAGCAGCAGCTGCCTGGCTGTGTGGGCTGCATCCACTTCTGGGTGTGCACAGCTGCCAGTGAGGTCAGTGGGAGCAGACTGACTCCTGAATCAGAATTTTGCCTGCACTCACTTTGGCACCTCTTAATTCTCATTTGGAGGCAGCCAGGGACCATTCAAGGCCAATGCCATCAAACCTGGAGGTTACAAAATTCTGTTCCTAAACCCACATCTGATGCCTACTTGCAAGCTATTTGGAGAGGCGCAGGCATGATCCTGTGATGTTGTACAGTGTCTGGTACCATGGGCTCCTGCTCTGTGGGGCAACTCCTAGGATTGTTACTAGTGTGTTCATCCTCAGTAAAATTGACTCAGTTTTATTTCAGTGGCACTGTATCATTAATAGATCTTCTGTCACAAAACCATAGCTTCAGTTTCCTGGCATTATCAATAGACTACCTTTTCTCTCTCTGAGGTAGTGCAACCGCAAGTGCAACCGCACACTAAGTCTTTGTGGGGAACAGCTGCATCTAAAGCTTTTGCTTCACATGTTTTCTTACATGACATTAGAAAACCCCTTCAGGCTGCATCCAAGCTCTGCACAAGCAAGACTAGCCTCGGCAGTGGATCACTTTGTAGGACTTAGATACATTTACATGCCCGAATTAGCCTGCCATGCCTATTCACAAAGGTATGTGGACGGGATGATCAGTGATCACATAAGACCATCTGACCCTTAAATCTCTATCAAGCATGACATACTTCAAATAATGTACATGAAGGTTAAATCTTACCATAAAGCACTCACCTGAAGTTACCACTGTTTCTCAAGATCACCTTGAATGCAGCCAGGATCAGTGTCGGAGTTACTGATGTGAGCTCAGTGCCAGTTATTTGCTGTTGGTTGCTTTCCTCGCCTTTTTCTTTTTCTCAAGTTGCCATTTTTAGCACCTTTTGCCAAAGAGATCAGTGCTCCGGCCCCAGGAATAATTAGCTGCTGCCTGCTGGCCATGACGAGGCAGCTGTCATTGTTCTGCAGAACTAAGTGTCTATAGCATCGCAGTGTGCAGTAGGCTACGACTGCCACATCAGACTGATGTTACCCAGAATGACCCAAACCACTATATGAGCTCACCAGCCCCAAAAGGAAGAGGCAGTAAAACATCTCAACAAGAAGAGTAAGTCCCCTTTCTTCAGAGCTAACATTTCCACCAGCAGCCAAAACTTTCTACACAGTTAACCTAATGGAATTAATAGACTCACAATACCAAGAAAAAAAAAATAATAAAATCATTCAGTACCTTACTTACGTTGCGGGAAATGCTATTGATTTATTTATTTGAAAGATTCCTCACAGGGTATCAGAAGTCCCTCCATGTACGAGTTGAAGATGTTAGGCTACACTTTGGAATAAAGCTTGTTCTGCAATACAGCTGCATGGATGGCAGCAGGGAGGCTGCTGGACACAGGCTACTTATGCCTGCTGGCTGTGGTTTGAGATCTTGCCTATGGTGAGATCAGTCAGGGCCTTCGGCAGGAAAGAGCCCTTACAGGTGTAAGGTAGGACATGATTCTCATGGAGCGTACTCTCAGGTCTATGGGGACTGAACCAACCACATTTCTCTGGCAGGTGCTGGCAAAGGGCTAATTTGTTTTCTACCATCACTGAGCCTGGCTTACACTTCTGTATACCAGCCTCAGCAAGGAGACAAAACACGTCCGTGCCTCTTCAGGATCTCACTTGAATTGCCTCAGCCCAAAGCAGATGCCAAGTCAGAGAAGGTGATCAGGAAGAGAGGTGCAGTGAACTTCACATTGAGCTGGTTCGAGATGGTCGGCAGCAACAGCCGTGGCTGCTTGGCCAAGTGAGGAACAGGTGAACAAACTAGTCCCTTCCTGCACGTCATGGACCCCACAATACAGGCAGGGTCTCTGTATCAGCCCAGAGAGTCTAACCTCTCCCCACACTCCCAAATCTGGTCTCCCGCTGTTGTCATTTTAGCTGTATCTGGTTTTGTTAAACAGTGAAGCTGCTTGAAATAAGCTACAAAATCACAGTACATCACACCACCAGCCCTAAGAGCACCAAACACTGACACCAACGTCTGCTGAGAGAGTCCACAAACACCTAAAACTCCCAAGTGGAAGGTTCAGCATCGCTGCTTTGACCAGAAACATACATACATTATTTTAGGAAAATATGTTGTAAATTACCAACAGATTTCTCTGGAACCGTATCCTGGCACAACACAGCACTGACTGCAATCACATGCCCATGAACTAGGGTCTCACTTGATGCACATCATCTATCCATTGGATATAACTGGCTCCAGAGTTTCAGAAACTCTGATCTCATGCACACAGTGTACTTTCTAATCATGTAATCTTGTAAGTCATTGTACTGTAGCTCTTGGGGGGAAAAAAAAAAAGAAGGAAGGTTAACATACAAAAGGAAGATTTCTGTTTTACAAAGCTCCCTTTATTCCCCTGAATCCTGCTAAGGTCAAGAGAAAGACTGCTACTGGTTCATAACAGCATTTGGATTGAGCGCTGAATTAGAAATCACGCTTTGTACTGTTTCAGCTCAGGAAAGAACTAGCTTCTGAAAAGATCACGTGGTACCAACTTTTATCCTTTCTTAGCTAAAGTCCTAGGAGTACTTTCCAACACTTACTCACCAAATGAGACCATTTTTCACTTCTATAACAGTTTTAATAAAAGCCAGTTATAGTTTTGACCCTATAGATGTTAAAAACTGGTTTCAGCTTCCTTTCATGAACAAAATACCCACTCAAATCCAAAGTGTTGTGTTTGAGGAGCCCACTTCTAATGGGCTGCTTCCAACTCTTACAGCCTTGGGAGAGGAACAGGTCCCCAGGCACTGTCCATACCCAGATCCACCCAAACACCCTTATGAGGCCAGCCAGCCTGGCGTCGCACTGGAGAGGACCATCATCTGTACAAACTTCTGATCCCTAAAGGTGCCTGCTCTGACTTTTGCTGTGTTTTTGAATGGCTTTTTCAACGCTGGTTCCTTACAACCCCCTCCTATAGGCAGCTGGGTCTGGTGTGCAGTCACTCCCATTGCCACCACACACATGCGCACTGAGCTCCTCTCCTCCACCTCGTTCCAGCAGATCCACCACCCCTTCTCTGAGCCTGCAGGGAACTAAGTGGACAAGAAGTAACTTCTTAACCCCCCAAAGCAAATAATTTCCTGCCAGGTCACCTCTCAGAACTGGCTTGCTGTCACAGGAGGTGCAGCACTAGCTGGTGGAAACTGTGGAGATGCACAAAGGCAGGTCTGCCTCTTTCTGTGGTACCTTGCCATGAGCTGACTTTTGCCTGTTACGAAGCCACAGCTGTCATCTCCTACCTCTCCCAGTAGGTTTCTTTCTTCTCTCTGAATTGATGCACTGGGACTCTTCTTCCTCACACCTCTTGCACCAGGGCTCACTGGTAAGCGTGCATCGAGCTGTGAGTCCTCGATGTGCAGCCGCTGTAGGGAAAGGGTACATCTAAGGACAGATTTCAGATCCTCTCCCTCTCAGGCAGAGGAAATTTGGGGTATGATTTCACATGAGTTGTGCTTGCTGCCACCCAGGAATTTTAGCAAATTTTCCCCTCTGCATTCCCCCATCTAAGCTTTACAGTCATTTTTCCTGGCTTCACTGTCACTATTTTCAGCATGTGCTGTCTTCCAGTGACATCTAGGGATACAGACTGGAAACAGCAAGCTGGCCATTAACAAGCATTGTTTAAAACCTATTTCAAGCTGAAAAAAACTGATTCATTTGATAGAGACCGATTATTTAATTGCTTTAAAAAAAAAAAAAAAAGGTCAGGAGACCCCTATCTCCCCCCAGAAATGGAAAAAAACAATTTGTCATGGCAGAATTTGTATTTTTAAAAATCTTTTGTTGTTATCTCCTGATAACTGTTTGTAAAACTCCAATCGCATAATGGACACAAACCTGCAGATCTTAAATAAGCCAATGGCTGAAGAAACAATTACAATTAAGATCAGGGGAAAAGCATCTTGCAATGTTTTGAAGGATTGATGCATCATACTCCCCAAGGCCTCATCTCATGTTGCATTAGCATTAATTTAATAAAGTGGTAACACAAGACATGGCACTGACTGACATAACGTTTCACTCTGGTACAAAGAATGCAAGCAAGATAATGACGTTTCATTACTACAAAGCACATGAAAAGGGAGAAAGTCAACAGGAAGACAGAAACGCTTTGAGGTCAAAAGAGCAAGTTGCTTCCTGTAGCTGGATCTACTGTTTACTTGTTACATTTATGTCAGTCCTCCCGTCACAAATCAGAGAGTCACCACACTTGGTGTTTCACCCACAAAGGACAATGATATGGGCCCAGTCCTGGAGATCTTACCTGCAGGGCAAGGCACAAATGACAGGATGGAAGCAGTAGAGCAGAGGGAACGGTGCCTCCATCTAGACTAGCCTAGCTTCATGTCACACTTGAGTCTGCAGTGTTGAACAGCTTACTCCTGTAGGAACAAAGCAGAAGCAGCAGCAAGGCTTCCCACCGTGCCTACATTTCTTTACTGAAGGAGCAGGCAGGCTTCCTCCAGCGCACAGCCAGGGACAGCCAAGCAGGATTAAACAGAAATCGCACTACGTGCCTGTGTAATATATCACATTAAAGATGCAGAAACATCTATGCTAGCTCTTTTAAAACCGACTTTGTGTGACTGTACAACCCACATCTGCTCTGGATTTCCCCCTGTAAATTTAGACTTCCTAATTCTTCACGACCCATGAGAACAAAAGAATCCTGCACTAATTCATGCCTGGACCTTTGGAGAGCTCAAGAAAATAAGTCTGATGGCAGGAGGAAACATGGAACGTATTCTCAGAAGGAGAAGACATCAAGAGAAGTGCTTATACATGTAACAGGGGCTTTTATGTCCAAACCCTAAGTATTTAAATCTGCTCACATGTATAAACAGTGTGGAGAGGGTGGGGACAGAGGCAAGCTGGTGGTTTTTCAGGACCTTTTCGTCTGATGAGATGGAGCTGTGCCAGCTGAGGCCCAAATTCCAGCAAACAGGAAAAACTCTGTCCAAAAGTAAAGGTCAAGTAAACTTTTGAAAAATAAGTCAGAGGATGCTTCACCGGTATCAGCACTACAAGATGCTATCCTGCAAATATGGTCTGTCCAATTCTATTAACTAGAGGGCAATTCCTCTTGATACATATCTGTGAAGGATCTGGGGAAAAAAAAAAAATCGACCCCTTTGCTCTCAGCAGTCACTTTGCCAGATGACTTATTTTTTTAATTTAAATTACTACATAAAATAGCAATTGCAAGCCACACCTTTTGTTTGTTTCTGCCACCTCTGCTGTTCCCATCACACAGCAGCGTGCTGCTCAGCAGCCACAGCCAGCAGCCCACCTGAGGGCAGCGACACACAACCTGCACATTCCTGATGGTCATGAGAGCAGCACCAGTTGCAGCAGGCTTTCCAAAAGCCCACACGATCCCCACATAACCCATACTGTGCCTTCCACACGGGACCTGGGAGAAAGTACTGCTTCAGGGCTGATTTAAGGCACTGAAATAAATACAGCAAGAACTCTCCCAGGCAGGAAATGCCTCTTAAGGTAATGTAAGACAGGCTTCAATTTTAATAGCTTCTTTGCAGAAATGGAACACCTAAATCATGCACTTGGAAAATTCTCACATTGTCTTCTTATATTGAATTGGTTCAGCTAACCTTTTCTTTTTTAAGCAATACCTAATGCCTTCCTCCTGAAAACATACCTTAACAATGTGAATATTAGTAGCCTGAAATCAAATTGAGACAGGATACTATAGAGACATATATAGACATATATAAAAATCTATATAATATAAAAATCTATATAAATAGAGATAGATACTAGAAACAGGAGATTAGAGATGATCTCCTATATTTCGGGGGGTGGGGGGTGGGGGTGAGGCACGGGCAGGTGGTGTACACTGCGTAAACAAACATTACAGCCTAGACAAAAATCTCCCAAGTAACACATCGCCAGCCTGTAGAGCCTCGAGACAGCTACATAAGGGGTATTACCATTTTAAGCACGTTTCCTTTGCATTCCTACTGTCTGTAGCCTCATCCAGCAATATGCAGCTGCCAGCAACAGGGTGTTCTTGCTTTTGTACGCAAAATTGTGTTCTCAGATGCTCATTTGCTGTCTTTCAAATGTTGGCCTTGATGATTTCTAGAACTTCACAGGCTTGTTTGGTTTCCCCCGCCCCCGTACAATTCCACAGCAGACAACTGTCATTCCTCCCTATTCAGAGGGTACTGCCCTGAAGTTGTTAGGATACTTCTATCACACAGACAAAAAGTAATTAAAGGACTGTAGGGACAGACCAACAGTAGATGCCCATTTCTGTGTGGTCAGATCACACCCCATGACCAGAGTGCTCTGGTACTTTGCATTTATTGCCAGAGACCAGCCATGTATCAGCCTGAACTGCTGTGAGAACCAGCCAACACCTGGAAATCGTGCAGCTGCTTCTGTGCAGTGCAAACTGCCAAGGCAGCAGAAGCTGCCGCATTCAGACTGGCTGCAGGTGGAGGCAAGCTGAAGGGCTCTGCATTGCTGTACTTGGAAGCAAGATGCAGACACTTCCTTCCCTCTCACCCTCTGTAAAACACTTCCTATCTTCCACAGCATTACTGAACGATGATTTGGTATCAGTGTGACTCAAGCCAGTACTGGAATTCACTTCTACCACCAGGAGAAATGAAACAATTTGATGACCCCAAGAGATGTCCCTCCTCTCAGTGCCCTTTAAAAACAGCTTAGCATGCAAGGCAAGCGCGACACGGATGGGTGAGGACTCCAGGCCCAGCTACTTTCAGACACAGCACCGTTCAGTATTTTTAATGAAGTAAAGACACTACTAGACAATCAATAAGTTTCTCCATGCCACTGCAAAATCTTACCTAAAGGGAAGTTAGGTAAGGAAGGAAAACACTCTTCTTTCAATATACCCTATAAGGACCTTTTTCATACTGAATTCTCACTCATATAAATTATCTTGAATAATGTATGGATTAATTTACAGGTTATTATTTACTAAAGGAACCTGGACAGTGGTTTTGTTCTGTATCTTCAAGTCCTAATCCAGATCTGGGCTTTGAGTTACAGGTGTAACTCAAAGATACTGACAAGTATCAGATACTGACAAGTATCAGTTTGCAGGGCCATCTTCCTCACCAGTGTTACGGAGTACAGTTATGCTGATACCACCAATGTCTGTTCAGTCTGTTTATTGAGGTGTAACTCATTGCTCATCAGGAGGTACCCTTGTCACGTAAGTATCTAACTTCCTCTGTTGGAGAGTAGCTAAAGGCTGCTTCCTCCACACCAGGGGCTGCCCTTTGGTAGATTCTGCCAGCAGGAGTCTTGGGAATAGCTAATTTTTAACCTTTCTTACCCCAGAAACATTCTCTGATTACACATCAATGCATTATGTCATATTTCTGGGTCTACCTAAAAGAGCAACCTTCTAATTAATTTGTGGGACAGCTACTGAAACACCTGCAGCGCCACCTCTTCCATGGGGTTAGCGGTCCCATCACGATGCCCAAGGCTTGTCTGTCTGTACTGCAGGAACAGCACTGTTTCCCTGTCCAATTGTGAGAGGGACTAGAAAGACAGCTGACAGCTAAATCCTGTCTTTGAGGAGCACGACCATTCTACTTGCAACCACATCTGAATTTATCTACTCATAGCTTGAAGAACTGAGCCTGGATCATGAGGGTTTTTTGCTGCACAATCATAGCAAAGATGGCTTAAAATGGAAAAAAGCATTTATTATATGCACAAGTACTTTTAAACAGACCCCAAATTAATTTCAGAAATGTGCCACCACACAGATGCAAGACATTCTAAAATAGCTGAGACCAGACTTGAGCATGTTACTGGCTTCATCTTAAAACACTGCGCATTTTGCTTATTCAAGAAGTTAGATGATCCTCTTCTACGCAAAATTTTAGACCTCAAGCCAATACGATCATCTCCCTTTAGAGCTGTGATATCCCAGTACAAGTCACAACCTTTTTTAAGTTGGTTAGTACAGATTATGGTAGAAATTTTAAAAGAGGAAATGCAACATTTCTTGAAGAAATCAAAGCTGATTACAAGAAGATCACATACATCACTTACATTACACTACTTCTGCCTTCCACCAAAAAAAAAAGATAATCCTCCTTAACAAGAGCATAAAATTCCATTTTTTAGAAAAGCATACATAAAACAACATTGGTACATTTTATTTCAAAAGACTTTGTTGTCTCAACTCTCTAGCAATACTCCAATACAGGTTAAGACTTGTTCATAAAAAGATCAATCACAGGCATGTAGCAAACATTAAAAAGGTATGCCAAGTACAAATCCTCTTTTGAGACTTTTTTTTTTAAATGTAAACTGGAAACAGTAGGCATGAAGCATCTGTACAGCAAACATAAAACAACTATGTAATTTTTCCCTTATTCATCTCAAGAGCTTTTGATCTCGCAACTAGAACATAAACGTCATGTTGCTGTGCATGGGGGACACATTCCTAACTAAACTGAATATAAATGTATGGAGAGTCTTAGGAGGAAGGCAGATTCTTAGTACTTAAATACACATGACCCTTTAAGATCACTTCTATTTCCCTAGTGGCAGTAGCACACTAATTAGAGGAACACTCAGTGACACTAATCAACACTGAACACACCAAAAGTGATAGCAGCCCCTACTGTTTCCCAAAGTAATCTATAAAAATGCTGGTCTCCCCCATTCTTTAACTGGCTGAACACCAATCTTGTACATACTTCCACACAGTGGGAGGAACTACTGAGCCACTTTAAACAAGGGTGTAACATATGGATCCTGTACTACAGCCTTCCAGTAGCATTAAGGAAAAGATAATTGCTGACCACAACTCAAGGTACGCCTCTCCTATAGTGTAAAATCAAGAGTAGTACAGCCTGTAACAGTGCAGCACAGCAGATAAGATCTTACAAAAACTACAGTTATCGCACTACAGCAGGGTATCCACTTACCGGCAAGTCTGTAAATACACATATGCATCTTCAGGACAACTACTTACTGATTATAAGCAGGACAGCAGTACAGGGCAAAATGCAGAGCTCTGATTAATTTTTTTTCTCCCAATATTTAAAACTTCAATAACTCCTCAGAAAGTTTTATAATGGCTTCAGATATGTTTATAACCTTAAATGCCAAACTCTCAAGGAAGTTTAATTAGGATTTTTAAAGATGCAAACCCAGAAATAACAATGTTACACAGGTCTTGCAGTAGAATCTAAGTTAATGAAAACAAACAAGATATAAACTTATTTCCTAAGGTGTTTTTTTGTGGGATTTCCTCCTCCCTCTCCAGAAAAGTTCTCCAAAACAACATGCTTTTCATTTAGGCTGTGCAAGAACGTAGTGCAGGAAGTAAGGTTTAAGCAAAGCCACCGAACCAATGAATAGTACATGTACGCAATCTAGGCACTACCCTTTTCAAAGGTTCTTTCACTTGAGAAAATTATTGCTCATCTGCCCATAGTTGCGCTCTTCACACTCATCTCTGAAACACACGGTCAGATTTAGTACACCACAGGTGAAGGTGAGGGCCTGATAATTCACACAAGAGGAAGTAGGCAGCTTACACACTTACATTACTAAATTTCATCTTCTACAGACAAGGACAAGGACTGCTACCACCATTTGGGAAACGATGGTTTCATTGTTCACAGTTGCATTACGTAGATGGAGGATCTGAACACACAATTCAATGAATTTATTTATCCAACACCTTACTCTAGTGTATCAGCTAAAAGAGTCACCTACAACAGCCTAATGTAACTATGCGCCGCAAGGCTGTGAATTTCAAACAGCAGTTCCTACATCCAATTGCAGCTTGTGGTTAAGCCTAGATATCACCAAGAAGGCAATCTTGATTTGGAGATCTGAAGGATGCAGATTTCACACTATTCCAATAAAAACAAGCCACCACTCTCTGCAGTCTGAGCTTGCCCCGTCTCAAGTCCTACTAGAGGGTTTAAAAAGTGTTTTCTATTATTAGTTCCCTTTTACTGCCTCGACAATTATGGGCCTCATCCTTTACATTTTTAACCTGTTTTGGAATAGATGGAAAGACTGAAACCTGCTTTTCCTGTGAAAACAGGTTTTCATGGCAGTAATTTAAACAGCTGTCTCCCAAATTCTTCCATATTTTTCATCATTCTTGAACATGGATATATATTCCAAATAGGCAGAGCTTCGACAAGGAAGTTTCAGCGTAAGATCATAAAACATGAAATTGTTGAAGCCTTTCCTCCAGAACATGAAGAGGCTTGGGCATGTTAACAAGAGACACTGTTCCAGTTTAAAACACTGCAAGGATTAAAATTTCTGCTTTCCTTCTAGGAAGATTAAATTGTTTGTCGCTACAACAGATCTCATCTATTTAAACTGCAAATGTGTTACTTCTTATTCCCTCTCCTTTTAATTTTGACCTTCAAAGGTCAAAACACAAGCAGCTCCACTAGAGCATAAAAACCAAGCCACCTAACAACTGCAAGGTTCCTCCTACCAGGAAGGACTTTTAAATGAAGAAGAAATCAAAGTTTTTTCTTATTTATTCCAAGCAGAATGACTATGGAGAAATGACTCAAGCTTAGGCAGTAAAAGTTAATGGAATGCCATCTGAAATGAAGACTGACTCAGTAACACATGAGCCTTGCTAATCCTTTGTTAATCTCCAATTCAAAACCCACCAGAAGTACTCACATAATACCAGTGAAATAGGAGAAGATACTGCTTGCTCTTCCGCTTGGGCAGCAGAACAAGCTTTAAATGAGAATGTAATTTTTTTTTCTGGCATTTGATAAAACGAAAATCACTAAGTGCTATGTAACCCCAAAGGATTAATTACTTTAGCATCTATGAATCAGGACTAGGTAAAAATTTGCAGTACAATGATTTTATTCTGCTAAAGTGTAAGACTTGCGTAAGACTTATTCTTTAGATTTTCATTCTGTGTGCTCGTATTTCATGTTTTGCAGCAGGCATTGCTTCCTCCTCCTCTTGAACACACTATACCTTAACAGTATACAATCTTCTGGAACATCTTTTTCTCTGGAACTGTTAAGATCTGCAACACCAGGCAAAATCTGTGGAGACTGAGAGACTGGACACTGGATACTTACAGGTGGAATTGCCTAGACCAGACAGAGAAAGAAATTGCCATATGAATGCTCTATAATGCTCCCCTAATTGTTGCTAGTGTCATAAAGGTTCATATCTGAATTCAGAAATCTAAAAAAACAGTTCCAATGAGTTAAAATTGAGCATTTCTGTTTAGAAAGGCAACTCTGAACAGCAAACAAAGTACAGGCACAGGTGATACTAAGTAATACAGTTTTGCCTATTTTTGATGTTTACTTAGGTAGTCATCAATTTTTTTTCTGAATAAGTTTTATTGATACATCTTAGCAGTAAAGAAATGTCTCTTTCTTCCTTTCTAGAGAACACATGATATTACAAGAAGTGTTTTTAACATTTCCCACTATTGTTATGGTTTCCCAGCTCAGCATGTTTTGAATTGTTTCAGAGACAATTTCCATGTCTATCTCACAAGGAAGGTAAGACCTGCTCACAAAATAACTTCATTCTGTGAAGAGCCATGTCTTAAAAGCAGAATACCAAATGCCTAAAGCTAACTAAAATTAGATTAAAAGCATGGTTGAACAAACCTATTGTAACTTCAGATAACACAGAATGAACTGCCTGCTAGAAAAGTAGACTAAATCAGCTTTCTGTAGCAACACCCCAATCCCACTACAAAACCCTCCATATTAACCGTTAATCACAGCAAAACTTCTCATACCAAGACAAAAAAAGGTTAGTGCAGAGCCTGTTCCCTTCCTTACTTCTGCAGATAACACTAGCTGCTAATTAAAGCGCTCTGCTTGCCCACATTACATGTACAGTCATGGCAGAAGCCAACTCAATGTCCTTCCCTTTTACTCAGTAACAGAAGAGATAGAAAATCCCATGCATCTCCTTCAAATGTTTTGGGAGTACTATGTAAGACCTAGATGTTTAGCATGTTTTCAGGAATAGCAGCCTTAAGGAGTTCAGCTTATTTTAGCCCTACTATGGTTAACGCTAGCACATCATAGTCGCTGCAGTAGATTTTAGAGAAGATCCAGTTGCTTACTCAGCAAACGATTTATGTCTTATCATGCCGCTACTAAGATAACACCTACACAAAAGACTTTAAAGCTCTAGTCTTACAGCTACAGGATCACATCAAGCTAAACTACCGATTTAACTAGCTAATACTTCATCACACAGATTTTTCCAATTTATTCAACCATCAGTGAGCTACACTTGCCACAAAACAGTTTAGCCATTCTTTAGTAAGGCTGCTGTGCTAGTTCAAAACTTAAGCTAAAGCACTTCGGATATCCCAGAAAATATACGAATAAACTTTTATTTTCAAGCAGCAACACACACTATTTTAATACAACCCACACATTTAAGTCAGGTGGAGAGTACTAAACTGAACAATCATCGCTAAAACATTTCCATTGGAAATGTGGTACAGTTCACAAGTGTCTTCATTACCACCTTACTGAAGTTTTCTTATGTGTTTCTAGTCTACACACCACATGTTTCACACAGTCATGCAAATCTGAATCAAATTTGAAGTGTTTAGGTAACAGGGAAGTCCATTCACTGCAAAGATTCATTTTTCACAGAAGAGCCAGGCTAGGTAAGGCCAAATACTTCAGGGTTCTTCATCAGAGTACAGGTATTTTAGAAACCATGAACTTTCAGTTGTTCTTCCTTGACAATGCCAATCTAAGGGAGAAAAGCAACATATTTCAGTAAAGCTTACATGCTTAGGATATTCAGTGATATCAAGTTACCACAATCTTACGTACTTTGATTAAAAGAAACCGAAGTATATACTCAATAAAGCAGTTTTCTGGGAATGTTTCTGAGCCAGGCTGAAGAACTGACTACACAAAAAAGAAAATCTTATCAAACATCTGACTTGTTCTGTAGTCTTAGTGTAACATCTCTGCATCATGACTTGCATCTGCAAGCCTCTTTCCTCTATAGTGTTTTCAGTCTCAACATTATGGTTTGCATCAAAGACTTGATTTCACAAATGAAGAACTCAAGTTGTACTGCCAGAGAACAAGTGGTATGTTGAAGCAGGGTAAATGCATTCTACAGTGCTTTGATTCTTACCAGAGGGTTTGCTCTCATTCTGCAAGTATCATTTTACTTTTTGGCTGAAAATACAAAGGAACTATGATGGACATCTTTAGCTTGTTAATTAACATCAGTGCCACCTGTCACTCTATTGCTTCCAGAGAGGTTTAGATATTTATCTGCAGTCCCTCACCTCCAAGAGGAATTGGCAAATGTTCTTCCTCTGGTCACCTTGAAGCTGGATAACTTCACCGTATTCAGGATGTTCAATCACAGTACCATTACAAGCAAATTTCTAGAGAGAAACATTCATATTGTTAGGACATCTGATGTACATTATGATTTTGCTTAGTAAGCCTTTTCAGCAGAATTTTGTCACAGAAGCTGCTTACTAAATTCTGATGACAAGCAAGGCAAAGGCTAGATCTATTTTACACTGGTTTTGAGAGCAAATAGAATATATCTGCTGATGCACACAGACACAAACTAGGCTGCTGATAGTAAATTCAGGTAAAGACAGGATTAGCTATTGTGCAGAAGGAACTGGCCAACATGCATTACAAGAATTGGAAAAAAAAAGTCGTAAGACACAGCCTTTCAACTCCATGCTATTTTAAAATAAGTATTTTCATCCTGGAGAAATAAGACCTATTTTCAACAGCAACCCAGCTATGACAGAAGCAGGAATGCAAAAACAGTTCTACTTTAAACTGATTTTATTCTTCATATCAACAAAGCCAGATATCTTTGAAATTTTCATGAAACGTTAAGAACATATTTTATTTACCTCTTTATAGGAAAGAAACAATTTTTTAACAGAAATCAAGTGTCACTAGACACTGATAGGAGTTTTGAGAAAAACAGGGAAAGGGATCACACTGAATATGAAAGCGATGCGCACTGGAAAGAATGAAATAAAACAAGTATTCTGTTACTTAGTGTTAAAAGCTATCATAGTCCTTTATATAGTATCTTTATTGTCAAATCAGCAACTTCACCTTTTTGAAAGCTTTCACAAGTTTCTTCTTGTCATAATCATCTGCAATTCCCTGAACAGTTGTTAGTGTCTTTCTTCCGTTTCGTTGCTGGATCCTTATGTGAATATAATCCTCAGTCCCCGCCGGGAGTAAATCGTCACCCTTTGTTGCATCAGCAAAGGGGTCTGCAGGAGGAAAAAGATTCGTGTAATTCCCACAAAGAAAACACCCAAGCTCAAAAACTAACAGCGAAGTTTCTCACTTCACAAAGAGCTTTATTTAGGGGATAATCTTGCTGTTTTCTCCCTGTTTAAAAGCATGCTGTTAAAATCAGAGTACTTTTTTCAACAGCCGTATTAAGGCTCACTAGTCTACTAACTCAGCATAGCCCTCTCAACTGTCATGCATGCATCCATCTTCAAGGCCTTCCTGGATATAAACAATTTTCAGCTACAGTATCAATTTAATTCACTGTTTCTTGGAAAATGTAAATCCTGAAGCTCTGAACCTGAAAACAGGATGTTCCACGAGAACATCAAGCGCACCTATTTTAGACAGCCACGTGCATAAGAAGTGAAATATGGAAGTCATATCTGTTATCAGATTGACTGCTAAGTACATACAAATAAAAAAAAAGCTCTTGTACACACGCTCCTTTACAGGTCCAGAACAGAAGTCACGTACTGTGACAACTACCACACTATCAGCATATTAAAGCATGGATGTAATTTTTGGCTACAAATGTAAACAAAACATGGCAACAGACACCAACAGATGTCAGAGGGTCTTGTAAACCAGCACCCTTCTGCCAGTCTGTAGTTTTAGGCAAGAATTGTGACAACACTCATTTAGGCTTTGACTACAGAAAGGTCAGTTTTCAAATTCTTCCAAATTTAAATTAGACTAGCACAGGTGAAACAGAAAAACAGAAAGGCATTTAGGAAGAAAGGTTTCAGGGTTATACTTCTTATTCTCAGTTTCCCACAAAAAGATACTTAACACTCACTCTATCAAGAAATTTTATAGCCCTGCAAGTTTCCTAATCAGTAGCGCCAAATAAATCTTGAAGCATGAACTACTTCAAGTATTTTTTTAAGACAAATCACAAGTAATTTTTTGATACTGGTCAGAATCATATTGAAGAGTCTGATCTTTAGAAATTGTAGGTTCAACAGCCACGCAAGCTACAATTTTCCAAACTTCCATTCAAAACTCAAACTTAAAAACAATGATCAAGTTTTGTCATGCACTCAAAACAAATGCCTTGTAAGAGTAAAACTTCAGCAGAAATAGGAACAGAAGTAGTTTAGCTGCAGACAGACTGATCCTTGCAGAAACAAGAACAACAAGAGCATTAAAGGCACTGAAAGCAGGATGACAATGCAAGCACCACAGGGAAAAAAGTACAGCACTGAGAAGCTTGACTGGCTTAATTTCTAAGACATTTGTTAAGATATGCTGAATTTCACTGTGCACCACAGCTTGTGGGGCAAACACTAATAGAAAATTCCAGTCAAAGAAAAAGTGAAAGAAAAAGGGGACTCGGGCATGAAGAGTTTAGGATTCTAGGTGAGAGACAAGGCAGCGCTGTAGCTGTTAACATCAAAGCACTTCAAAAAAAAAAATCCTTTCAGCAGCACCTTCCTAAGCACAGGGTTAACTCGGAAACTGTGATTAACACAACCTTCTCATATCGCTTATACATGCAAAAGATCAGTGACAAAACTGAGACCAAAAGCCTGACAACATTATTACATAGTGTGAACTTGCTCACTTCTGTTGCCTACAGATAAGGAAGGTGGAGAACCACGGCCCAGCATGGTAAGCTTCCTTGCCAATACAAGAGAAATGTTCTACATCTGTATAGCTCAGTCTACACAAACAACACTCTTTGCAGGGCATGTATCAGGTTTGGGGACATTGGTAAGCGTAAGATGAGGCAGCAAATCAACAAGCAATTGGAACCACAGAAATTATTCCCTTCCTTAGCAGAGAATACGAACCCTGGCCTCCATCTGCCCACCAAGGTTATAACTTTGGGACTGCGGAGTTGACAGAAAAGCCCAGCTTGGGGCGTTACCAAACATGCGGGCAAACAGCGCAGTACGGGGCGTCCGAGCACAGTACGCGGCAGCATCTCCTGGGGGAGCGGAACGGGCGCGAAGGGAGAGGGCGACGAGGCTCCTACCCGGCGCCTCCCCGCTGCCCGCCCCGCGGCCGGCGCCCCGGCAGGACACGGACGAGCAGCCGGAGCTGCCGCTACACAGGAACGGGGCAGC
>JAVJGI010000050.1:97914514-97940191 GCA_035590275.1 Ibycter americanus
GGCCCCGCGGGGCTCCCCGGTCCCACCGCTGCCCCACGGCCGGCACTGCTGGGGCAAGGCCTCGCCTTTGGCAGGGCCCGCTGGGCGCAGAGCCCGCTGTGCCTCGGGAGGCCACAAATGGCTTTGCACATCTGCCATAACTTCATTGCATTGGCACGATTGCCAGAACCTGTTTCTCCTTTTTTTTTTTTTTTTTTTTTTGGCTTTTATGTTAAGCTTCAGTCCTCTTAAATCACCGGGATATTTCTCTCCTGTGTTCCAAGGCCTGGATCAGCACTGCAGTGGTTTTATGAATGTCAGCATGCATTGGTCTAAGAAACCCTCTGGTGCTGGCACTTTGCAAGGAAGCTTCTCTTTTTTCCTTGGGGCAAGCAAGGCCACTTGCCATGGTACAAAACTTCTGCTACCATCCCTGGCAAAGCCTTGCACTGCAGTATTGGCTGTGGAGAGGGTTGTCTTAACTTCTTCCCAAGCAGCTGCAAAATGCACTAATGGGACAGTAACGGGAGAATCGGGAGACGCTAATTACAGAGCCTGAAGGGCCTGTCTCAGTCACAGGCTTGCCAGAATTTGGACAATGTCTGCGGGTTAAGGATGCAGAGCTAGACACTGAGAGACCTTCTGGGCACGTTGAACAAGCTCAGGACACCCACCCTCAGGGACATGTCCCTGGTACGTCTCCAGCAGCTTGCTCAGAGAACTTGTGTTACTACTAATGTGGGGAATTTTTGGCCCTGATGCATTTTTGCAAATCCTACATGTCTGTGCAAAATTTTGTTGTATGTTTTGCTCTCCCATCATCCCCCCACGAAACTTTTCCCCAGCAGCCATACAGGTCTGTTAATCCCTTTTTTCCCCCAGCAGCCATACAGGTCTGTTAATCCCTTTTTTCCCCCAGCCACTGGTTCTTGTTACCTTGGCTGGGCCAGTACCACTGTGGGGCACTGTGATGAGCCAGATGAGCAAACTGATTCGAGTTAAAAAATAAAGGTTAAAACCTCAGATCCACTCCACTTGCACAATCCTGCAATAGTTGTGCTGGGACAACCGAAGAGGACAGAGGCTGGGGACGGCCCTGGCTGTGATGAGAGGACAGTGGGCCTTCAGATGCAAAACCCAAGTCCAAGTCTGCAGGTTTAGGCTGCTCACTGTGGTGGTTCTTTTGCTTACTTTGAATCCTCATGCCTTTAAAATAGTTTTGCACTTCTAGTTCTCAGTGCAGGGTTAACCCAGGCCTGTGGGCTCATTGGGTATCTGTGGGATTCATTGTACAGTTTATAGACAAATGAGATTTGGTGTCTGAGAAACAACAAAGCTCCTTTATAAGCCAAGAAGATGTGACTTTATCATCCTTAAAACAAAACCACAGTAAGCAGTTCTTAAGTGCAAATTTTGACAACCGCAGAGGGAACAGGAACAAACCCTAACTGCACAGCTTGGCATGCACTGGGCAGCAATTAAAGCAAAGGCAGTGGACAGCACGCTAATTGTTCCCTTGGCAGCCTGCCGCAATGGCCACATGCATTGGTGTGGGGTCTCTGTGAGGCTGTGTCAATGCAAGAATCTCTCCCTCTGCTGTCATCCTCAGAGGGAGCTGCAGGTCTCCGTGTCACGTCCGTCACTTAGGTCTGACACAAACATGGGCTGTGCCAGAGCCTTGCTCCAAACTTGGGTCACAGTGGGCAGAGACAGGTGGCATCCTACTGGAGGTGTGCTGCTTCTGCTTTTGCCCCTTGACACCTGTCCTGAGATCCTTCATCCTGACTGAGTCCTTCCCATTTCTCGTGAACAGCCACTCGTGACAACAGACCTGCAGAAGTCCTGGTTATGGGGGCTTCCAGACACACCAGACTGCAGAAATGTGGGCCAAGCAGACATGGCACAGCAGCAAACAAAAAAGGTAGAAACAATTAAAATAGTTTTAAAACCTAAGTGGAAACAAGACGTGTTGTCACTTCGGCTGTTAAATTGCAGATTACGGCTAATCATCCTAGAGCTCAGGCTGGAGTTAATCTCATCTGCTAATATCTGTTAGACATCAGAGTTTAAGCAATGGATGGGAATGAGACTCTTGCTTTTCCATGTGTAGTGTATAATCTGGCAACTGTTGTGGCGGAAAAGAAGAGCATCATCTCTAATTATCTTGATCATGGCTTCAAGATATGTAAGTGTAATAGTTGCAAGACCTGGTTATGAATAGCAATTAGAGATCCCCTTGCTTGACTTTTACTGTATTTCCGTTCATCTGCCAAGCTCTATGTGAATCGTTAGAGGTTATTTATGATTGAATAAACTGCAGGGACTAAAACCAGGGACTTACTGGCATGCAGATGGAAAATATGATATACTAAAGCCATAAAGTACACTTTTGTAAAAATTGTCACCCTAGTGCAGAACTGCACCTTCACTGGGTATCCTCAGAAGTACTTCAGCTGCCCTTTAGGAGCAACAAGTAACCTAGACCAGTGGGAGAAACTTTGTTCTTCCAGGGAATTGCTGTGTTGGAAACATGGGCTGGGAATGCCATGGGAAAGCCTTGCATCAGGAAAAAAACAGGTCACCGACTTGGTAGGGACTAAAGCTCTGCTTTAATTTAGGACTCTCTATGAATCCTGTCTTTGCACGTGTACACACATGAGGCTGCCATTACCTTCAGCTGTTTACAATGCCCTCTGTAATAACTGGAACATTGTTTTTCATTTCCTACAGACATATTCTAATATATACTACTATTATTTTCATGTGCAGCACCCTAATATTTAACGTTTTATTCCTTAGGAGCTTTTACAAAGTCAAAATTTAATTTAATCAAGGATTGCTCCTGTAGGCAGATCTCCTGTACCTGGTCCTGCAGTCTGCCTTACCAGAAAAGAGCAAACTGGCATGCTGACCTGTCCTCTGCAACAGCCTGGAAACCTGGACAATTACTGCTTGAAGTGCACAGTGTTCAAAGAGCAGTTTAAGATGCTTGACGAAGTGATTGTACACAAAATGTGCAAATGGCATGTAGCAGCACTAACTTCTGTCCTGTATTCCAGCAATGCAACTACTCTATATACACATTCTGCTCCACTCCAGTGCCAGAAGCGTGACTGCTGGCCTAATGGTGGCATCCTGAAAATAGCGTCAAAGCACTGGGTGCTTGACATAGGAAAAAGTACTTCCATCCTTGTTTTTTTTTCTTGAACTTTAATCTTTCCTGCTCTTCCTGCACGATGCTACCTACACTACCCAGCTGCACATCCCAAACCTCTGTGCAGAAGCTGTACGGTGGCTTTCTAGCAGGGAAGAAGAATAGCAAAAGTGTCAGATGAAATCTTCCCTCTATCTTTACTGTCAGCAGAATAGTTTTGAAGGTGGCTGTAACCATGCCAAGCCTGACTCGTGTTTTTCCATCTGAGCTCTAACGCTGGTGCAAGGCTTCCACAGTGTGCTGAGGAAGGACTTGGGGAGACTGTCTGATGTCCTGAGCTGTAGCCTATGCCTGAGCTGCCCAGCTGCTAACAAGTTGTTCCAGTAAACACGTGCTAACTGGGAGGACTGGGCAAATTGGGAATTGTGCTCGTGGTATACACCTGGATATCCAGCCTAACTTATGAGAATCTGGGTTATATGCAGTTTGGCTTAGCCTCATTACATGGACAGATAAGAAAATACACGTTTTCATTTGAAACGTGTTGGGGTTAATTCCTTGCTCAATAATGATTGAAAGCAAGACGATAGTTTCTGTTTTAACCACTAGATGGTCCTCTTTCTCAAACAAAAAAATGGCTTCAAAGTAAAGCCAGTCCTGGCCTTTCTCTGAACCTGAACGTTAGTAGAGAACGGCTTCAGTGTAAAGCTATACATGATTAACAGTCTCATCTAGTTGCTTGAATTGACATGGTTTTCTGAATAGATTTCAATACAACTTTTCACAAATCTTCCAAACTCAATTAGTGCAACCAGGCCTCTTATTAATCATCAAGCTCTTAATGTCAGTTAAGAATTTCTAGCTCCAGGCAGCACAAATGTCATTGTTCTCCCTCCTTCTCATTCAAGGCTAAGCAAAATCAGACCAGCAACGTTTTAATTCATTTCACACTCAGAAGTCATGCTCTACCCCAGCACAGAAGACTGGGCAGATTCATAGATTCACGGATCAGGCAGTAGTTCATGGTATTTGCAAATTATTTGCATACTGATACGTGAAACAATGAAAGTGGTGATCTGGAGAAAAAGAAGTGTATGTTTCTCCAGCCAACTGCATCAAATGTCTTTGATTTGGTGGTTTTCACCTTCTCTTTGTGGAAGCCTCCTACCAGCAAAAGAAGTACAGAAAAAAGAAATTTTGGATTAGCTCTTTGGGCAGACTAGGTGGTAGAGTTTGGCATCAAACCTGTTCACTTTTGGTATCCGGAGCTGTCTTCCCAAGGAATATTCCTCTGTAGCAGGCACCCTGGATCTCATCCTCTTGGGTCACTCCAGCCTCCAGGTGATACATTCCACCATTGCCAACATTCATTCTCCTCATTTCCTGCCCAGGAGCCCAACCTCTCTTTAGCCTTGGGAAGTTGCTTTCCTTCCCACAGCCCTTCACAGCTGTGTATCTGCTGCCTTTCTAAGAAGTTGCATCCCACAGTGTCTCCCCACTCAGCCATCCCACCGAGACACTGCGACACTCCAGCTAACAGTGGGTACAGTCATGCTCCTGGGTCCCATAACCTACACAGGAATTTTACTTGCAGGAGTCCTTGGTCTTGTGTGGGGCAGGGAAATGATGAAGGCCTGAGTCCTTCTCAGGGATCATCTACAAAGAAGAGAGCATGTGCCCAGCCTCTCACTTGAAAACAGAAAAAGGGTGAAGGTTTTAACACTCAAACCTCTGCCCCTTCACTACAGACCAAGCTGTCCTCTAGATGATCTTGGTTCAGTCTTTCATGACCCTCTTTTCCCAACAGCTCTTTCCCAGTTCCTTCCAGGTCTGAGTGGCTTTCACATTTCTGTGCTGCCTGAGCTGACTTGCTTTTCTCGGCCAAAGCATATGCCCTGCTATGAAGGGGATAACAAAATAAAATAAAATTACAACTGCCTGAAAAGACCCTGAGAAGTCAGGACAATTTCTTTGAAGCTTCTGAGTACTATGCATAGGACTCTGGTAGTTCAGTTGTGGTTTGGTGGAAAGAATTGATAACTTACAGTCAATGAGGATGGAGTAAAATAGTGCTGTGGTAAGAGAAATGCCTGATGAGGCTAATTTAAACAGACTGTCAGTTTATTAGTCTTCATGAAGGCAGAATGACTGAAAGCAAAAATGAAAAAATAAGTACCTGAAATTCACAAGTGGCATGTCCAGAACAGATGCACGGTTGTGATCCTTCTTGTAGCAGGGAGAATGCTGTGAAGTTCTTGGCTCATGATTTTGTGCGTGCTGAGTATTTACATGGGTTCAAGAAGCAGCTGTGAAAGAAAAGCAGTCCGTTAAGGGCTACCTGCCACAAAGAAACATTTGGCTTGGGAAGCCTCTAGACCACAAGGCTCAAGGGCCTGGGAGAATAGTCTAGTGGGGAATGTCCAAATATGCTGCCCTGGTTTTAGACTCTTCCCTAGACATTCTTTGCTGGGCACCGTCAAAACCAAGATACTGCAGTAGATGGACCTTGGGCCAGAACGAAGGCAGCTGATCATATTAGAGCATTTTAAATGCTAGCTCTCCTAATAATGATTTTTTTTTTTTTTTATTTGTATGGCATATATATTGCAGGCAACATTTACCAATAAGCAAACCATGTTAATGTGAAAACATTGCACAGTTTTATTTTACATGCTAACTTCCATGTAGGTGCCAATCGGTAAAAATGATCTGTGCTATTGAAAGGCTCACACTGCAGTGCCAGCAAGACTAGAAAGAGTAAATGGGATGAAAAAGGCTTTTACTTCTGTGTTCAGATAATAGGATCACTTAGCAAAACAGGAAAACAAGATAGGGTCCTACATATCCTTGAAAGAAAAAGCCCTTGCTCCAGCAATAGCCCACTAAAGATCAAGAAAGGATACCCACATTTTCGGGTCAAAACCAATGTGAAGACCAATAAGGGAAAAGATCTATGATGCAAAACCACGAAGGGTTTTACTTACTAAGCAGATGATACCCTCTCCACGCATACGCACAAAATTAGCACAGCAGAAGCAGAGCCGCTGCCTGGTTCTTGGACAGAGATTGATTTTTAGGTAGGGAGCGTTTGCAAGGTTCAAAGGGAACACGCTAAAAGGAGGTTGCTGAAGAAAGCATGTATATACATTATTGATTGTGTTAGCTGTAGAAAGACCTTTTGTGCTATCATGGACTTGAAGGGCTCTTCATATTTTGCAGTTGTAATCCTGAGTAGTCTGAGTAAACTCTTGAAAACTTGGATGAAGGCGGCACTTGTTTTAGCTGTTACTAGGTGGAAATTGGGGAATGGAAGAGTATTTCTCAGGTTTCTTTACCATTTGTGTTCATATGCATGCCCACAGAGCAAACTATTACACATAAACGAGAAATCTATTTTAATCCCTACCACTAGGACCATACCCTCAGTGGTGGTGGTGGGGTCATCTACTTGATGCCTGGACACAGAGTAGGGACAGGGCCGGGCAAAATTTCAGTCATGCTTCCCTGTAGAAGTACCCCGCAAATCACCCCTAGGAAAAAGAATAGTCTAATTTCTTTTGGAAGGTGGCTGCAGTGAAATAGTGTCATTTGTACTTTGAGGATTTCCCAGCTGGAAACATCTCTGCAGAAAAACTAGAGTTGCTACTGAACTTCTTTGCACTTCATCCTACTGGGATTGCAGCATTTCCTATCCAGTCTCAGCTTATGGACTGGGTCATGCCTCAGAGCCCCCTCTTCTAAGCACAGCTTTAAAATTTGTTTTTCAGGGAGTCAGTCTCACCAGGAGCAGAGCACAACCCTGTGTCTGTGAAGATCTCTGCAAGAGAGCCTCGGTCCCCAGGCAGCCCAGTAACACTTCACATCTCAGCCTCTCCGCAGTATGGTGCCGAAGGAGTGAAACACCTGTCAGTTCAGCTGCTGCTCCTCTACAAACCTTCATGGTAAACACGGTCTTAGCTATTAAAGCAGCGAGATCTATAACAGCAAGACTGCAATGACACATTAGTCAAGAGACAGAGTTAAAAATAGCTGTCCAGAAGAGATGCCTATTGCAGAAATACAATATTGCTTGAGATATTAGCTTCACACAGATGAAATTTTCTCTGCCACAAAACTGGTAAGCCCCTGCTTGAGCACTGAACCACAACTGATTTCCTCAGCTGCTTGGGTGCTGTGTTGCAGTATGGCCTAAAACTTACAAGTGGGTCAGTTGACTCAGCTATGGGTCAGGGGATTAGTGGGACAAGAGCTGCCATCAAGCAAGATCCCAAGCCAAAAAGCAGAGGCGGGACAAGAGCAAGGGGAACAAGGGCTGGGAAGGGGTGTGTGGACTGACTGCTCCAGTTTGCTGGCCCTGAGAACTTCCCACTGTCCATCTCCTCTTTCTCGCCACCTCATCCCCAGCCACGAGTGGCTTTCCCCTGCAGACACACGCTTCAGACAGAGCATCTCAGCCAGGCAGCACAGACAGCTTGGCTCCTTAGTGCAGAGAGGTGCTGCTCTGTTCTGCCCATGTCCCCCCACCCACAGGGTCATGGCAGCAGCCCCCTCCCCTCTGCTTTCCTCTTGGTGGGCTCAGGGGGCCTCAGCCAGGTGTCCTGCCAGCCCCCAGCCCGCTATCCCCTGGCGCCGCCCTCAGCTCCTGCTCCCTGCCCCGATCAATGGCTTTCTAGTAGAGCCACAGTTCTCTACCCCTCCTTTTGTAAATTTAAATTTTGCTCACTAGTACTGCTGACGTCCTCCTGGCCCACCTCTTGACTCCCCCCACCCCGCCCCCCCTCCCTTCAAGCCCGTTTCCCTCCAGTATAAAAGGCACAAGCCCCCAGCAGCTGCCTGGCTTCTGCTTGGAGCAGCGGCTACCTGAGGAGCAGCTTGGGCGCAAACAGGTGAGTGCCTCCCTCTGTCTGCTTCAGCACTTGTCCTGGCTCTTTCTTTCTTGCTGGATTTCCTTTTTTTCTTTTTGGACTTTAGCTTTTCTGCACTAATGTAATCAGCTGTGCTCTGTGCTCAGTAACTTCTGTCCAGTTTTTGCAGTGAAGGAGACCATGCTGAGGCACCACGGCTGAACCCCCAGGCGGTGGTGTGCCCCTGCAGAGAGAGCACAGGCAGGAGCCTGCAGCCCAGCAGCACGCCTTCCGTGCCGCTCGGCCCTGAAATGAGCCATGGTCCCAGGCCTGGATCCACCTGGCATTTCATCTCTTGCGGGGATTTCCAATACTGCTTTCAAACATGAAAACTATTTGTGTTTGTGTTGAAGGGGGTGTACACAGCCTCTGACCTTGAGTAAGATGCTATTTTAGGGTTTAATGAGTTAATAGCACCTTGTCTTCTGAGGATCTCCACTGTAGGTTTAAACCTGATGAATCCGCAGCAGAGCTTGAGTTTGGTGTGCAGAAGCCTCTGTGTGCCCTGAGAGAGCCTCTCACTGCTCATGTGGGGCAGACCCATGGCAAGCTGTGATACCGCTGCTTCACTGCAACTTTACTAGTGACTTTAACTTCCCCCTTTCATGTCAACAGAAACTGTCAGACCTCTGTCACAGATGTTGCTCAGCCAAAATTTAAAGGCTCTTTCTGCTTAGGGACCACACAGAAGTGGCAAGTTGACCAGACGGCAGTGGTGCTGACTTTTGCTGAGCTCCAGGAGGAAAATTATTCCTGAAACTTTTAATTGCATCAAGTTTTGTTGAAACTAGTTAAGCTTTAAAAGTTTTTTGTGATCATTTAATGGTTGGAAATGGAGGGCATACACAGAGTGACTGTATGAAATCTTGTTTTTCAGTTTTCCCTTTGGAAGAAAGCTGCAGGTCTGTGAGCTAAGCATTTTGTGCTTATCCTTAAAGCCTAGTGACAAGGTAGAGACGGGGTTAGAAATGCTCAGCATCACGCAAGGTCAAGTTTGTGGCATTATCTCTGCCTTGGTTTCTCCCCATACAAACAGGGGTGTGACAATTAGGAGGAGGAAAAATCGGGGAGTATTGGAGTTGCTGAGCCATCTGATTATTTAGGTGTGGCATGTTACTTACTGAGGAGCAGTGGGAGCCATGTGCTTCACAAAAGTTCTAGCCAGGTCAAGGGTATGAGCAAAAAGTTCAATAAACAACAGCATTCTAGAAGGTGGCTGGAATGGCTGATTCGGGCACAGGACCAGCTAGTGGAGACTGAGACACAGCATTGCTTAGGAAAAACCTTGTGCTAAAAGCTTTTCCCCTGTATTTTTGTCTTTCATCAACAATGAGCTCAAGTCAAGCTCTTCCTTCCTGTCACTCGCTTCCCAGAAAAACAAGACACAAAACCAGACAGCAAGTAACCTGGAAAACCTGTCAGCAGCCCTGTAAGCACACCAGTGAGATTCCTCAAAACATCTTTGTCTCACAGAAGTTAAGGCTTTTCTAAACATAGAGCAACAAGAGATGTACACCAGCGGAAAGTGAAAGCAGAATTTATCCCATGTGGTGTTACATGCTAAGAGCATTTAGTCCTGATTGTCATGAGATACTCAAGTTAGAAAAAGTTAATTCACAGTTCTGTTGAACTGTGGGTTAAAATCACTTCCTCTAAGCTGCCTGCTAAGTAACTGTTGGTATGGGAAAAAACCCCAACAAACCTTCACTGAGTACTAGGGGTTAAGGAGCTTTTGACTTTGCATTTTAATGAAAGACACAACCAGATTCTCCAGGTGCTTTTGTTGTGTTGCTGTGCAGTGTGCTTGGGAGCATCTTGCATCAAAAGATTTTAATTCCTGCTCTGCCTGTACTGAAAGCAGGCTAAGATTTTGGCAGCAACAGGGGAAAAATCCTACCCGTACACAAGCAGAAGACTCTGTGTCGGCATAGCCGAGAGGATTTCCTATAGCTCTGTACCTGTATATCTTCTGTAAGTGATGCTTAAGCAGACAGGGCTCCTGCTGACCTCTGTGGGCAGAGGCTCCAGGCTGTCAAATACATAGGCAGACCTTGCATGTTACAAGGCAGACTGGCCTAGCATGACAGCTCAGGGAGCTGCTGTGGGGAAGCCTGTACAAAATTCCAGAGACAGGGTGCAGTGGCAGCCTGAGCCTGGGATCCTTCACCTCCTGGATGCCATTTTCCCAGCTCAGCACCTTCTGTTCTGCACAGCTCTTCTTGGGAAGGGGGGTGGGTGGGGTTTCCCATCCGTTTGCATCTGGGTGCATTTACAGGATTGGAACATCTACCAGTAGAAACCATAACTGGAAATAGTACTTTAGCATGCTGGCTGTGAAAGGGAGCCATGACACAGGAGGAGCATTCCCTTTCATACTGAAATGCATTTAATTGTACAAAGAGCATGTAAAATGCAAATGTTAAAGATATTTTACAAGTGAGGAACGGATGGTGGAGGTAGTGGCTGAAACACGCTTTGGTGGCCAATGCCCATGGTCATAGAGGGACACACAGTAAGTCAGCAGCAAGTTCAGGGCCAGGACTCGAGTGTCCTGTGAAGCCATGACAGGAGCTTTCACTGATGGTGAGAAAAAACCTTCAGCTGCAGACTTACCTCAGTAGATGGCTCACTGCAGAGCCTGTGCCTTCAAACAGAAATACCCAGGACATCCCCAGCATCAGTGTTTCACAGAACTTCGTTGTGAAATGGCTCTGATGGATAGGAACACACTGTTAACGGTTGACACCTTCCCTCACCTTCAGAGCTTTAACTTTTTAGCTTTCACTTTTCTCCTCACAGCCTTCCAACCGCTGCTCCATCATGTGGCATCTGATCTCATGGACACCATGTGCCCAGTGGTCACCAAAGCACTTAAAGCTGGTTACTGTCTACATGCTGGTGCTCTTGGTATCGCTCAGCTTTGCTTCAGGACAGAGCAGGCCATTTAAACATCAGATAGACAACAGAAGTAAGTATGAGTCTCACCTGATGTAACGTGATGGACTTCCATATGGTGACTGTGTGGTCTCTGGTGCATTGAGGGATCAGAGCTGGGCTGTCAAAGTTCAGCAGCAAATCCGTGTGGGTGTTTCTATGCTGAAATGGTGGTGTGGGGTCCTGTACTTCCTTTTACACTTGTAAGTACATATACAGAACCTAGCGTCCTTCTCGCAGTCCTTAATTATCCTAGGGAAATAATGTAATTTTTTATAAATACCAGAGGAGACACTAATGTACAGAAGATGACAAAGAAAATGTAAGGCAGTATACATCCAATATTTAAGCATCAAATTTTCAGCTGTGTTCTGTAGTCCTGGGGTAGTTCACAACTGCTTCTATACAATAACAAGAAAGCAAGAGCCAGAAGCTGAAGTTTGCTTTATAGACATCTTCATTTCTGTCTGGAACCATGAGTTGTCTGAAAGTCAAAATACAAGTAGCTGAAGTGTCTTCATTCAGAGATGCTGTGAGGAATTGAGGCTGGTTAGGTGATGGACAATATCATATATCCCAAGCGAAAGCTACCACACAGTCCAAAAGATTTTTGAGAAAATATTTATCAGGAAATCTCATCTTCCCCCAAAGAGCCAAGGCTGATAACTGTATGTGGAGTGGGAGAGAGGGGGTGTGGGGAGTAAGGCACGTGAGGTCTCAGTGGCACACCTTTCCCCATTAAAGAGGACTAGAGATGTCGGGAGCCTCACTTTTTAGCTACCCAGGTGAAAAAAAATGAAGTTACTTAGGTTTTGGTGGGCAGGTGGGGTGTTAAACACCATGTGGAAAGACTTAAAAGATGTATTTATGAAGAAATTTACAGCCAAAGTGGATTTTTTATTTTTTCTGTTGAAGCAAAATGCACAGGGGAAAATCCTGCTGCTTTGCCTGAGACTTTCATAAGACTTGGATGATATATAATGCACTTAAATTGAAATCTATTCCTGTTCCTGACAGTCCTCCAGCTTTGAAATGATTTGGCATTTCCTTGGGGTGGCACATCTCCAGCACTTTGTAGATTTTCCCTGTTGCTGTATCTTAGTCTTTCAATACGAATTACCCCTCTCCACACCTGCTCTAAAACTAAAGTATAAAAATAAAGTCAAATATAAGTGTACTTCAGATGCTTTAAAAGAAGAAAAGTGGTCCATGAAAACAATTTCCTAAGTGAACAAGAATTAGCTTTTTATGTTTACCTCTCACATAGGAACACCCTCTGCAATCCAGTGGAATTGTTAGACCGTAGAGATAGCACACCTGGTGCATACAGCAGAAATGGAGGCTGGACAGTAGGACCTTCAGAACTTTAGCTAAGAGAGGAGAGTTTGAAAGTGGTGGTACAGGGAACTACCATGGTCTTTCTGGATGTAGGCTGCATTGTAACCTCTTCCAGGGTTCAGATGTTTTAAAGCATGCTGTGACCTCCTGAATTTGATGGGTACTTTAGCTTATGTTAGAATTGCTGGTGGCAACACAGGTAGATGAAAATTCACATCTGAATCCTCTTCCTTTGAGTTCTACACATGGAAGACAACCCTCAAAGGCACCAGAAAGTTGTGTGTCTGGCTGCAGCCCTTCCCCTTTTTTTCCCTGGGCTACAAATAAGCCGTCTAGCACCCTCAAGATGTTCAGGAAATACTGCCTTTGAATACAGTGGTAGATGCTTCACTGACTGTTTTCAATTCCAGGTCCTGAGATCGATCCTTTTTGGTATGTGGGCCGTGGTGTTCGCCCCATTGGTCGGTTTGGGAAGAGGCAGCTGAGAAGCAGCCACGGCAGCCCAAGGCCTGTGAGCAGACACCTAGATTTCATCTTGAACGCCTTGTGGGAACAAAAGGTGTTGGACACAGAAGACTACGACTGGTGATCTCTGTTCCCTGCGGTTGTGACCCAACCTCTCTTCTTTCAGTTGTGCCCTTCCCTGCACCTCAGACCTCCAGTTCTGCTTTTGCCACGCAATCCCACGCTGCTCTTCTTTCTGCTCCTTGTGCCAGTTCCTTCAAAAAGAAACACATTCAGGGTGCAGGTAAAAGACGATGCATGGACACTAGTACTGAGTGCCACCATAGCTTATAAAAATGGTTCTTCATCTTACATCCCCACCAGTTTCCTGATGCTGTTCCTTGTAGCGTTAGCTTTATGCAAATCCCACACAGCTCTTGTGCTGGGATTTAAACTTTGCGGTGTTAAGTGTATCATGAAACCTTCCTGTCACATTTCAAAGTCAATGACTGTTGATATGTAAAAATAAAAAGCAATGATTGGAAGAAAGAAAAAAGGCTCTCCCTAATTTTTAATGTACCTGCATTAATGGCATGGAATGCTGGTGCTCTGTGTGTAGTCTTTATGTAGACTGTTAACATCCACTTGTAGGAACGTAGCCCTGAACTACTCACTGACCCTTCATGATCCTTCCTGTACTGCTGGAGAGATATATTAATGAACAAAAAGGAGCTCCTATCAGAGATAAGCATTTTCTTCTTGCTGAAGAAAATAAATAAATAGGCTAACTAAACTCTTCAGAGCAGTTTTGTGCCTACTGCACGTAACCGTGCACCATTATCCAAAAGGTGTAGGGGCCTAAACTAGCTGGTTCCCTTTAAAACAATGTAGTTGTTTGTAAGCACAATATCTGATCAAGCTAAAGTCAGTCTTTGAGGATCACAAGCCATGTACCATCTACTACATTAGTCCACGTCAATAAGCCTGGCTTATCGTGGCTCAATACTCATGTTTGCCATAGTAGTTAGCTTTGTTGTAGTAATTTTATAAGTGTTACTTATAATATGTTTAATCTTGATTAGTAACTACTATCAGTAATAATATTCAAATGCAGTTTAATCTATGGTTTATATCCAAAAGAGATAGTTTACAATTTAGCCAATGACTGATGGTTAAATCCAGGCCATGACTCATTCTGCTAAAGACAAATTAGAATGAACTTGTATTTCTAGTTGTGCTTTGTTAGAATTACTACTAAAATTTAATAGGGGCTGAATTAATCATTGCAGATAATTTATCCCTTTTTTTCTTTTTGCAAATAGTCTGTCAGCAAGGAGTGGATTTTTACTATAGTAAGGAAGTTACTACTATTTATAATACAACAATGTATCTGCTGACCCAAAGTGTTACTTAAAACATGCCAGTTTAAATGAACACTGTCATGGTGGAGAAAATATGCTGATAAAGGAATATTTTGATCAGCATTCATTGCATGGGACTTTGGAAATGCTAGACTGAGATTCTTGGCAGGGTTCTTGCTCAGTTTGTCATTTTGCACCAATCCAAGCAAGAGTTACAGAAATTCTGCCCGAGAAATTCTGTTTGAGATGGTATTTCGCCCAACGGACTCGACAGTTTGGAGAAAACTAACCGTCAAATGTTCACAACAGGGTTTCTCCCACCCCAGGCCCCATGGAAAAAATCTGAACCGAGCATGTTAACGTGCATTCCTCCCCTTGGCTCACAGGAATTCTGAGGCGCTGCCCATCTCTGGGGTTTAACGGGGTCACGTGGGGACAGGCAGTACCAGAGCGCTGCATGCAGCAGCGTGTTCTGCACGCTTCCTGGCCGAAGTGAAGTGCACATAAATCCAAACAACAGAGAAGAACTTTTGTTTTTTCTTTATGAATCAAGTCCTTGAAAAGGCATTCTTTTCATAAATTGCTTTTACTCTTTTATAATTTCTCTTGACAATAATTCTTGGTGAGTATGCAGATAACAACAACAAGGCAAGCTTAATATTCACTCAGACTTAATCAAATAGATCATATAGTCTTCATTTTACCCATTAAAATATTTTCATTTATAAAAATTAATCTAAATATAAATATTAACACTAAAGATTGAAATCACTTGATGACAAAATAATTCTTTGTGTGCTATAACATATGCTTTTATGATTTTTTAAAACAGTAAATTATATCTTTGCACATATTTGGCACGATAAACATTTGTAAAAATTCAAATGCCTTAGCAGGTGGGATTTTTTTTTAACTTTTTTGGGGGGGTTTTTTTTGCAATGCCTACACAGCACACATTTTTCTGTCAAAGAAGACTGAATATTTTAACATTGTAACACGATAATAGTTGCTTTTCATGCCTCTTAAGGAAAACAACCTATTCCAAACCTTGTTGGCTTGTTTAAATCACACTAATAGAACAAAAGCCGAAGAGTTATTCTATTAAAATTAGTCATTTCTGTATTGATATTACATACACAATATTAGTTATTATTTATTAGACGAATATGTAGACCAACCACCATCAACGACATTTCATAACACGCATACCTGCATAAACCAGAACCTGGGAATGTATTGTATACATACACAAGAACAGTCAAGGAAGTAGGAGGAGACTGGATAACAAAAAAATTACTAGGCATCCTACTCTGTTTAATCTGCTGTACTGTATTGATTATATATAAAAAATCTATTTGTTTTATATATATATATATATATTAAACAGAGTGGGCCAAATTCTGCCCTCATATCTGTGCAAACCAATTTCAGAGAATTAGTATTGTGTGAAAGTAAAAGAAGGCATAACTTCACCCAGAATAAACACGTTGGGTCAGATCTTGGGCAGATGGAAATTCCTTGAAGGGACAGAGTGACACTTACGTATTGTAGGTGGGACGATGGTTGTATTTATTCCGAGGGTTCCTTACATGCAGCTGGACATCAGAGTACTGACAAGCTAGATGTCAAATGTGGGTGGCAGATTTGCAGCTGGTGCTGTTTTCCCAACCATCCCATCCAGCCATTCCTCACCTGCCCCCTAAATCCAGCCTAGCCAGGCAATTTGCCCAGTTCTGCTCACATTTGCCCAACCATAGACTTTTCATGGCCCGGTGTCCCAGGGGACTGCGTTCCTGCTGCACAGCAGGCAACATGTGGCACTCTGCTAGTGGGTGTTTGCCGGGAGCCCAGGGAAAGGAGCAGCTCTCCTCCTTCGCTGGTACCCTCTGCTCTCAGGAGAGCTCACCATTCCTGGATGCTGAGGGGAGCTTGCCAGCCCGTGCCCTCCTTCATAGCACGTTTCACATCAACCCAGTCTGCATTTGGGTACCGGCTCTGCACTTTGTGTGGAAGATAAGGGCTTATCACCTCCTCTAACTACCTCCTTTGTATTCCTTAGAACAAGAAGTACCACAAATTGGCAAGGTCCTCCCCAAAAAAGGGTGAGAGGGACACCCTGTAAGAAGCATCTTCCCTCCTAAGGCATCTGCTCAAGGGCCTTCCAGTTTGGCTCACCTTTCAAAGGTGTCAAGAAAGAAGAAATTTTCCTATTCACAGTCCAATTCAGAGAGGTCCAACGGTGGTTGGGTGCCCATGGCCCCAGTGACAGGCCCCACCTACTCTGCACTGGCTACAGACTAGTAAAGGCAGAGACATCTGGGCTACATTTGCCCCCTCCTCAGAAAAGCTGGGAAATGGCAGAAGGGAATCTCTTACAGGCTGCAGCCAGCCTGCAACCACCAGAGCCAGTCAGATATCTCATCCACAATGCTTCAACTTTCTTTTTCCAGTCTTGAAGATTTGGTCATAATTTATTCTGAACTACTGCATGGCTGGACACCACCAAGTGGATTATGCTACCAAGAAGAGCAAGACATACAAAGGTGTTGGTTTCACGACAGTGTTCAGATGTTTCCAGACGCCAGGATTGTAACTCAACAGACATCTGGTCCACATGTGCTGCCGCCAATTCACGGCTCAACGTGACATCCATGTTCCCCCTGCCGCCAAGAGCAAAATACCTGGCTCTGGAGCTAGAACATCAAGTCTGCCAAACATAACCTCAATGAACAGAGAAGTCTTTGCACATCACATCTCCTTCTACAAACCCTGTCAAAACTTCCACTGACCCCCTGGGAGCATAGCTAGGTACACTGATTCTCCGCTCCTACCACGCAGCTGAAAAGCAGCATACACTGCACAGAGTTGTTCTTATTGCTCGACAAGACAGGTGCCTATGTGAATAGTAAGAGGCCAGCAAATATGGATCACAGGTCTGCTCTGGCAGATTAATTGGCCTATCATTATGATTGACTAAGCGTACAAAAACATACTGCGGTTTAAAGACAACATACTTTAGTACAATCAATAGGGAGAAAAAGTGCATCTTAAAATGTGGAGCCTTGCTTTTGAAACTCAGCATCCTGTCTAGAGTCTTGTGAGAACTTTAAGGCAGAGTTTCCTTTAGCAGACCACAATGCTGAAGACTCGGACAGCTTTCTCAGTGAGGTATCCAAACGAAGCCCTATAACCGAGGCTTTGTGGGTTCTTGAGGGTCCATTTTCAGCTGGACATACACAATGGCTGTTAAGTAAAGGCACTCTAGTGTACAGCCTTAGGCAGTGTGTTATTGGCAGTAGGGAAGTGTAAGTTTAGTACATCACAGCAGATCCTATCGCAGGTTCCTAGAACAGAGGGACAGGAAAGGAAAAAACATGAGTGACACACAAAACTAGCTTGCTGAAGCTTCTACAGATGCAGGTCCTTCCCCTTCTCACCTCCCTGCCTATTTTCCACATTATCTCGTGGCAGACTGCTTTGGGACAGTGAGCTCTTTTCCTTATCCCTCTGTGACTGCTGTAGGAGAAATGACTGACAGCTGTCCAGTGAAGCCTATTTGTTCAAGCCCTGCAGAGCCAATGTATGGCCTACCTACCCCTTAAATTCCACTTTGGTAACCGTTGAACATTTCTCAAAAATCAGTGAGATTCAGCATGACTCTCACCTGCTGAGTTAGAGCATGCAGCTGGTTCTGTGAGGGTTTGGTTCAGAAGTCTGAATTGCAGGGGACCACTGGTTTACTCATTTTTTTAAAAATAAGGGTAGCACATTCCTGGAGTCCTGGCAGCCAGGGTACATTCACACAGGCTGACACTCAGGAGCTGTTACACTATGGTATATAGTCAGACATCTTCCAGGACACTGGTCATACTTCTTCAGAGCTGCCTCAGTGGTCTCTAGTCTTTCCTCAAACTATTAAGAGAAGTTTTGTGAAGATCCTGAACTATAGCTGTCTACATAGATACCACTATCTCTCTATTTACTGCTTTTAACAGTATTTTTAAAAACGTTTGAGTTTACCATTAAGTCCTTGGCAGTGCTTTTCCTCTCTTTAGCTCTTTGTGTTAAAGATCCTTGAAGCATGAAGTTTCTGTTAAATGTTCTGACAGTGGTAACTGGAGGACCATCTACTTTTTCACCTGGGAAAAATACAAAAAGGGAGATTTTTCACATAACAGATTGAAGCAGAGCTTCTAGAGATAAAACTTCCCCTAAGATGTATGAAGTAAACTGGATTTAATTTAAAACAGCAGGCTGTGATACTCCAAATTTATTAAAGTTTGAGGCCATGTCAATCAGTGGAATTACACAAGAATAAAACAAGAATAATGCAAGGTGAAGCATGCCCTAGAATTGTCAGAGATAATGCACTGTGGGTTTTTTTTAAAAAAAGGAGAAAATATGAAAGAAGAAAGCACTTCATTTTATAAAGCCAATTCACCTACTCAACCATACCCTAACATACCAGGAACATTGCTGAGCCACATTATATGGGCTGAAATCAGAATACACAGACTTTAAGAAAGCAACGGTGGGTTGTGGAGGGTGGCAACTGGCTTTTGGTAATTAAACACTGCAACTGCACACAAACTAACCCCAGGCACGCTGGAGCAGCAGCATCTGTGTTGCAGGGCAAGTATTCAGCATTGCTCATTGGCTTTTCCCAGCCTTCTACTTCTGCTGCTATTAATTTGCCACTGTCACAACTTCCACTGAAAAGAAAGTGGTGATGCTTTTTAACATGACAAATGGGTATTTTATGTAATGCAAGTACAATGGGAAACGAGGAAGGTGGACATATTTAGGCTTTCTTCGTTGATTTTGTCACTTAATCTTTCCCCTACTTTGCTGAACTGTATATTATATTGAACCCTACAAAGAGAGACTCTCTATATAACATATGTAACAACTTAAGTGCACCTTTTATTGGTGGAGCTGGAAGTTTTCTCCTCTGCTGTCTTGATGTGTCTATTGTATGCATCTGTAAACAACACACATGTATTAATCAACTCCATTACAGAAAAAGAGGCATGATTTCCCCAATGTATTTTTGAATACTACATAATGTTCTGGCACCTGGTTTGTTTGCTTTTGATCCCGTTTTCTTGTCAGGCGAACACATGGAGCCACGTTCAAGCCTGCAACAGTGAGAGCTGATATTCTGCTCTCAATATCTGAAATCTTCAAAGAAAATAAAAGAGAGAGACAGACAGATGGGGAGGGGGAAAAAGAAGTTTTAACATTACTGTGGATGCCACTACTAAAATATATCCCTCCCCCAGTCAAATCCTTTTTAATCAAAAAATATAATCAGATGGCTACTTCTTCAGCAATTCTGACACCTTCCTGTATTCTTTAGTCCTGATGTTAAAAAGGGGCTTAGTTTGTTAGTAAAGATGGAGTAAAAGAACAATCCAACCTACCTTGTGACTCCAAGGAGGAGGCATTTTACTCCTTTTGAGGGAAAAAAAGAAAGGAGGAGAGAAAACCTGCGTCTGTCAACTCCCATTTACCTTTAGCTGCATAATCCCGAGTTCACTCAAGCTGGATTTTCCAAAGGCTACATTCAAAGAATGACTTTGTGGGACACATTTCCTAACCCGAAATTAATTTCATGCACATGCAAAGTACGTCCTCCATCATAAAATCTAAACACCTGATCTGAAATATTTATAATTTAAGTGTATACATATGTTAAACACAGACATGCATAAATGCAGGCACACACTATATAGAAATGCTCGAAGGAAAACAAATTGCTAGGAAAACCAAAAATCCAAGGAAGTAAACATCTGGGGGGAAAGTAGGCTGGTGTTGAGACTAGTGGAAACAAATGCTGCCAAAGGGAAAGAAGTGTCAGAGAAGTCAGACATGTAACCCAACTCCCAATTCACGATGACATCTGAAGCTGTTCACCCTGCAGAAGACCTTCTGTTGGCCTCTTTGTGATCCTCCTCGCATAGCTTAGGCTTCTCTCCTCCTCTCACCCCCATTAACATTTTTACCATAAAATAATGACCAAGGCTGACAAAACGTCACTGACTGTTTGCTGCCTAGTGCAGGAATGCACTTCTGACATCTGGGACATGTCAGACCCTCAGATCTTTGCTCAGTCCTACAGTGAGCATCTCCTGCTGAGTGAAATGAGCAGGTACTTCCCACGGCAGCCTGGCACAGGCAGGTCACAGCGCCTTGCTTGGCACAGGCTGGCCGGTGACATTATGGGCAGGGAGCTGCTAGCTGCGTTGGCCCCTTGATGTCTGGCAGCGTCACCTCATTCCGCTTTCAGCACCAGATCACCATGTGTTCTTCTGAGCTCCAGACTTTTCTGGAGCCCACTAGAGAGATGCTAGATTGCACCCCACAAGAGCAGTTGGGCTTTTGGCTGGGATGTGTGCTGCTTAGTGGCTAAATCCGAAGGCAGGCTTGCACATGCTAGGCTCTGCACTTAGCGGCCATTGGCCTTTTCTGGTCAAATGGTACCAACACAGGCTCCTCTTGGGAAGTGCTTTACAATCTGCCGATTAGATAAACTGCCTCAGACTGTATATGCCATCTGACCACAGCCACGTGTGTGACACAGAGCGCAACAAGTGAGCTGCCTGGCAGCAAGGAGCAGGGTCAGTATTAGTATTGCAGCATCAGGCTGTTGCACTCCCGCATCCGAAAACAAGCTGAAGGGGGAAGAAAGAAACAAATACAGTACATCTGGCTGGGCTGAGTTATACATCTCAGTTATGCTTTGCTCAGCTCCTGTGATGCAGTCAGCATCCTTGGATCATCAGCCCACTGCAGAAAAGAATATTGAAAGTAAATGCGTGCAGACAGCAGGTAAGCGCTAGGCAAGGCAGTGTGAAACCTGCAGATAGGGAGGAGTGGGCATCCTCACCTGAAGCTCCGCGTGATGAACCTGAGCAGCCGCTGTGGCCACCTGATCCTCCAGATCGGCCAGCTCAGACTCTGCAGTAACGCTGTTGATCTTGCGTGCGGCATCTTCCAGGTTGGTCAGCTGCCCCTCCAGCCCGTACACAGTGCTGGCTGTCAGGTACACCTGCAGGGCCAAGGCAGGGAGAGGTGTCAGCGTTTTCTGTTTTGTGGGCACCAAGGTTTGAGCAGACTGCATCTTCCATGATACCTTTGAGCTTTGCTCTTTGCTGACCCTCTACTACAGGGAGACCTCCCTGGCAGAGGAAAGTCATGGGGGAATAATCTCAAAACACACATCCATAAAGAGAAGGGAAGCATGAGGTGGCTGCACTCTAAATTTCGTAGTTGCTACAATGGTATTCTAAAACAGATTTGTTCCAGATTCACCATCAAAAAAAAAAAAAAAGAAAAAAAGCTGAAATGTTTGCTTTATCATTTTTGATATTCAGTTGCACAACAAAACTCCAAAGGCTGCAAGGGGAAGCCAACAGGTCACAGCTCATATAAAGCTGTGTTTATTGAAACACACCTAATGCCTTCTGGCAGTCAAAACTCTGTAAGAATAACTGTTCAGCAGCATATGATTATTAACTTCTTAAAGAGCAACTTTGCTTACATGCACAACACAGTTTTCCATTCCATCCTGCTCTCACCCAAATATACTGCAGCCAAAACCTTTCAGCCTCCTGGCCCTTTGGAGTGAATCTGTGGAGCGTCAATAGACTTATCTGGGCCACACAAGAGAAAATAACAGACTTTATTATTAGGACATCTTCCCTAAAAACAAAAAACTTTTAATATTTTGACCCATCTACGACACCTCTGATAACTGCAGGTAGAAGTTTCATTTCCCATTCAGCTCCTTGGAGTAATAATTCATGATACAATCTGTTTTATGTGTTTCTTTTATTTTATACAGAAATCTAAGGTACACAGCCAGATGGAGGTCTCTGGATTATAGAGAAGGGTAATTTTCAAGCATTAGTATTTGACATGTGTGCTTAAAATTGTTCAGACCCGTGTGAAAATACTGCATCTTCTGCCTATTTACTAGATAGCCAAGAGACTGTTTCCATAAAGCTGGTAACAGCACAGTGGAAATGAAATACATATTCTGATTTTCCCCATTGGCAGCCTCACTCAATAATAGCAGTAAAGACTGTGTTGCTACAAAACTAGCATGAATTGAACATGTTCTGTGGCTGCCTTCATGGTTCAATGGGCAAGCAGACAGGATCTGCACTAGGTCCTTGAGCAGATACCTTCATGTCATACATGTTTTCCACTCAAGTCATTAGATCTGCCTACAATTCCTAGATCATGCAGTCCTTTGACATAACAGGTATCCAAATAATTTCTGGCCATGCTGTGACTTTATGGATCAAAAGTGGTGGAGAATGACTAGACTAGGATTTAAGTAAGTGTTTACTTTTTATTATTTTTTATTATTATTATTGTTTCTTAATTGCTTGCAATAGTTTTTTTTCTTTTGTATCAGTTGTTTCAAGGCATAAATGCAGACACATTTTTTTCATGTATGTGACCTTGCTAAGAAGCAAATTCACTACATCTTGTACAAACTGCATCTTGTAAGACCACAGTCTAACTGCATACATGAAATCTTTGAAAAATGTACCTAGAACAAATAAGTGATCTGTTTTAACATTTTTGCTGAAGTACTTGGAGACACAGGTGGGCCATAAAGTTAACATGCTGATTTAAATAGAAATGCTCCTGCTCTTGTGGGTTTTAATTATTATTTCCATTCATTTAAATTATACATCTTTCTGATGCAACATACCACAGTTGCTTCAGATTAAAAGGTGATTTTTTACATATCCCTATCATGTCTTTCAGACATGAGATTGAGAAAGAAGAAAAAGGAATGTTATGAACAGAAACATCTTTAGGAAGTTAAAGAAAAGATGCATTTAAATGCTGTGCCAAAATTCTCTGCACAGTAAGTTGTACTTGCCAAGAGGAGGGGAGGGTGGGGGGCAGAATTTAAAGAAAATAGCACTGTAGAAAACTGTGGGAAGGGAAGGTCATCAATGTTTTTGTAACTCAATCAGCCCCTAAATTTGTTAAATTTTAATTTTACTGAACATTTTCCAGCTAGATATAAATAAAATTTTTTTTCTAAAGAATATTCTCTTTACCTGGAAAATCATTGCACTTCCAAAGAGCAATGGTGTACTTGTAGGTCTCCACTAAACTGTGCCCTTATGCATACATTCACATTCAGATTGTGGAGACTTATTTTACTATCATTTAGGCATGTACAGCTTCCCCTAAAACCCACCTGACCTTGTGCTGGTACCGGTGGCCCTACATTCTCTACACTGATGCATGTACAGTCTCCAAAATGCTAGAGAGAGAAAAATGAACAAATTGTCTATGTACACCCAGATCCTCTGCAAAGAGGATATGCTGCATGCAGATACGCCCCCAGCTGCACTAGGAAAAGTTATGGATTCCTCGATTTCTAAAGGCTCTTTAGAAATCTTTCATGGAGCGTGGTGGTGAAATCTTGAAATGAAGTTTTGCCATCTACTTCATATCCTGTGTGGGGCAGAGAAAGATGTAGTGTGGGTTCACAGCAAGGCTGAACTGGATGCCTTATGCATCATGCAAGGCACTGGGAGAATGTAAACCAGAGATAAGCTGCAGACGGCAATGCCAAAGCAAGAAATGCTCTGCCTCAGTGCCCAGTCTCTGCTCAGTGAGAAACACTCAGCCCAAATGATTGACTAGGGGCCACAGCACCACAGATGCCAAAGCTCCACAAGGATGGGAGGGATTGTTGGAGTGCAATTTAGGAAAAAAAATGCACCTCAGATAGTTTACAACACAGCTCTCCAAAGGAAAAATGTGGGAGCAACTCTCCCCAAATTGCTTTCTGTCCTCCTGCAGAATTTCTTAGTTTTTCTAAAGATGTGATCCAGCCTGGACTTGGATTTTCATTCTGTATTCACTCTCCTGCCAGAAGCATTCTGTGGCATTTGGAGCTAGGACGCGTTAGTATTTCATGGGGGGGAACATCTCCATCTACTTACCCACTTCTATTATTCTGAAAAAAAATTAACCAAACCCAACTAAAAGTTGTGGGGGTGCATCTGTTGTGTAACAATGAAATGGGTATCATGGTAGGTAGCATGAGGAAGCCACTTTGCTCATCACAAGCCCAAGTTATACCCTTCTTCAGGCATTAGAGCAGCAACTGCTACGGGAAGCCTTTACCATTCTGCAGAGGGCTGTATCTGACCCACCACACGGTCAGCATCTCCTGGACGCATCCTCCTCTCCTGCCCTCCCAGCCCCACTGCAGAGGACTCCCAAGCCTATTTTCCTTATTCACTTTGAACTCCCCTCCCAGAGAGGAGCCAGGAGCATGGAACCTGTGTGGAAAACCCTGTGGTGGGGCAGGTTCAGGTGGCTGTGGTGCCCCATGGGGGAGGGCAGGAGATGCCAGCAATCAGGACAGTGTGTGGGAGCAAGGAAGAGCAGTAGTACCTCAGCTGGCACAGCGGGATGCCTGGGAAGGCTGAGCAGTGGTGGGAAGGAGAAATTTGGAGGTCAGGTTAGGATCAGGAGCTGGCTGGGGAGGAGGGAAGGTGCTCAGGGGTGGGCTGGAGGGCATCCTGTTGGTGTGGACAGAGGGAAAGGTCTGAGGTGGAAAAGGTTTTGGAGCAGCTGACGTTAGCAGGGGTAGGATCGAGTATGGGAACCTCTGAACCGAAGCAGGGCTGGGAGATTTGAGCTCAGAAAAGGTGTGGTGAGACGACTGGGGAGTTGTGGGACTGGTGGGAGGGCTCTGGAGTAGGATAAGCCCAGTGCCAGGACTGGCTGTTATTGCCATGGATTATCTCCTACTCAGCCCTTAGCCTGGGGCTGTTGTGGAAGTGTGCTTCTGTGAAGGAAACTGATTTTATCCCCCAAGAGATTCTGTCTGAAAATTTTCTGGGGCTAAAGAAAACCAGGATCTATTTTCTTGATTTAATCAGGATATTATAATGGGACAGCTCAGATTTTTACAAGATCTTTAAGAGCTCCTAATGAAGGGGAAAAAAAATCACTGAAATGTAATCAGTTAAATGTGGGAAGAAGAGAAAATCAAAAGTTATACGTGTACCAACTCCATTAAGTGGACGCATAAAAATTTCCAGTGAGTGGTGACTCCCCTCTATGATTCAGCATTGCACTTTTTCCTGCAGATGACAGTACTAATGAAAAAGGCCAGACGATTCAGATGTGGCCAAATGGATGTTTGTTAATTCAGCTTCTCCAGCCCGCTCTTTTTAACAGTGCAGCAGGCAGCTCTGGCTCCTTGGGTGCTCAGTGCAGTATCCTGGGGATGCCTGGGGGAGGAAGAGCTCCTCCATTTCTTCTCTGTGTGACTGGGGACATGCTTTCCCTACCTGTCCTTACAGTAACGAGGCTGTGCTGGGCCTGGGAGACATGTGGTTTCAGCCAGGCATGGTGCAGCTGCACAGCCACAGAGGTTCAGAGGGCTTAAGTTAACTTTTGAGATAGGGATTCTAAAATTAGTTGCAACCCCAAAAACATCCAACTCTCCTCCACCCCCAACTATGTTCAAGTACAGCCCCCCCCCCCCCCCCCCCCCCCCCCCCCGCCC
>JAVJGI010000050.1:97940291-98020938 GCA_035590275.1 Ibycter americanus
CAGCCCCCAGCAGCACAGCTGAGCACCCCTTTTAAATAGAATATTTTTGTTCTGTTTGTGTATTTGTCTAATAACCCCAAATTAATTCTGAACATTCACTGATGCTTTCTATGTGCTTTCCCTTTGCAGTTGTCACACACACATAGGTACACTCACTCATGCACATGATACTTTCACAAAGTGATTCATGTTCTTACATTTTCTTCCAGTGTGGTGAGCTGCTCATCAAGTCTGACGGGGTCCGTCCCCAGTGGGAAGGTCCCTCTTCCTCTGTCCTGAATGTCAGCTGGGAAATCACAGGGACCAGTGGATTCTGCTATCAGTTCTTCAGTGGCATTGATGACTTTCAGGACTTCTGTAGATATGTTGCAGAGAGAGACAGCAGAGTACTTCTGTTTTGTTACAAGAGAAAACAACAGCATTATATTAGCATAGAGGTGTAATATGTAAAATCACCTTGCTAATAGCTGCAGTTTTAGTCAAGCTAAACCAATATAATATACCTGGCTAACTGCTGTGAACAGACACAAGAGCTGTGTGGTGAAATTGGAATCAACTTCTCTTTTCCAACCTCCCTCTTTCACATATGCCCACTGCTACAGCATGCAAAATAACATACACATGCATTTCTTCTACAACACAATTTCTACTGGAGGGATGGTCCAAATCTTATCCTAAAGGAGCACACAAATATCTAGCTTTGAAATCCAAGTGAGATAGATGAGGCTATTTTTGCAATAGTGTTTTAAACTCTTTTAAAACACAGTCTTCCTTTCTGGGTACTGGCAAACAGATGTGGAATCTGCCTCCATATCCACAGCAGCTATTGCATCGCAGCCCAAACTGGGGAAAACAATCTTCAGCAGTCCTATGAGGACAGCATTTTACAAAGATGTTTGTTATGAATTATATGATAGGAACATATATATACCAAGGAAAATATACCAAGGATATACCAAGGAAAAGCATGCAGTTTTATTAATTCTTTTTTTTTAAACAACCATAAGCCTTTTAATGAGTCTTCCTCATTTGTAATTTTTAATTAACTGTTCTGATTCTGACGATTCTCACAGAGCTTTAGATTTCAGGACAACTCCTCTGATTGCAATTAAATTTCACCTGATGTACCTTCAAGCACCAAGCTCAACATCCAAACTAGACAGCTTAGAGACTCAGCCAAGCTTGTTGAAGCCAATGCAAATACTGTCACTGAATTTATGTGCAACACCTTTAGTGTTGTTTTGCCTAAAAGAAAGTGTGGGAAGTTCAGACCTACATTTAATTCCTTCCTCAAAGCTGCGAATACTTATGCATGTGGACTAGGGGTCCACTCATCTGTACATTTTCCCACAAACAAAATATCTGAGGATCAAAACCAAGGAAACAGACAGTCTTTGTATCCTATATAGTAAATTCTATAGTACAGGAAAACATAACTGAACAAAAATGTTTTTGTGTTATGTAAAGATTGTATTAATCAGTATGTCAGCTGGCCTCCTAGGCAGGATATAAGAGAAATAGCATTCCTTTGCTTTGCACAAACTCTGGTGGGTTTAACTGGAAAACTTCTTTTATTGTCTCTTTCCTTTAATCAGCTGTTCATTTTTATGTTAGATAATACTTTTACTGAAAAACTACTTTCTTAGCAATGTGTGCTCAATTGTTATGTATCAATACATTACGGCATCTTTAGCACTGTTACTTCTCTGAATTACAAGAAATAATTAGATACATGAGATTAAAGAGAAGGAGAACAAAGCAAATACAGTATGCTGCAGCACTCAGATCTTTAGCTTGTTAGGACAGCCAACAGAGCCCTGAACAAGCAGGCCTAGGACTCTCTTACTGAGAACAAATACTTGAACCCCATAAATAGCCTACTGTTTTTTCCATTTATTTTCACAAGTGCCAATTAGGTTAGAAACAGATCAATAATTTTATAGGACAGAAGAGGAAATCAATGTTACTTTGTTTTAGTATTGGCTTTTACAAGTACCTAATTCTTATTCTATTCTATGAGTAGTGAGCAAAACAGGATAAAGGCCAGACACCACTCTTTCTTCATTGTCTTCACTGATGTATATTCTCCATTTCAAGAACTTTAGCCTCACTTTAATGTTCATTATTTCTTAAATCTTTTATTATCCTTTGTAGTTCATAATGGATTTCCAAAAAAGATTAAATTAAATGAGAAAAAGGTGTTCTTATAGCAGAATATAGGAATCCATATTGGCATTTATTACAGATCAATTACTACAAACCAGGTTTTTTGGTTTTCGTTTTCCTGGTAAGGTGTTCTGTGATAGGAAGCTTCATGAAATCAAGATTTTGAGTAAAATACCCTACCTTCTCAACAGGTCATGGATAGGGGAAGACAAGTTAAATGAGAAATATAGGATAGGATAGGATAGGACAGAACCGGACAGTTTTTCAGTTGGAAGGGACCTATAGTGATCATCTAGTCCACCTGCCTGATCATTTCAGGGCTGACCAAAAGTTAAAGCGTGCTGTTAAGGACATTGTCTAAATGCCTTTTAAACACTGACCAGCTCGGGGCATCAACCACCTCTCTAGGAAGCCTTTTCCAGTGTTTGACTACCCTCCTGGTGAATAAATGCTTCCTAATGTCCAGTCTAAACCTCCCCTGGTGCAGAAATGTGATTTTTAGCTTTTTTAGAATTTTGATGTAAGTTCTTAGTGGCAGTTCCTGTTTGACTTTTAAAATCAAAGATTTGCTTCCCATTAAATGTTGCACAAGGCAGCTAGATGAATGTTCTTGAAGTGTGTGCATCACTGAATGTATCTTGATCCTAGCCTGCAGGTATCTAGACACAGGAGTCACAACATTAAAGCTTTTCTTTAAGCTTGTGAAACATCTGCTTTTATAGTTAACACCGATACAGCACTAAAATTTAAACACCATAAAGAAATACATGGCAAGCAAAGAAATACATGGCAAGCAAAAGCCGTTTTCCTTAGAGTATATCTGAAGAATATATCTCCCAAAACTTAAGAGCACAAGCAATATTTCAATGTACTTAAATCTAAACTTTGTGAAAGTTTTCTGCTAAAGGATATTTAGAACTCAGCTTTGCCCTGGGTTTTTTTTGAGCACGGTCAAAAGCTGTTAAAACAGCTCATGTTCCAAAATGGTCAGTCTGCAAACCTAGTGGGGGTACTCTACACAGAATTATTTAACATGTGTAAGGAGTGAAAAAAAAAAAGAACTAAGGAGTGAAAAAAAAAAAAGAACAACTATCCTGGACTTTTAGTGCTTCACAACCCTCTCCCCTCTCCAACCACCCACATCAAACTTAAGATTTACAAGGTTCTGTAAAAATCACCTAAAATTCACAGGCACATGCACACCAGATCATCCTGGTAGGTGGACATTTCAAATCACTATAAAGACCTCTTGGCTGTCTAATTTATCTTGCCCTTGCAGGAAAGGTCATTATTACCACCTACAAGTGATTCAAAGAGACGGCTATCATGCCATGATGAAGTCTCTCCCATCTGTCTTGTCAAGCAAGTCAAAGAACTAAAATGTATGTGATAGACACAGAAAGCAATCTCTGTTACAAATACCTAGCACAGAAAAGCTAAGCACAACCATTCTTGTTGAAACACTCAGATGCATTCTGATTTCAGCTGTGCTACCCTACTTCTGGATTAACACCACCCCACTACAAATCAAACTGATGCAGCTGATCCAAATTTGAATGTTTCTAACTGGTTATGAGAATCTCATTTTTTACTGAACTTGAGATTAAGAGTTTAATGGAATGAGGAAAACATGCATTTATCCTTTTTATGATGATTAATGCTCACACTCACAAATACATTAAAGACACAGTCAAAAGGAGATGCTAATTTTTCCCGAGTTCTTCATTGGAGACTTTTAAAATCAATGAAATACTAAAAAAGAGTGTGCATGCAAGCACATATATGTACACGTGTGCATTGAATATTACAAACAGCATCTTGTAAAACTTCTTTACTGTCATTTCTATGTATGCTTGGACAGATGGAAAGTATTCCTGTTTTGCTGAAGATTATGTTCCAGTGGTCTAAGCTAGCTCTTGCTGTTAGCCATTTTTCTACCCTTCTGCTGTCTCTCATTCCTTTCCCTGCTGATATTGCCAATATTTCCTTTGTTGTTTTACTTAAGGATGCCACACTGGACGGTGCTTCATAAAACAGTATTTGCATCCTTGCACAAAGGATGATGAGTGACAGAAGGGAAGCAGGATGATAAATCTGAAGCAACGTAAGTGCCAAAACTGCTGAGAGTAGGTGAGTGTTAAGCCCTTGCATGCATCTCAGCAGTCTATGACATTTCCACATCCAAGCTTCCTCTGCATCAACAATATTGCTTTTATTTTTAATGCTCTTAAAGTAGTTAAGTTCTCTGTCACTTGCACTAATTTCTTCTCCTTGTTGTACTCCGCCATTAGCATTTTCTCTTTTTTGCTACTATAATGTTATGCCATCATTAGGCTCTATTAAACTGGCATGTGAGGCAGTGACTTGCAGTTCAATAGAGAGCAGTTATCATCAACAGTTAGATCAAGAAGTAGAACAAGAAAAACTTTCCATCACTAGTGGCCCTGGCAGTATTGACCACATCCTTGATGACTTGTAGTGCAATCATTTTTAGTTCTAGTCTCAAGCCGTTCTATCACACTCTGAGTCGTGTACCTGTTTAGCAGTCGATATCTCATTTTTTTGTAGGGAGTTGACGGGAGCTGGGGAAAAGATGAGTTTTGCTTTGCCACTGGTTGATTAATCTTTTCAGAGTAACCTGACTGAATCCAAACTTGACGAAAACAAAACCTAAACCCGAATGTGCCCTTCCCATCTCCCCATCCCGTGGGAGTTCACTGTACAGCTTTGAGAAGGCCCTGAAAAGTCTTCCACCCTGAAAAGGCCACCAAAAGTCCATCTCCTTCACAGGCAAGCAAGACCTGGGACACCAGCCAAGTCACAGTGTGGGAGAAACGAGAGCCATCAATGCCCAGCTATCAGTGGCAGTACCCAACCCCGACCTTCCAAAGACCTTCGGCCTAAAAGTGAGCCCAAACCCACTCATTACCACAGAGACTGGGGAAGGAAGCTATAACTTGCCTTGATATTTGATGAAAGACAAGTAAACCACGATAAACTGTGGTGTGAAGGAATTACTCTTCCATGCAAGTTTAAGATTTCCTGCCTTGACCGTAACATCAATATCTTAATTTATGGGCACTTGTTTAGAAAAAAAACACCTAAATTTCCTTAGAGTGAGCTATTATTCTACTGACATTCTCCAAATTATGATACAGAGAAATACAGTCTCTCTTTTCAATTGTGCTAGGTGATTTGGAATATTAGATTTTTACTAAGAAATTCAATCTACTGTCCTAATGTAGTTACAGATGTTATTCCTAATAATTTGTAATGCCTCATTTCTAGAGACAAGTTGCCTATAATCATAAGAATGGAAGTTATTTTCCAAGCGTGAAATATTGTGGTCCACGTTGGAAATATTTAAATCTTAAAATCTACACAGGATTCTGGAAGAGTATCTATAATGGATACAGACTGATGACACTGCACAAACGGAAAAGTATTTTTTCTTTAAAATCATCCTTGATATTTTTAATAAAGAAAACCAAGATGATTAAAAGCTGATTAAAATTCATAGTACAAAATTTAACTCTGAAAGTAAGGGAAAAAAAAAAAAGTTGAGAGGGGGAGTGTTTTGCTTAATTAAGCATCAAACTTGACACAAAAAAAGTGATTCTTGTGTTATGACTGACAGAATGCTACAGATTTGATTTTCTTACCATATATATGACATACTAAAAATAGCACATATTTTAAAATATAAGATAAGCACATATTTGCTCAGGGAATAAAATGAAAATCTGTTTTAATATCTGATTCTCATAAGCTGAGACTCAAATAGCACAGAATATGAAACCTCTTCCCGCCTACATGAACGATAAGCAATAGACACTAGCAGCAAAGTGAGAAAGTGCCTACTCACTATGTACAATCTCTACAATGAATTAAGGGTTTTTTGTATTTATAAAATTGGGAGCTTAGAAAGATTTTTGAAGACCACTGTAGTCAGAAAATGCTAAAAATCTTATTGCTGAAATAATATTTTATATTTCTTCCTTCCAAATTTCTTAATGTAGGTGAGTACATGAGAATAGGAAGATCATATACCTTATCTTTGTCTTCTGTTCTTCTTTACTGATAAAACCAAATTCTCATCACAAAGCCAAATAAGAGAGCCAGTCCACTCCACATATCTACTTCATGCTCGTCACTTCCATCATAACACAAGGCTAGCTGTGATTATAAAATAATTTTCTGCAATAATTATTGATTGTGGCCAAAAGGTATGATTTTTCAGGCCTGAAATTTCCAGAAAAACATTTTGAGATTGAGAATTTTGCTTGGGAAACGTGGAAACCCTCAATATCAATTTATAGCATCTCTTACTATGTAAGAGATGCAAGACGACACAGACAAAACAAAGCAGTCTCACCTGCTGCAATACAGTGGATAAAAACTGCAGCTTTAAATGAAGATCAAAAGCCTTTTGTTTTTCCTAGATAGTGGGGGAAAGCAGTTAAATAAAAAGGCAGAAAATTTATATTAATGGCTACAGAGGTTAACATTTCTATAGGTTCAGACTTACAGAGAACTTTAGGATGAACTGCAAGGATAAAGAAACTAGCGAATGTAAAATACCATAAATTTTAATTTAACATTTATTGCTAGAATATTTTAAATAAAGCAATGCCTAATTTATTTTGTTTGTGGGATTTAGAATAACAGATCCCATTAAGACAGATACTGCAAATGACACATCATTCTTAATAAAATGAAATAGGTGGGAAAAACAAGTGGCACTAGCAATAGAAAAATATTTTTTCAGCAGCGTTAAGAAAAAGAAAAGCCAACTATCTTCATTTTTGGGGTCTACACTATTGCAGTTTGAACACTGTGCATGTTTCTAGTTACAAAAGGGTCTGTACCTCACTTACGCCACAGTCAGATGCTCATGTCCAAAACACCTGGGCTGAGTTCAGTAAGATGTCTTGTGCCAAATCACTTCCTACTGTTTGCTGCTGTCCCTCTCCTGGACTTCACTGTCCCAAAACGAACAAGTAAATCCCCTTATACTACCACTCTCCAGTGCCAAGTCAGTAGGCTTACCTTAATCCCCCTAATTTACTTAGGTCTATTTAAACAAAACCTTTTGCCTTGAAATAAGGATACATCCATAGTCACCCTGTTGGCTGTGCTGTGACAGAAGCATCATCCCACTGAGGAGCAGTGTTTTCTTGGAACTCTTACAGATAGATCTGAAAGAGCCCATCTGCCAAGTCTCTGGGCTGCTTACAAAAAGAGGACAAGAAAACAGTAACTTTCTCGTTACAGTCTATTGTGCCCTCCCTCCCCCTTTTTTTTTGTTGTTACAGCAGCTTACACTAATCTTCACTGATTTTCTGTAACTGTATCTGTAAAATGGCTTTTATGTTTTCTTCCTAAGTAAATAAAATCTTTGGTGATCAGACAACTGAAAGAGATTCCCATTGCCTGCCCGCATGCTGGACAGAGCTGGCTTGGGCGTGCATGCACATCAAATTTGAGACTATGAGAATCTTGTTTACAAAGATGCTGCATTCCCCATGTGAAGCCAGCTGTAATTTCACCTATTCTGCACTTCTCCAGGTAGAGTCAACAGGGCTTTGATTCAGTTGCTTAAACGCAGGCAGACAAGGTGCAATCTGAAACAGTTTGAAGTATCTGAGGATTTTCAAACAAAGCTGTCAGACATCGCATGGAGCTAAGAGATGCATGTTTCCTCTGGACTAGCATATTAAGGCCCTGTGGAATACCCTAGGGCATCTCAGATGGACTGTCTACATCCACACTTATGCAACTGTATCGAGCCCAGAAAGTATCAGAATTGGAGGAACATAAACATCACTGCCCACTTCTTAAAACTTTAAAAAATAAATATTTATGGTCTTGAAGCAGCTATTTTGCTTGAAAATGAAGACTCATATTTTCACAAAAGAAACTTAGGATCAACTTAATTTTCCATGCTAAAGACCAATAAATAGTAGTAAAAACATGGAAGAAATCTCTTGAATGGGATTTTTGTCTAGCAAACTACTTAATCCTCAGTTTAAAACCGAACATATGCTTGACTGCTTTCTTGAATTGAGAACTTAAAACTTTGGATTCATTAGCCCAATGTGAAGATTAAAGTCTCCTATCTCTTTTAGAAGAAAAAGTCATTCTTCTTTTTCTTTTTTCATTGTTTCACCTTTCTTACCCAAAATCTTTTTTCTCTGCTATCATTCAAAATTCTGTGCCTAGATTATCTGCAGTTCATAAACCTTAAAGATCACTTTTTACAATGCTGCCCACATTCAGTTTTCAATCCTGGACTTTGGAAGATTGCCCAGATAATTAACATTGTAACAAAAGTCACGATCCACCAAAACACAGGAATTATTCCGAGCATCTTGCATACAAAAATGTGAAACAATAGACACAAATATCTTGTGAGTTGCTAACCCAGGAAGATGTCATTGCATTACACTGTTCAGCTTTATTAGCATAGTAGCTTTAGTACATTGCTACTACTATACTTACACTACTACATTTTCTTAAGTGAGCCATGGGGTGCTGACTCCTTTAGGAACTTTTTCACTCAGTCATTTCTAAAGCTTTCAGGCATATGAACCTGAATGGCCATTTTCTATTAACCCCTGCCTGGACCAACACACCAGCGAAAATTTCCAGGAGTTCAAGGAGATGCAAGATAACAATCACAAAAACTACTACATCATGTTCTGCGAGGATGGTGCATGCACCCGCACAAATGATTCCTGGAAGCTCAGCCACCAGGAGACACGGGCTCTCTCGTCATTGTAGCACTGCTGTGATAACATTGCAGCCATCCTTACCATGATGCTTTAATGGGTCTGTGATACACAGGAGGGATTTGCTGCCATGTGCACATCTAATGCCATTCTTCAGCTCCATCAAGGCTGTGAGCATATTTCTCTCCAGTGGCCGTGTCCTGTAAGTCCTCCCTCACCAGACCTCCTTTACCAAGCCCTGGCCGCCCACTCCAAGGCCAGCCCCAGGCATAGCCACCAGCAGATGTGACACCAGGGAGCTGGCTGTCTCTTCTGCTGCAGTAATGTGCACCCACATGCACAGCTACTGGCTATTCCTCTTGATAAAGAGAGCTGGCAGGTAAATTTTCTAACAAGTGCCAGTCTATCTCATTATACCAGTAGTCGAAAAGTGCTAATTTACTTGCTGAAAAATGTAAGATGTACTCTCTCGAAACAAAGATTATAGGCCTCTGGCACAAATACACATGAAGATGATGCTTGTAGTACAGACTTCCCCAAAAATAAAGCTTTACAAAACCCAAGATGAAAGTTTCCAGAGAATGAAGGCATAAATATTTTATGGAAAGAATATTTATGCTGTTATTCATACTGTCAAGGAACTTGGGAGGTTTCTCTTAGTGAACAGGATCCCACTGTGCTACTTACCAAACTTACTCACAGGTTGTCATTCAGAAAGGAGCTGTTGTGTGCCTAGTCAGGTAACAACATCAACAGAAAACAGCAGGATTTAAACAAAGTTACTAAGCCTTGGTTCTAAGAGTCTCTGAGCAGAAGTAAATGCACAAAGGGATTAAAAGAAGTTCCTCAAGTACACAGCACCTTGCATCAAGCTAATGCAAAGAGCAGAGAAACTCAGTGTTACTACTAAAGTTTAACTCGCTCATTTGCATATCTTAAGCAAGGAGGAGTACAAAGTAAAAGGAGAGAAGAATAAAAACACAAGTAAGGTTTTAACAACTGTTTCAGTTTTTATGCTATGTGAGGCACTTTGCAAAAATGGCAGGGGTTATTCTGTTTTTTAAACAGTATCTCTGAAGTTTCTGATAAAGCGGTCACAGCGACAGACTGCACTCAAAATGCAGTCTGCATTAGACACTGCTGAAATTGCCTTCCAGGATGTAATTCTGGGGTATACCATGAAATATACACCCAGCCCATTCAACTTCATGAAAGCATTAAAAGAGTAGGACAGAGGACAGAGGAAAGCAATAACTAAATATATCCCATTTATCATGCTTGCCACTCTCAGGATCATTGTCATTAAGATACTTCAAAGAGGATTTGCTTTTCTCTTTAGGTATTTGGTTAGGGTTAGGGGTTTGGGGGGTGAAGCACCCCCCTCCCCCAAAAAACCACCACAAACACAAAAACCAAGGCAGAAAGAACTATGCGAATCACTGTGCTAGTACAAGATGCTTCATTAACCCAACAGTTGCACAATGCAATTTTTGGTCTGTTTACATCTGAAGTTTAAAGGGGCCGAAGGCTAAATCTACCCTCAGCATAGAGGACTCCATGGCCTTTCATTGCACAGCTGAGACAAGCAGGTTTTTCAGGGGTCTGCATACCCCTGAAAAACCATGCATGACTTCTGTAGCTTAATAAGCACAAAATGTTATCTATAAAAACAAGTCTGCTGTAGGATTATATTTTAGAGAGCTGTGAATCTCCACAAGACCATTTTAGGCAATCACAAACTTCGAAATGTTGAAAGTTATTGTGCTGAAGCAGATTTAAGTCTAATGCATAAAATTAACTTGTGTTCAATAATACCCACCTAAATCCTCAGGTATCTCACATGAACTAAATAATTAACTCAAAGGTCAGCATTTTCAAACTTGTATCTTAAAGGCTCAAAAGCTCATTTTGAAGCGAGAACTGAGAAGCCATAAAAGCCCAACTTCAGCTAACTCCCCTATCAGGATGTGCCAATACCTGCCATTGCTTCAGATCTTAATATACTAAATACCCTTTTTAAAGCATCAGCTCAACATGTGATTATATCAGATTCCCAGATTCCATTAAACACAGAAGTCCAGATTTTTAAAGGTGCAGACATCATGTGAAAGTCAGATTTTCATGAGCACCAGGTACATAATTTTCACTGATTCAATAAACAATACATGCTTTTTAAAGTCTTATTCTATGGTCAGTTGTACTATAACTAGAAAATCCCTGTGACTTAAGGTTGCTAATATGTTCCAAAATGAGCTTGTAAGAATAGAAGACTAAGAGCTAACAAAGATGATCAGCATGTCTGGAAATAAGCAAGATGGCTAAAGTACAGTATTTAATTTGTGTTCAGGAGCTCAAAGCAGATTGTAGGCATTTGAGCTCTCATTTTAATGGCCCAGAATTAGTGCTTCTGTATACCTAATTTGAAACTTGATGCCCAGGTCAGAAGTCTAGGTCTCTGGCTGAGAATGTTAAGTGCCAGTCTGAAAGATCTGTAATTCCCTACATATGCATTCTCAAAAAATCAGGCTTCTTAAAGAGACAGCATATTGCGACATCGGGCTTTTAAGGCATCTAAAATTACTGGTTCCTGGAAAACGTTTTCTGTGCTTGTCTCCATTGAGACACGTCATTCATTAATCTTAATTTTATTCCATATTTTGAGTTCAGCTATGTCTTTGTATTTTAGGTCACCATAGCCACAACTGGTATTATACACTATTGTCTTCAGTATTTCACTGTAAGATGTTGGTCCATTTCACTGTAAGATGTTCCAAAGAGAAAGCACACGTCAGAAGATTTTAAATCACCTTTAAGGACAACTGTCAAGAATAAGAATGAAAGCAGCCTGCTTGTTTCTCTACAGCTGAAGCAAGTTCCACTATCAATTCCACTGAAGTCATGACCATGAATAGTACTGGGATATTTTGGTCTCTTTATTATAGACAGAAAGAATATATACTGCGACTGTGAATGACTAAGACTTTTTTTTCATCCAAAACCAATAGCAAATTTGGAACTCCAAGCATTCCCTTTTTGCTGAACATGGTATGCCTTTTATTTTTTTTAAACTTAAGGAAATTTTACTGAGAAAAAAAATTAATCTTTATTTTAAATAACTGACATGCAAATGTTAAAGAAATAATAAAATTAGAGGAGGAAACCCCAAGTAATATACTTTGTAGATGCATGTGGATGAATAAGTCCACCACAGAACACACATCTGCCATTTTCTGTACTCAGTTCACCATATAGGAGCATTTCAGAAAGGCCTATTCACAGCCCTTAATTCTGGACTTTAATTGCATCATGTTACACCCTAGCTAGCCTATATATCCTGTTGAATATTTTGATATTGCTGGTTTGCCTTTATAAACCAAAGACAAGCTAAACTGAATGCTGCTAGAAGCACTGGCGATAAAGCTTTTATTTGATTTCCTCACAAAGGTGTGTACATCATGGAGGTATCTGCATACATGATGATGAAGGTACTTACACTGCTGTGTAGTCCATGGTTAAACAACTCAGAATCAGAGAGTCACAGGATACTTAAGTTTGGAAAGGACCTCTGGGGATCACCTAGTCCAAGCCTTCTGCTCAAAGCAGGGTCTACTAGATCAGGCTGCCCAGTGTCCTGTGTCCAGTGAAAATTTGATTATCTCCAAGGATACAGACTCTATAATCTCTCTGGGAAACCTATTCCAGCATTTGACCACCCTCACAATGAAAAGACTTTTTATGTTTAGATAGAATTTCTTTTATTTCAGTTTGTGCCCACTGCTTCTTGTCCTGTCACTGGGCATGGGTGAGAAGAGTCTGATTCCCACTTCTTTATTTCCCACCTCAGACACTACCACATCGAAGAGCTCCTCCCCAAGCTTTCCCTTCCCTAGGCTAAACAACTCCAGCTCTCTCAGCCTCTCCTTATATGATAGATGCCCCAATCTTTTAATCATCTCTGTGGCCCTTCATTGAACTCACTTCTGTATGTCCATGTGTCCCTTGTACTGGGAAAGCCCAGAACAGGACATACAACTCCAGAAGTGGCCTCACCACTGTTGAATAATCACCTCCCTCAGTCTGCTGAATGCTGGTGACCTTCTTTTCTGCAAGTGCACATTGCTGGCTTATGTTTAACCTGGTGCCTACTAGGACCCCTGTGTCCTTTTCTGCCAAGCTGTTTCTCAGCCAGATGGCCTCCAGCTGGTACGGGTGCATGGGACAATTGCTTCCCAGGTGCAGGACTTTACATTTCCCTTTGTTGAACTTCATGAGGTTCTGTTGGCCCATCTCTCCAGCCTGACAAAATCCTCTGAATAACAACAGAACATGTATCAATCGGTCCTCCAAATTTAGGGTACGCTCTGTCTCATTGTCTCTGTCAATAGCAAAGCCATTAAACAGTACTGGGCCCAGTACTGACCACTGGGGTACACCACTAGTGACTGGCCTCCAGCTGGATTTCAAACCTCCGATCACAACCCTTTTGGCTCAGCAATTCAGGCAATTTTCAGTCCACCTCACCGACCACTTATCCAGCCCTTACTTACTCAATTTGTCTCTGGCGATGTTATGCGAGACAGTGTTGAAAGCCTTGTTAAATTCAAAATAAACATTATTCAGTGCTCTGAATGCCTTAGATTACCACAATCTTTCAAAGATGAACAACAGTAGCCTCACAATGACATGGGCCAGTTCCCTCAGCTCTTCTGAGCACATCCCCATTGGGTGCCATGTACATGTGTATGTCCCATTTGTCGAAATATTGGCTAACCTGATCCTCCTCTACCAAGGGTAAGACTTCACTGTTCCAGACTTTCCCATAGGTCTCAGAGCCTGGGATGCTTGAGGGCAAATCTTAACTGTAAACTCAGGTGAAAACAATGTCGTGTAACAGCCTTTTCCATGTTCTGTGTCACCAGGTCACTGCAGCAGTGAGCCCCACTTTCCCTCATCTGCTTTTTGCTGCTGATACACCTGTAGAAGCCTGTCTTATCTCCCTTCATGTCCCTCACCAGATTCAACTCCAGGTGGGCACTGCCTTTCCCGCACACGGGGACAGTGCCTCTATTGTCCACCTGGGTCACCTGATCCTGCTTCCACCTCCCGGTATATCGGTTCTTTATGTAATTTGAGCAAAACACCTTTCAAATAACAAAGAACAGATTTCCTTTAGAGAGTTGTCCACACCTCCTGTCAAAGCTCAGCTGCCATGCAGACAAGACGCCAAGAGGTCAGTCAAGACACACAGCAGAAAAGAACGAGCCTAAGCGGATCTAAGGGATAGGTGTGTTTGACTGGCAAGGGGCAGTGCTGGGCTTCTACAGCACCAAATTCAAGCATACCACGTGATCTGAAGAGAAATTCAGAGGTAGAAAGGGAAGACAGCAGATGCTAAGTCCCGTGGAGTCACACTGAAATCAGGTATCTTATTGTAAGGGTGAAACAGCACAAACGGAGGTTCTTATGTATCATCAGAACTGACACTGGATTTCAGTTTCAGTGGAATATGTTACTACTCACAGAGGTCTATTAGCTGACAGAGTAACAGGGTTGGAGAGCTTTAAAGAAGCACAAAATACTCAAATAGAGGAGCAAAAGAAGAATCTATGACATCAGAATGAACTACGTGATATTAAAAAGAGAGATGTAAATAAAAGGACTGAAAAACCACTTAAACCAGCTGGTTAGCAAGGACAAAAAAGGGAACTGGATCTTTTTAAATAAAAATGTGTAAGTTGATTCTCCGTCAAGCATAAACTGACATAATTCCATTAATATCAGTCACTTACAGGTTTGTTACACAGGCTAAGTTCACTGCTTTGAATTGATGTTGCAAGCCCAGAATACACACCTTAATTGAAGTTTTACCTACACAAGGGTTGCAGGCTCAGACCCAGTGTAAAGGACCTTGGATTCTTTTAAGCAAACATGTTTAATTCTCTAACCACAAGTTTCTCTTTCTAGATTCTAACTTCCAGAAGACTGTCCCCCCTCCTCTATAATGACCACTTACCTTCTTTAATTCTTCCTGAATGCTTCTGCCATTTTCCTCTGAGGACAAACTCTCCTTCTGGTTTTCAGGGTCTGTTCTAGGTTCTGACTCTTGTTCTTCACCAGAAGATGTCTCCTTCTCACTCATTTTAGCAGCAAGCTGAAATAACCTGGATTTAACGTCCCCTTCCATAAGATCAGGCTTGATATTATGACACTGATCCTCGCAGCTTATATCAGTTTCTGATAAATCATCAAAATCCTACAAAGAAATTAGAAGAACAGTGTAATTATTGTATAGGCACAGAAAGAAAAACAAACAGCTTCCTAGAAAAGTATAGGTATGATCACTCTGCATGGAAGCTAGAAAGAAAGCATGCTAAGCGTGCCGATAAAAAAAATACCATATCCTTATAGAGGAATGCCAGTAAACCCACGCTTGCTGGATTATATTTATCATTCCTACTTACTTTTATATTACGTAAAAAGGAACTATCAAAATCATTATGTATCTGTGTGCAACCAATAAAATATGCCTAAATAGCATCTCCCATTCTCAGCACTGCACTACCATCATTCTCAGGCATGGTACAGATAAAGAAAGTGAAGTGTGGGAATGAAATAACTTGTGACCTAGCAGCTGCGTCCAGTTTTCAGTTGGAAGCTGTGCTCCAGTTCCCCAACTGCTTGGTCTTGAGCATTATCTGTGTTCTTCTTAAAGACTACTGGAAACAAGCTTTGAAAAATCTCTCTTTTATTATGTGATGGTGCTCAAGATTTCCCAGTGATTGTTTACATAGGTGGATCCTCTACAGCAATGACTATTTTCCAAATGTCAACCTCCTTGGAACAAGTTCCTCCTTTAGGAGCACCTTCTTTTCTTACTTTTGGATCATTAAAGGTGGAAAGTACTCAGAGGCTCAGTTAAGTACAGTGGGTGCTGCAGACTCCACCACAAGTCCCTTACTTTGGAGGCTGAATAGAAGAAAAGCAAAATCTGTTTGCAAGTCTGTTTAGCAGGGTGCCTGCCCAACATTTAATAATATGGAAAGGGGGATATTTTTGTCAGCCATTGCAGGAAGCATGAAAATACCTCATGGTTGTTCCAAAAACTATCGTCCAGGTACATACCAACTCATTTTCTGGATCTGTGCTATCTCATTAGGACCTAATTTTCTCTGATTTCCACTACAGTCCACTGAGACAGACAGGCATCTCCCAGAACAACCTGCTCCAGCTAGAGCATTAACTGCATTCTGGAAACATTCTTCTCTCCCTGCTGACTGCTAAGAGAAAAAATCATTAGACAGTTTGTTTAGTGCTTCAGTCAAGTCCATAAAGTAAGGTAGGAAACAGATGGTTTTAAAAGTGATGAATTCTTTGAAATGGAGCATAATTGTGACAAAACCACCCAGAAGGAGGCTATGAAGAAGGTAGCCTGGGACAAGAAGTGGTTGGCACACCTCAGCAAGTCTAAGAGGATGACTTGGAGCAATTCTCAGACAGGAAATTATTCCTATTACACTCTAGTACCGTGACAGGACCAGACACTGCTGGAGAGACTAAAAGCTGTGTTCTCTCTGCCATTCATTTGGAAATACACAAACAGGAGATTTGCTTTGCACAGCTCTCTGCAGCCCAGCAGCAGTGTGTATAGACGGACCAATTACCTGCAGTTCTCAGAGGAAACTTAACTCTGACAACTCCCTCACAAATCCCACCCAGCAAACTACTCTTCATGGATTGACACATTGTGTTCGTAATGTCAGTAGCGCATCTCTCATATGGTAAACTGTACTGTAGTGTCTAGCACTTTCACAGCTTTCTGGACAATTTTTGTCTGCAGTTACCTGTGAATCAATTACACAACTGAATTACTGCTTTATAGCTCACCTTCGGGATGCAGAAGGCCCTTTTAGAAAAACAGCATGTGAAAGTACATGACCAGCTATAACAGAAGGGAAACTATGGGCTTATGCTGAAATGTATTCTTTTCCCAAACAATCAGCTTCTGCAGAATAAAAAGCCTTTACTGCCAAATGAAATTTGAAGCTGTTCTGAATAAGATCAAGATTTCAAGGTAGTGTGGTTCCACTTTAGTTTTGTAATAGGTTATGATATGCTTTTATATACATGTGGAAGACTGCTGTCATTTCACTGTCGTAATGGTGCTTTCTCAAACTGTAAGAAGAGATTTTTATTTCAGGCATATCTTGCATGTCATTCAGCAACTCATTACAACGTCTGCCCAACAATCTGCTAATGAAAACTACTCACATACTCCTAAACTACTATAAAAAAATCTGAACGTTGTTGCTGAATCAATCAGTTCATCAGTTTGTACCCAGAAGAGAAACAATCATAATTTATGGGATAAACATATCATATTTACAGGATAGAAAGCACATCAAAACCGTGCACTTGTATTTTAGGAGAATACAGTTTAATGGAGATAGTGTCTCATTAAACCAGCTATTTACAGTTAGGTATCTAGTCTAGGCTAATTACTAGAATCCCTCTTTACTTGAGTTACCTCCATTTATTTTAATAGGTACCTCCAAAAACCAACTCTCACCTACCAAAAAATGTGGTTTAGGATTACAAGACTTGCTAGTGAGCTCTGACAGCTCTGCACCTGGGGTGAGGGCTTCCTTGAGCAGTGTCTACACAGGAAGAGTACGGTTTACCTTGGGGTCAGGTCTGCAAGGAAGAGAAGAAAATCCCATTCTATGCAGACATTTGAGCAGATCAAGCTTGTAAAGACAAAAGTTTGCTGTTGTTTCAATAAGCTGACAAGTATGAGTACAAAATCTAGTGGAGCAGTGAGTGGGGCTGGCAGTCCAGAGGGGCAGGTTTTCTCGTTTCCACCTCACCAATATATCACGAAATACTGACAGACTTCACTGTGCAGCAAGACATGCATGATGCCTCTGAGGGCTTCTTACAAATACCTGCTCAGCTTTAACTGCTTAGCAGCTATATTGGAGTAGCAATACACACATACTCCCACAGAAAGGACCACCAGATAATTTAACGAATCCATATTGACAGCAGCAGAATCACAATTCCTCTTTATCCTGAAAAAATACCAGTCCTCCTAGGATCACACACGGCAGCACCTTTTAGGCTGATCTCTACTGCCTCTATCCAAAGCTCAGTGAAATTCTGTAAAGCCCTGCAGCTGACTTCCCACATATTCTGGAGGAAGACATGGCAGGGCAATATTGCTAAGTTGCCCAGATTCAGCAGGACAAGAAATCTAGGGTGTAGTTTTATGAAACAAGGTGAGCTAATGTAACAGCCTACTGCTGCTAAGAGGGTCACCCTGCACCTTCTTGTCCTTTACTCGGTTGTAACGAGTTGTGTAGGCTTGGCAGAGGGGTCCAAATGTGGGCTAGAGCTGACAAGGGAGAGATATTGGACCATGCTGGAAGCAGGTGGAGGGAAGGCATGAAGGCAGAGAGGAAGTAGGTATTCCTCTTTCGGCAGCAGCAAGCTGCTATGTTACCTTAGCCACACGTCACACCATTGCTGAAACATTCCCAATTCTAGCCTATGCTTTAACACATACAAAAGACTTTTCCTAGCTGGGAAACTTAAACAGCTTTTTGCTACATTTGCCCACACAGGTGAAAGTCAAGAGCTGCCTTGGCATCCCTAGGGTTTTATACTGCATTAGCTAAATTTGTGTTACAAATACACATAATTTCTTGGGGGAGAACTCACCTTGAGGGTATTGCTTTTATTACAGCTGGATTCAGGTATGTCTATTATCCACCTTTCTGCTTTCTAACCTCCTGACAATGAGCAGGTGGAGTATTTACTTTAGCAAGAATTATTAGTTCCTGCTCACACGCAGAGATAATGATATCCTATAATGCTACAGTTTGTGGTTTCTGTTCCTAGTAGCTTGGCTTGTGTGTTGAGCTTTTCAGATGGTGGTAGTGAACTGTTTGTGAGGAGATCATACCTCTTTCATGGATTAACAAATTAAAAAAAATGTATCAGATGCCATGACAACAATAAAAAATGATAAATACATTGAAAGGTCCTATTATTATTTATTTAATAGATGCTATCTTAAATGTCATTATTCTTTACTGCTCACACTTTAGCTCCATCTTTAATGACATCTTTGTGTTCGTATAAATCACTGTATAAATTCCCATTTGCATGCGCCAGCAACATGTAATACTAACATCTGCAAACAAGAATATAGGGCTACCACTTTATTTGAAAACAGCGCTTCAGTGAGGGCCTGATAGACTAACACAACCACAAACCCAGTCCCACTAAAAGGAAGTCAAATGTATCTATGGAAGCAAAAGTCCTTTAGCAGACAGTGAACTAGGAAATACACCTTTCCTCATACACACTGCCCGACTCCTTGCAGGCAAATGGCTGATAACTCAATGTAAGCCTAGCAAACAAACCAAACCAACCAACCAACCAACAACAAAAAAGCCCCAAAATACAGCAAGGAAGCAAATTACTGGCTTGGAGGCCAGAACCAAATCCATGTTACACTATAAACTCTTGAGAGAAAGCTCCATTCATATAGAAAACCAAAAATCAGAAACTACAGTTTTTAAGAGAAGACGCAAATGGTGAAGTTTGCAGGCAGTTTCTCGGCGAGAGCCGGTGTAATTTCAGAGCAGCTATTTTCAGTAAATACGTCCCAAGCGCCATCCCGTGGGGACCGGCAGTCTGACAGCACTCCCCCCTTAGCTGGCTGCAGGGCAGGGGGGCTCCCATTAACAGGTGGGGTTTCCTGATCAAAGAAGCAAACTCATAATGAGGGCATTTCCTTCACCTGAAGGAATTAAGCCACTCCACTTTCCATCAGAAATGTAAGAACTGCAGCTACACTAAGCAACATCTCCTCCTCTCAAAGAGATAATGGAGGCCAATATATTGATATTATTATTACTAGTAATACAAATTATTAAAATATTATTAATAATGAAAGCAGAGAGAGATTGGTGGTTTGAGTACCAATTTCTTGTAAAAAGTTACAATTTAAAAAATACTCGTCGTTAAGAGTAAGGTTGCACTTCCCAGTTAATTTTCCAAAGGAATATACATCTGTGGTACATAAGTAATCAGGTTATCAGGAATTCATTACAGTAGAATGATGGTTTTATCAGGACAGTTTTCATGTCTTGCTTCATGTACTTCCTTTATGACTGTGTTTACAGCATGTCTACAGGCAACCCAGTAAAGCAGGTTGTTCTTTTACCTATGTGATTAAGTGGCAAAAACCTCTCCCCAAATACAGTACATCTGGATGTCCGTTCCGAGGTTTCCCTTTTTAAATCACTCCAGACTTTATACAATGAATTCTCTCTCAGTCACAAAGTCAGCGTTCCAGGGTTAACTCTAAAATACATTTAAAAAAAAAATGCCATGGCATTATCCTAATCTAGGTACGTGATCTTGATTAAAAAAATACCTAATTTTACATAGAAATTCAGTTGTGAGTTATAAAATGACTGCAGTTGTTCCACAATGTAATTGCTTACAATTCTCTAGACTTGGAGCAGGGAGAGAGGAAAGGGCCCATTTTCATTTCACTGTGAGTCTTGGAGAGCAGCAAACAAAAATACCAACCTTCACCATTAGAAAATCAAAAAAGAAAACCCAGCTTTTAGACTGCTAAACTGAAATCCTGTCCTACAATGCTGATGAAAACACCATGGTTAACAAATTATCATCTTATTATTACAATGCAGTAAAATAAGGTCATTGCAATGCAGTAAAGTATGGAAAAAGTATGTTTCTTCACCACAATTTACAAACGATCAGTTGCTCAGTGTCTAATGTCTAGATGCAACATGGTTGCATCTTCTAAAGAGCACTTTGTATAGTTTCTGTAAATTCTGTATAATCTCAGCATGTGAAAATCTATACCTGGTTTAAGACCCCACAATGAAGCTTTGTTAAGTTTATGCAGTTCTTCACACACTTACTTACACTATCGGTTTTGTACAAACTGTTTACACATAGGGCTCTCTGTTGCAGCCTCAACCATTTTACCAAGATCAGTATGTTACTTTGGAGATCATACAAAATGCTGACATCCTTTTAATCTCATTTTCTTAACCAATATAAATGATGTCTGGCTAATTTATTTTAATACCTCAAATCATATTCCTTACGCTCACGATCATTTTAATTGCTTCCTAGAATTGTTCACCCGTGCAACATCCTTGCTATAAATTGTAGTAGCCAGTCCATTCCTGCTCCCCAGCAGTGCTTGTGTACCAGAGGTTGGAGGAACAATTCTCCAGATGTGGGCACGAGCTGTCAAACCAGCCACCAGGGCGCATGTGTGTGTGTGTCCAAACAAAAACTAAATGTATACAAACCCACCCATACATAAACTTCCTAGTGAGAATCTCATTGCTTTGAAAACAGTAGTGTGATCTGGAGGCAGTGTGCCCCTGCCTGCCCCACTGTGGCTGCGAGAGTAGGAGAGCAGGAACAGTCTCTTTTAGCCTAAAGGGTAAAAAGAAGGGGAGAGCAGGTCAGAATCCCAAACATTGCATTTTGTGCACAACAGAGAGGTACAAGCAGCACTGAAGTGACAAAGCAACTCACAAGAGAGTTGGAAAGAGCAATCATTTTCTGCAACAGTTTGCACTTTGAAGCACACACAAAGCTGCTGAAGGAGGATGCAGTTATGTATGTCTGGAAGCACCCTGCCTTTCTGACCTCCACTGGATGAAAGTGGGTGAGGTTTAGAATGCATATTAGGGAAAATTTCTTCACTGAAAGGTTTATCAAGCACTGGAACAGGCTGCCCAGGGAAGTGGTTGAGCCACCATCCCTGGAGGTAGTTAAAAGACATGTAGATGTGGTGCTTAGGGACATGGTTTAGTGGTGGACTTGGCAGTGTTAGGCTTACGGTTGGACTTCATGATCTTAAAGATCTTTTCCAACCTAAATGATTCTGTGATTCTATAATGCATCCAGGACCTTCCCTGTAAGGTCTGATCTTCTATACTCTGCAGAGCAGTAGTAACTTGAAAGCCACAATATGAACACAGACACACATAGAACAAACACAAACATGCAAAGCCAGAAAGGGAAATGCAGAAGTCTGCAGTACTTCATATGGTCTTGGTACAGTCCCTGGAAAGTCCTGTAATTCTGCCTGATGTTCTAAGAAGTCATTAGTGGTCACTGATGTATTGTTAGAGCACATTATCACGCATAACTCCCCTTCAACAACTGTAGATTATAAATGTATGAAGATATGAGTATAAACGAATCCATACAAAACATCTGAAACACCTGTCTCCTAAAAGCAGATGAAATATATACAGATTAACAATAGTTTACCCAGCATTAAAAACCTGCTGAAATCCTAGAGTCCTAATCTTGATTTATGATCACCTGTACTGATTTCTATGGGAAATACAGGCTAGTAGCATAAGTGAAGAAAAACAACTCCAAGCATCCTAAAATTGCTCAGATGGCTTTGAAGACTGGATCAGGTTGCTTGTAGTTAGAGGCATAGCGAGAAGACAACATTTAGCTCCTTGCTTCAGGCGTACTGCTACTCTGCTGCAGCAATGATGCAGGTCCAGGATTTAAGAGTGGTAGGACATGGGAAATGGAACTGGACAAGGGGTCAATATTCTCCTCATCCAGCTGAGTAATTAGAGTTAGAAGAAGTGTGCTTGTACTGCTAAAAATATCTGGGGGGACAACCGGATCCCTTACATAATACCAGTCCCAGGCTTGGACCAACTCCAGACAGAGAAGACTTCTTGGCTTTCTGGTTATTCCATACTTTTTGTTTAAAAGAAATGTTTGAGGAGTACTTTGCTGGTTTTTTTTTTCTTATTTTTTAGTCAATTGACAAATTATTTAAATGGAAGTAGTTTGTAAACACTTACCCTAACACATCAGAACTCATAATCAAGTGACCAATTAAGAGTGATATCACTTGGACTGTATTTCAAAAAAAACCCTTCTGAATTTCTGCTGCTCATTATCTTTATCCCTTACTAGGACATCTGCAAACAGCATACAGAAGATTGCCAGACATACGAGTTATTTCTTATTCCAAGAATTCATAATCTCATAATCAAGTGACCACTTAAGAGTGATATCACTTGGACTGTATTTCAAAAAAAACCCTTCTGAATTTCTGCTGCTCATTATCTTTATCCCTTACTAGGACATCTGCAAACAGCATACAGAAGATTGCCAGACATACGAGTTATTTCTTATTCCAAGAATTCCAAGAGTTAAAAAAAACCCCAAAGCAACAAACTGGTGATTAGTGAATAATTGTTAGCTGTTGGCAAATCCTGACTTTTTTTTTTTTAAGAGCACTGTATTTTCAGCATTAACAATGTCATTGATGAGATAGAAGTGGCATATTTGAGAAAGAGGCAAAGCCTTTTCATGGTATATGTAACACCTTACCTCTGCTTCTTCTCAGTTAGGAGGCATGAGGAAGATAAAGCTTGCAAGAACACTCCACCTCCCACTCATGACTCACATGTTATTGCCACCATAGCTTAGTTAGTTTTGCCCAGCTCTTTTTGAAAATGCATTTGGTAAGCTCAAGCACAATTACCTGACTTAAATTCATCTTGTTGACTTTTGTGCGATTTTTTTCTTCATGTAAGTCTTCAGAGATTGCTTTGCTCTTCCTCCACCTTCTTGATCTCTTTTCTACATCATAATGGACTTCTTCAGTCTCACTGCTGTCTGAATACTCCAAGCTGGTTGCCTGTGGATTGAAATTTACATCCAGTTCCCCGTGAAAATGTTTTTTTTCCATTCTGGGCATATCACTTTGAGTTCTGCTTTGTAACCAGAGAAGTTTGCTAGGTCCTTTAGCTTCCTGGGAAGAGTTTACTGAAGATGTTTCCGAATCGGAGAACAGTGTCTCAGTATTGGTGTATAACCCAGAGGAAGGGGAGGTCACTGCCTGGTAGTGATCATTGCCATAAACCCATTCAGTACCACACTGGGAATTGGTATAATAGAAATCATCCGGTAATTGCCGAGGTCTCCGACGCAGCTTGTTCAAGGTCACATTCCAGTCGTAGTCATCCTCGCTGTCTGAGCCCATCTCGTCATAGGCAGACACAATGCTGGATTCATTCTCCAAAGCTTTGAATACTTGACTCTTTGGTTTGGCGAGCATTCGGGGACGAGGCAAAGTGACATTCTGCAAAGCTACCCAGTTTCCATCAGTGCTTTGAAAAACAGAAGGCGGATCTATGAAAACAAAACAAGAACAATTGTGTTTACAGTGTGAAAGGCTCATTTCATTTCCCAGTTTGTGATCAACTGGCCACAAATTGGAGGGTTCAACAAAAATAACAAATGCAAGTGTTCCTTCCACTAAGTAAAATGTGAAAGTACTTGGACCAAAGCTTTTTTCTAAAAGAATTATTAGGAAAGGCTGAGGGAACAACAGTACACAGACATGTATAAATCCTGTGGTTTTGCAAGTATCTTCTATTGTGTGTGCAGTTTTGGTCCCCCATCGTGAAAATGAAAGACAGAAAAAGGATCAGAGAAGAGCAACAACAGTTGCACCAGCATCTGAAACAGCTTTCATTCAAGGAATGATTAAATAAGCCAGAGCTCTGCCATCTGGAAGAGAGAAGACTGAGAGGATACACACTAAAAGAGATGGGGGGGACCTCTTTCAACCTAACTACTAGAGGACATCAAGTGAAACTAGGGAAATCAAGGTTCAAAACAAACAAAAGAAGTGGGATGCAATGGGTACCAGACCTATGGAGCTTCTTGCCTCCTTAGGTGTGGTGTTATGGATATAGAAATTAATCTGGGATAAAAAAGACATGGCTATGGAGATGGAAGAGAAATACACTGACGTTTACTAAACACAAAAAAACACTTCTAGGTGAGACAGTCATTAAGCTGAAAGTTCTGGAGATTCAGAGGCAGCATGAGAAATTCTTGCTTTGTTCTGATCTTTCCTAGGCTCTTGCTTATGGTTACCGTTGCTGCTGTTATTGCATCCTAGACTAAAGGAGCTTTTTGTCTGACCCATGCACTGCTGCTCTTATATTCTTACACTTTTTCAGAATGTTTTAAAATTCCAACTGGAAAAAAAAGACAAAGCCTCAAATATGGTCAAGTGCTGTGTAATTCAGAGAATAGCACTTCCAAATTTAAATTCCATTTTCAATCAAACTTGCAAAGTCCCTTCATGGGAAATGCGAATGTATGATGACTCTACCTTCCACAGCAGCTGAATAAACAAACAATGCCATGGCTTTAACACAATAATCTCAGCCTAATGAACTAACTTTCCAGCCTTACGGATTCCTTCCACAGGTTCAAATTTGCCATTTACAGAAAACTGTGGAAATATCATAAATTTTAGTTTTCTAAAACTGTAAACAGAACATCACTATCTAAAAATAGATGAAGTAAAATCTGGATTGTGTTGCAGACGATACTCAAGCATCTTGCATTACATGATTACAAATACTTCGAGCTCAAGAAGATTACTTTTTCCCTGGAATTGAACATAAGCATGCAGTAAGAAAGCTTGCTTAGTTTTTTTTTAAAAAAAAAAAAAAAAAAAAAGCCTGTGGAGCACTACCACCAAAAAACACTCCCCTCAAAATGAAACAATAATTAAATGGTAATGAAACGTAGGAGCTATGCAAGATTTGGAACATTTTTTGTATCTGTCACTCATTTTAGTCCTTTTGGCTAGTTTTTACTTCCTAAATTTCCTGCCAATTCAGATAACTTCAGAAAAATACAGCAGTGAAGTCATTCTTACTCCTGCTTAAAAAGAAATCAAAATAGTGGTATTTTTCTTGTAGCAGTGACCAGCTGAGGATATAACTGATGTCAGGTTTATACGGAGAACTAATAACTCTTTATTGTAACATTTGATTTTGGAGAAAAAAAGAATACAATTATCAAGCATAAGGAACTCCTGCTTGTTTATTTTTTTCAACTATGCTCACTAATCTAAATATAGGATTCTCCTGAGAGAAAGAAGACCTTTCCTTAAAAACACTGTTCCTTCAAAAAGCAAACAGCTCTGCAAGATATAAATCTCCAATAAGAATTGAATTCAGCTGCACCACACTACACAAACAGAATGCAGTCCAGTGCCACATACTTTTTTCTCTCCCAAACCACATCCCCTTATTTTGTTTAGCAACAACATGTGAGAATTGGTCAAACAAATTCCTCAGTTAACTGAAGAAAGGACAGGATAGCAGTTGATTACATCTTTGAGAGTAAGTAGGGTAGAAAGGAAATACACTGAGAAGCTTGCATTCAGAAAGCTGGCTCAGTTTTATCCCAGCTTCAAGTAATGTCAAATTTCCCCCCTTCCTGATTTTCCAAACCAAAGTCACTTACTTGGAAGAATGGATGAAGCACACAATTCTTTAGGTATACACTATAATTCATCCATATGAAAACGAAAATAGATTTAAGAAGTCTCATTGTGAAACTACTGGTAAAGGGGAAAAAAGCAAAAATTCATGGTTGGGCTCTTCAGTCATCATTTAAAACAGTGCAAATTGTAATCAAAATGATTTATGGACTGCTTTTTGGCTACATGTCTAAAAAGCCCACTGATGTTACCACTCCAAACTCTTGGTTGAGACATCTTCCATTTTCTGTATCCTAATACAGAGCTGCTGACCAGTGCAGAGGTGAGAGAGTTGGGCAGAGAGGAACCTGATGGAGTTCAGCAAAGGCCAGTGCAGGGTCCTGCACCAGGGAGGAACAGCCCCACACACCAGTACAGGCTGAGGCTGGCCTACCGGAGGGCAGCTCTGTGGGGAAGGACCTGGGAGTGCTGGGGGACAGCAAGCTGCCCATGGGCCAGCAGTGGCCCTGTGGCCAAGAAGGCCAATGCGTTCCTGAGCTGCATCAGGAGTATGGCCAGGAGGTCGAGGGAGGGGATCCTCCCCCTCTGCTCTGCCCTGGTGAGGCCCCATCTGGGGTGTTGTGCCCAGTGCTGGGCTCCCCAGGTCAAGAGAGATGGGGAACTACTGGAGAGGGTCCAGTGGAGGGCTACAAAGAGGATGAGGGGACTGGAGCATCTCCCTGATGAGGAAAGGTTAAGAGAGCTGGGGCTGTTCAGCCTGGAGAAGAGAAGGCTGAGAGGGAGATCTTATCAGTGTCTACAAATATCTGAATGGTGAGTGTCAAGAGGATGGGGCCGGGCTCTTTTCAGTGGTGCCCAGTGACAGCACAAGGGGCAACGGGCACAAACTGCAATGTAGGAAGCTCCATCTGAATGCGAGGGAAAAATTCTTTACCTTGAGGGTGACAGATCCCTGGCACAGGCTGCCCCAAGAGGCTGTGGAGCCTCCTTCACTGGAGACATTCAGAACCCACCTGGATGTGACTCTGTGCAGCCTGCTCTAGGAGAACCTGCTTTAGCAGGGGCTTGGACTAGATATCTCCAGAGGTCCCTTCCAACCCTGACCATTCTGTGAGTCTGTGATCACATTTATACATATTAGCACAACCAGTTATTTACTGTAAGTTCAACAGGAACCACAATTCCATCACAAATGTGGTTCTTAGAGGAAAGGAGCAGAACAAATCCTCTGAGTAGAGCACTTGAAAGGAAACTAGGTCAATATGTCATTCTGTTGTGGTTAAGCAATTGTTAAGTACTAAATTGCTCAGTAGTTGAATTCAATGGGATTGAAGTGGGTTCTTAAATTAAAGCACCCAATTAACTGCTTTACTGAAAATAGGCCTTCCACAAAAATGCCCAGGAGAACAACACTTCTGACAGGGGGTTCACAAAGTGATACATACTTAGTTAACACTACTGTCACTTTCTTTTTGGGGGGGAGGAGGGGTATTGACACTGTCTAATTTTCAGTCTCCCAGGTTACCAAGTGGCATTACAGATAAACAAATTGAATTGATAGGCAGCTCCCACCCATCCCTGGTCCCCACTACACCCAAACACTATTTTGGCTGCTCCTGCTTGCCACTGCCTGGCGAGCCAGCTGTGGCAATTACAGCACTAGTAAACTCACCCTACAAAAAAGTTTTCTGCTTGTTTAGCTTCATAAACCAATTTGCTACAGGGGTCAGATGGGCTCTACAGTTGTTACAAGGGAAGGAGCAGGAAGAAGCAGACTGTCATGGGAGGACAACAGTAGCAGATATATTAGCTTTGCTGTTCCCCGTCACCTGGAGCCAGGGGCAGTAAGCAGTTCAGCCCCTTCCCCTTGTGCAGCTGTGGAGGTGAAAACTAGTCAGCATTTCTGTGCAGCGGTTGCCTGGTGCTACACTCTTGCGGCCTCATGAACACTACAGCCAGAGGAAATGGGACCCCTCAAGAGCAGGAACCTCCTTCTTTAATGACAGCCTGTATTTATGTCATCCTGAAGTAAGCAGGGAACTGCATTCTATCCCAGGGTGCTGATTCAGAAATGGGGCTGGCTTAAGAAGGCGGCCATGGATGGATCACCATCCATCATCCGTATGCACATCCATAACTCATGCATGGAAAGAGAAGACAGGTCTGGGGAAACTGCTGATCAGTGAAGTTCCTACTCATATAGCTTCCTCAAACTTGTGTGGAAGCAGCAGTTAGTGGGGCTGCACAGAACACTGCATCAGTGTGTTCATCAGGGTTGAAAATTAAGGTGCAAGGGGGAATCCTAAATGTGAATTATTTCACTGTTTGATTCACCATGTAACCTCAATAAACAGTCAACTTGTGCAACAGAAGGGATACTAGGGGCAGCTGCTTGAACTCTTTCAACTGGAGGACAGATAACCAGGTGACAAAGCAAGGCCCTTGGGCTCTTGTGTCTTAAAAGGTCTGAAATGTATCCAAATTAGATGCCTAATGTTTCCTAACAGTCCAAAATTAACCCTCCAAAGGCCCAAATTTTTAATCTTTTCTTGGGACAAAAAAAAAAATTAAGATAAGCAATGACACAGCCAATGAAATCACGGCATCACCAAACAGACCCCTGTAAGCACAGAGGTCAGCAGAAATTTCCTGGAGAAGGTCCCTGCTTTAAGTCATATTTATTCCACATGTGAGTGAGAACCAAAAAAAGAATCATATTCATAAACTAGAAATATTTACTTGTTTCATTTAGCCTGTCCACACTCTTCCAGCTGGGTAATGCAGAGAGCTTGCGTTCCTTCTGTGTCCTGAATTGTCCTTTTTGCTGCCTCCAAAAAGCCTCAGTCATAGATGATGCAAGGTCTAGTCCTTTACTGGGCATATCTTCACTAGCCAGGGAGAAAGCAGACTGAGACCTCTGTGGGAATAAAAATCAAAAAGCATAATTTAAAAATAGAAATACTTAATTGTCAACCTCTGTACCATAATTAGAATGAATATTCAGTTACCCATGGAAGTGTGAGATCTGCTAGCATCCAGAAATGGAATTTAATGTGTTCAAAAGAATTGTTTCAGCACTAGGTTGCTTATTTATGTGCATTTCTGATGCTATGCAAAGAGGCAGGAAATTGTTTATACTACCATGGACCAGATGGAAAGAAATAATTAATGTGAAGTAGTTAGGAATGTGCTTGGTGAGGATTGATATCTAACTGCTTTGACTCAAGCTAGCCAGAAAGAGATCCCATTGTGGTGAGACACGATGATCTATTGTTGGCTCAACAGGCCATCTGGTGTAACAATCTGCAGAAGTTAAAAATTAGAAAAAACAAACAAACAGCCTGTTCCCCAGAAATAGATGTGTAACTCAACTGATTTTAATGCAGAATTCTTTTGTTTGCTAGGACATACATATCACACAATATGCTGGGCAGTTTTATGCAGTCTTGCTAATGAAGTCAAGGTAGCCTACAGTTGCACATCTATTGAGGGTCACATTTCAAGTCAAAATGATGTAAAATACTGTTGTGCTTGTTAATGAGCCCTGACTACTGCTGAGGGGAAGGTGCTTTCCTTTGGATCTAAATAAATAGATCAGACAGTTTAGTTTTGACTTAGGCACTGGGGTCAGTTACGGAAGTCACATCTAAATTTGGCCAGTTTTAAAAAACTGTGAAAGCTGGCAGTGCCCTTTTGATTTCAGGAGAACTCACTCTTACATATGAAATCACATGTAATTCTAGAAACAAGGCTACAGCACCTCGAGTCAAATTTTAATCTCTGGCTGACAATATTTTGCTGCTGCACAATTTTTTTTTTTTAATTAATAACTTTGCTTTCTATGACAATATGTGCTTAGGCAGCTTGGATGGCAAAAGATCACTTTTTCAAATGACAATTAGCTTTTTCCCAGTAACTTTTTACCACTGAAAACCTCTGTCTTGGCCTTCATAACAGAGCCAGTAAAAGACTGCCTGTATACGCCAGGGCTTCATTAAGAAGTATGCTTTCAGGTGGCTCATGTTCTTTATGCAAGCCAAGTTGGCAGTCAAATCTTTGTACATTTTTACTGATGTTCAAATTACAAATAATTAACTAAAACTGTTAATCTCAAAAGGGCCAGTCTTTGCCTGCATCAGAGTTCTGCTTTGCACTGGTGCAGATGAGGAAAATGATAATGTGACTTTCAGCTATTTTCAAGTGCCTTCAATTCCCAGGACAGCACAAGCATTGCTGGGAGTCCTGCTGGCTTGAAAGCAATACTTACACCACTTTTCTGGCTGCATCTCCTCCCACCTGAAATGCTCCTGTGTGGGACCCATGTACCATGCCAGAAGATTTAATTAACTGCAAATCCTCTTGTATCCTTGGTTCAGCAGTGTGATTTCATAACAGATTCAGTAAAAAGAAACACAACTAAGCAGCAGGGTTTAGTTTGGCTTCTGAACTCTGGAGGAAAAGCCAGAATTATTGCCCTAGAATCAAATATTTTCTGTAACTGCAATGACCGCGTAACTTGGTAAATCCTGTCCATGCAAAGACACAGGTCCTAACGTGATGTATTGGGACTGTTTCCTTTCAAATTCAGTGACATGAACTACTGACAGTAAGCTCATAGTATTGTACAATTTTATTATAAGGAACATTTCAGATGAGTCACTTTCACAGACCAGCTATATTCAAGTACATATTTAGGCTGTCTCAAACCTCAGACTGGATATTCAACTGATCAAGATCATCTAAATCCTCCTTAACCCTGTAAAAGGGTTAATAATTTCACAAAATACAGACAAGGACATAAATTGTTTTGCCATAGGAATTAGCTCATTAACTTTGATTTCATCCTCCCAGGATATATGGATAATATAAACAATTCTGCCACAAATTTGCAGCCCAACTATGAAAAGTTTTAACTGTGCTGTGTCTCACTTCACTGTAAAGCAAGAACCACTGAACTTCCTATTCTTAAAATAAATTAGGTCCAGTTCACGTCTGCCATATCCTCTGATATCTTTGTGCTAAAGGTGTTACATATTGAAAGCAGCAAGTTGTTGTGGCTGTCACTATTTTCACAGTACCAAGAATATTCTCTCAGGCCATGTTCTTTTTCCACATATATGGCAGAGAGGTAAGAGATGCTGAAAAACCCAGAAGAAAGAACATCCTACAGTTTAATCATTAGTATCTGCTTTCCCTTATTACTTAAAAAACCCAAATTGTAAGGAGAAGAAAAAAAAAAATCAAGAAAAACTTGAGTAGTCTGTATAATGATAACCCTGGGCTCAGATAATTAATGTAACATGTTTTTTCTTATGTAAAATCTGTAGGTTTGACAACTTTTCTGGTGTTTTGTTTAAACAGCAGCTTCTTGCCTGCCCATTCATCGTTTCATAAACATCACAGCAAAGGCTGCATTGCAGTGATGGCTGTGTCTGCACTTAGCTCTCAGCTAACCTGAGACCTACCAGCAGCTTACCACTGACAATGCAGAACTTGGCATGGGCTGCAAAATCCAGTGAAGGAGCTCAGCCATCGCACCCTCAGACCCTTGCTTCTGCAGCAATGCTGCTACCAGTACTGCCTGAGCAATTTAAAGCTAGCTCAAGTGGGTCTACACTATAGGGCAGATACATCTTTCAGAAGGACTAGAAGACACACAACAGCTTGAAGGATTTAAAAAGGAGAAGATGAGTGTGAAGGGCCTGATGGACAAAAAGCACTGAAAAATAAGGAAGCACAGAAAAGAAAGCAGACATAGTCCCATGCGGTATAGCAGCCTAGGATCTCAAATAAGCTTATTCAAACAAGCTTATCTAAACCAAGCTGATTCTTTTAAATTGTGTGCTGCAACTTTTGGGTCAGGTTAGAGGGAAAGTCCTCTCCACAGTTTCTGCCAGCTCTCTGTGGAGAGCAGGAAATAGGTATTATGCAGGAACTACTGCTAATTCCCAGGAAAATCCCTCCAAATGCAGCAAGGGAAAAAGCTTTTGGTACCTCCAAAGCTTGGCTTGAAGCCATCCTCATCATTTTTCTACACTTTATGTGAATTCTGGATAAAATCTGTCTTGGGCTGCTCTGCTAGAAGTACCACCTCTTCTCACTGAAGGTGGCTCTGACATAAGAAGTATTTACTTTAAAAAAGAAAAAGAGAGGGAAAATGAAAAGAGTAAATATCTATAGTGAAAAACAAGAAATAATTTGAAAAACAGAGAATGTTAGTTAAATCCTTACAAACAGTTAACAAAATGTGGCCTTGGGAGAAGAAACAGACACCATAAAAATGTCAAGTTGGGGCACAACAAGATAAGCTCGAGAACCAAACGGTTAATGAGACTAAACAGAAAATTACTGGAACTGTGTGTGAACTATCCTAATTACCATACTAAAAGATCCACCCTCGAGCAAAGAGAGCCCTCTACTAACAAAGCCCCTTCCCCACAGAACATGCAGTGAAAAAAACCCCACTGCCTTTAAATGAGATGAGATTTGTATGAACGAATGAAAATTAAGTGTGACTTAACATAATTGTAAACAATTGTGCAAAGTGTATAAAAAGTTTTACTACCCGTGAAAAGGTGTGCTAGCTTTGTGGATTTACCACCTAGTACCCATCGATGCACAGACATGAAATAAACAAGTATCTCCACTCTGTGTGTGGATCAGCTCTTGCACGCTGGGTGAAGAACCCAGATTTGCAATAATACTTTGATGTCACAGAAGACTCAAGGAGGGTAAAGTACTGATCCTGAAAAAGGATGAAATGATGCTACTGGAAGAGGCTGTTGAACTAGCACTCTTCACTACTACTTTTGTAGTTCTCTGTAGTTCTTGCACCTGGAGAGATTTAAATGATCAAGAAGTGACAGTGTTCTAATAAGCTTCAACTCAGAAGAATAAATAGAAGTAGAAGATTCAGTTATTTCTTGTTCTGAAAATCAGTTTTAGACAGGGAAGGAAGTAGAACTGTGTTTTACTCTGACAAGTATGGGTGGAAAGAAACTGTAATTATTCATTCCCGATAGCAGCTCAAATCACTGGTAACATCGATAATGACACAAAAAAGAAGTGTCAATAGCCAAGCCTGGTGTAGGAATAGGACAGAAGCATATCCTGGCATGAGAACAAATCCATCTACATTGGCATAAACTGGCTGGTTTTTTTCAGAGCACAAAAGCAAATGTTTGTCCACAAGTTTATTTCCAATCAATTACCTGCCTGCCTGATGACTCTATCTGAAAAGCAAATGACTCAAGACCTCCTTTTGTTACTTTCGCAACTAAAAGCAAACTAGAAAGTTAGTTATTTGGTGTGAGGTTACACAGCAAAAGCTCTAATCTTGGTTGGCACATTTGCATCAACTTCAACTCATCTGGCACCACTAACTTAACAGCCTTACAGCTATAGCATGGGCTACAAACCTATGTACGTGTCTGCCCATGCTACTGACTTCACTCTGCCACACTTACCTGTGGCAGGCAGCAGAAGCACACCGTGCTGCACCTCGGCCTCCCTTTGTCAGAGATAACAGCCCATCTGCAGATAGAGGGGACATTTTTCCCTTGTGGCTATTTGCATAGGAAGAGAAATGCTGAATGTAAGGGAACAGGATTGAGAAGCCTATTTGGAGGCTGGTGCTCTATGTAGCTTCCCTGTGCATGGATGCAGGGAAGTGCTGGAGGTCAGGCCAGCTACCCCAACAGGCTCTTGGATCGGTTCACGTTAGAACAAAGGATATTTACTGACTGAATGGAAGAGCCATGGCCCTGAATCTTTACCAATTGCCTATAGACCTGGACAGCAACAAGACCTCAGCGCAGAAGAACCAATCTAGTCCATTTTCCAGAAGTATCTAAATAATGCAGCCGCCTAAATACAGTTTTCAAAAGGAGGCAGGAATGTAGGAGCCGTGGTCCTGATTTATAAAGACATGAGATGTCAAGAAGATCCTTCTCTCCCAGCTAAAGCTACAGGCATCTTTTCTAACCAGAAGTTCTGGTTCCTCAGCAAAACACCCCTGTCATCCAAGTGCTATTTTAGATGTATTTATTTGTGATGAATTACAAGGCTGCCCTGTATGTCTGCAGTCAGACACTAAGGTTCTGCTACAGCTAGTTTCTGCAATAAATTAGTATATCAGCAGATGGCATTGCAACCCAACAGGTGATTCGCTATGTTCACTGCACACATTCCTCGGAGGCATGTGCTGCTTACCCGATTGCTGTGCAGCACAGTACAGCTTGCAAAATATAGCTACAGTATTGACAGGCATTTCCAAACACTTTAGTTAGATGAGTTCCCCACCAAATCCTGCCTACCGTCATCTGCTATGTTTGTTTCAAAAAGAAATTCCAGACATATTATTATTCTTTTTTTTTTTATCCCTCTTCAGGGGATTTCTGCTGCATAGTTATAATGTCTGGATGGAGAGAACTCAGGCTTCATTTTGTACTGGGCTAGCACTAAAAGGAATCATTTTTGCATGTACAGTCCTGTTTCATTGCTGGCCTTCAAAAAATAAAAAGAAAAGAAAAAGACAATGTGGTTTCTGAAGATTAAAGAAGGAAGGAGTGAATAAAAATAACCACATACAATGTCTCCTATTACTTAATACATATTCCATCTTCTGTCTATACAATTTACAAGTTTATGCTTCTGAACAGTGAACAAAACCAAAACAAGTAACCAAAAGCAAGAACCGCTTTTTATAAAACATGCCTGTGAATACTGAGTCTAATGTTGATAATATATGGATTCTTTACCTTGAATAACTCTCTTATATGTATGCATATTGTTTAGAAGACAATATAAAAATTTTGCTCTACATTCTTCCTCAAAAGATGAAAGAGTATGGATAATTCCTCTTTCTTCTAAAGAGAAACCGAAGTGGTAATTCAAAATAGATTCTGAAAGCAACTGACTGAACTCTACAAGGGATATTCTGGATCATGCCTGTTTTTCGCCTTACTTCCCTCCTATTTCACTCTATTTCTTTGGTCTGGCTTAACTAGTAAAACTGTAGTTTATTCTGCACTTATTTAGAGCAGATCAAGGACTCTCCCAGCTTCAGGAGGGACCAAGAACCTGTCCTGGTTTTGGCTGGGACAGAGTTAATTTTCTTCTCAGTAGCTGGTGCAGTGCTGTGTTTTGGATTTGGTATGAGAATAATGTTGATAGGACGCTGATGTTTTTAGTTGTTGCTAAGTAATTTTTATATTAAGTCAAGGACCTTTAACTTACACCACAACAGAACCCCAGGTGCCACAAGGGTAAGGCAGCTGCAGGGTCACCATGGTAGGAGCCCTCACAGGCGCTGGGAGCTCAGCACCAGGGCTGAGGGCAGGGAGGGTAGCTCTGGATCTGGGCAGCGGAGTCTTGTGCTGTGCAAGCACTCACCTGTGGGGCAGCTGCTAATCTGGTTTTTGAGGACAACCTTATTCAGGGAAGCAGCCTAAAATTGACAGTACAAACACAGATGACTTAAATTCAACCTCATCCACTCCCTCTCCTCACCCGCAAATTCTATGGCTATACCTGCTAGAGGTGCTGCAAAAACAGCTGCTTGTGCTCTATGAATGCAATCCCGCCTGAGCTCTACGAATACACTCAGTGCACAGACAGAACTAGCAGGTCCCACCCACCTGAGCCAATACAGTAGCAAACCCTGAGCATCAACAGCTAATGCATGCTTTGGTGAGTAAACGCCCACACCAGGAAGAAGACAGCATAAGCTTGCGAATGGTGCCACTCTGCCACAGCCTATTTATCCCTGGAAGTGATTTTCGCTCTGCTCAAATGTATGCCAGTCCAGACATTCCGCAGTGCAAGCGGAATACCAAGGGTTTCAAGCATCTGTTCCTTAGTTAATCTTGTATGTGGCAAAGGATCTGCTATTAACCCTATGACTTCTGAAAAAGGGCAAGAACAGGCAGATGAATGGGAGATTTTCACACTCAGTTGAAAGAAAACTCCCTTCCTCATGCCCTGACCTAAACCCTGGTTAGGATATCCCAGCCATCAGGACAAATACTTGACGGGCTGGGAGAAAGCAAAGATGACTGCTCCCTTGCCTGCAAAATCCTTAGAGCATCCGTCTTTCCAGGGTCTGCCCAAGCTGGCTTATTGTTCATTAGTGACACAGACATAGCCTAGCTGCAATGGATGGTTTGCCATCCTTCTACTGGCCTCTCAGGCAGCTGATGCCCTTAGAAGCATTGTTCCTTTAAAAGGAGTACAAAAATAAGGCTCAGTTAATCAGGAATGGGTCCATCAGCAGTATGAATTGCACACTTGTGTAATAATACGTAGAGCCACATTGGGGTGTGCATTTATTTTGGTTCAGTTTGGATTAGCTGACCGTGAGGATCCAGCCATGGGTTGCAAGGGGGAGAAGCAGGTGGCTATTCCTCAACAAACCCACTGCTGCTGAGTATGCAAGTAGCTCTACACATCACCATAATCCATAATCCGTATAATCCATAGTTTGAGGGACTTCACCCCCTAATAACAAGTAGGCTTCACACGTGAAAATGCTATTGCTTTGGTTGCAAGGGATTTGTAAGCTAGTAATAAGGGACATTTAAATAGTTGTTCCAGAATATGAGTATAAACATCCTTTTATTGTAATTATGGGGCTAGCAATTCAGGAAAGTGCTAGGAGCATAAAATAGCACAGTTCAAGCAATGTAATGGATTTATGCAAACAAGTCTATAGAAGTTTGTGGTAAACCAGTTGTTGGGTGCTTTGACAGGAACAGAGGGTAGATGTACCAATGCAACTGTAATCTAAGCGGTGCCTTTACAGGTACCTTTGTTCATTTAGCTGTTACTGTTCCTCACATGTTCCCCTGTGGCCCACCCTTTTTCCCTCCTCCCAAGCTTGGAATACTATATTACATCTCTTCAAAAAAACCAACAAAAACGAACAGGGAAGATGTTTCCCAGTTGTGTAATACCTTTCATTTGAAGATACCGAGAGCTCAGTTAGTGTCCTGTGATGGCAGTATTACCACACTACTTACAGATGAGAAAGCTGAGCAACTGCAAAGGCCAGAACCCTACTCAGGTTCTGGTGTAGGACAGTATGATTCTAAGTTGCTACTAGTGTACCACACTGGGAGAGTGCATGTGTATAAGTGGGTTGGGGAAGGAGGTAAGCTGGCATTTTCATCTCAAGTCTAATTGCAGCCTCACATAAACTTACATTTTTTCTGAAGAAATACTCTTTACTGAACACGATTATTCTTTTTTCTTTAATTTCTAGGTTGCTCGGTGCCCTGCACAACCTTTCACATCCTGTTCTGACCCTCATCTACGAAGCTGTGCTCAGCAGAGCACTCACCCATCAGACAGAATCACTGTATCTCCTACTCAAACACCCACTTGACAGAGGAAGCCTTAAGTGTTCTGTGTTTATTTGCTTCTCGCTGTGACAATATACACCCTGATTTCATCTAAAAATAAAGCAAGATTTGTCAGGCAGCCTAGCTCTGAGCATCACAGGTTTTAAGTTAGACATTAAAGCTTCGTGATACCCAGCAGTGTATTAGGATAGCATCTTTAAAATAAAGCTGAAAGAACAACATATGACCTAAATTATTTGGAAACTAACATTATAAAATGACCACCCTTCTCTGTCCTCTCTCCTACTCCCTTCTCATGCCTTGAAACCTAGCTTTGTTTGCTGGCAGTAAGTGCAATTCAGCTGAATTTAGGCCTGCATGGGCTTGATGATATACCTAGCATCCCAAACTGTCTTCTTAGATGTTTGTCAAGTGCATGAATAGCACTATAAAACAAAGAATCAGTAATCTTCCGCTAGAGATACATCTCAAACAAACTCAAAACTATACAAACAACTTTAAAAGGACAATGCTGTCACATTTAGCCTTGCACCAATTATTTAGCGAGCCAAAGTCTTAAAAAGTGGTACTAATTGCTAAGTTAGAATTACAAAAGCAGTTGTATCCTGTCCTGCTGCTGCAGTGGAAGGAGGGATATCAGCCAGATTACTGTGGACAGGGCCGCCTGGATCTGAAATCCACATCACTTTTGCAGTGAGACTACAAAGTTACACCTGCAGAATCAGCAGATGACAGTAAAATTTGTAACCTGGGAAGTACTTAGAGAAAGTTGGATCTTCTCATAATAAATATTAATAAAAAAGATTCATTTTCTAAAGTACCAAGCACTTTTCCATCTCAAAGTGTACTGTTCTTTCACACTCTGTACAGAGAAGATGGTGCTGCAGCTGGCTTCTTCTGCAAGGAAACAAGACAGTAAATAACCCATCTGATCCAGCTGATGGGCTTCTGGATAAATGCACACCTGCCTCATTCGAAGTAGGTCCCAGCAATACACTCTATGCAACCTTCTGATCCCAGGTCATGTACAAAAGCTAAAAGCTCCATGTTCCCTGTGACATGACACATTTTTTAATTAGACATAAGTATGATGTTTCTGATACAGAGTTGTTCACAGGTAAGAACTGATGTCAGCTGGTATCATCTTCCTACAGTGTTATGCCTCCCTCATCTGAAACAGCTCTCCCACTGTGTCCTTAGGACTGCTAAACGGGATTCCTCCTTATAAAGATTTTCTTCAAATATTTGTTTGAGACAAACCTACAAAGGCATAGGGCACCTGCAAAACCTCCAGGGATTTCCAAAGCAGTATTGGACCTCAGGCTTGTGGAACATTTCTTCTCTTTATAAGAAATCAAAAGGAAAAAAAACCCCAAAATAAACAACTGTCAGTACACTGTGGACCTTATAATTAGCTTAACCAGTAAATTTCTGCTTCCCTTGAGGTGCACCATAATGTGTATTTAATGAAATTTTCCCTATATCCTTTTCCCTATATCCCTAGCTGGTTTATATACTATAAATTATGGATGAGCTTCTGTTTATATATGCAATCTTTTAGCTGCAAAATAAAGATCGCTAATACAGCACTTAGAACACACCAGGATGCCTGTACTCCATCAATGTTTAAATGGGATACAATATGCCAACCAGTCGTTTGCTCTCACTGGCAGTGATATACTGGGGGGAAATGGACTAAAAGAGCGGAGAAGCACCCACCCATAGCTCTAAGCTCCTCCTATCCCAACATTGTACAGACTTCGCTTATTGGTAATGAGAAACAGATGGTGCCATCCACCTCTTTTTATGAGATGGGGGAATAAAATACTCAGCCTTGTATCACTATTTTTAGCATGGGCAAGGGATCTCAAAGAAATCTAAGAGGAAAAAACCTGGAAAAGACAGTATCTATAGCTACTACCACACTATAGTACTGCCCTTAACAATCAATAATATATTTTTCAGGGAGATACTCTGCGTGTGTGTATTGTTCCTTACTATGAAGATCAATAGATTTTACTCCAGTCAAGCAGGTCTCATGCAGTTGGTCTCTTGGCATTGTGCTGTCTCCAGCTTACACAGCTCAAGTTCTCTGCATACAGCATTTACTTCATACGACAGAGGCAGTTTAACTTTTTAATTATGATTTCAAAGCAAGCGATTTTGGATGAGCAGGGAGGTAATGCAGGACTTTCAGAGCCCCCTGGAAGTTTCTGGTTGATATGGATGAACTGCACACAAATAGCCACGATTAAAAGAAAAATTGCTTGGCAGGTATAACCACACAGTTGTATCTGGGATTATTACTGCTATCCCCACCTCCCCACCCCCCACCCCCCACTGTAAGCAAGTGACTTTGGTAATAAAATGCAATGCAACAATAAACATGGGTATCTAAAGGCCAGTGTTATAGCATGCAACTGCCCTAAGTAACTGTATGTTACTAGCTTTACTGTGCTAGCGAAACTGCGTGTATTGTCTTCTACACAGAAGACTAATAAAAATATTTGTTGTAAGATAAATTTCCAGTTTTAAACTTTGAAATCCTAACTTCCTTAAGATTTTCTACCCTTACCTCCCTTTCCTCTGCATGTCTGTCTTTCTGTTAATCAGTTTCTTCCCTTTTATTTCATCTATACTGCTTCCGTTTGCTTCAAGTACTAATTTGTTTGCCAGGTAACAAAGAAAGTCTTAAACAGAGGAAGTTCTACTTCAGTCATCCCTATGGGGGAACCGGTTCACATATGGAACTAACCCAGTAACAGTCAACTTGGGTAGTAGAAAAAAATTGTACGCTCTTTCTTTTCTTCCCTTAGAGTTGTTGTAGCCACATAGTCTGTCTGCAAAAACCTTGCTTATGCTAGGAACACCTGCCCTAATAAATCTGTTGCAAGAGCCCCCTTGTTAGCTGTAGCATGTACTAATACAAAAGGTTTTTTATTGTTACAGGCAGATCTCTACTCAAACTAAGCCAACACACAGCTCAATGGTAGGATGTATACACAAATCAAGAGTTTGGGGTTCTTTGGTCAACATAATGTCATCAGTTAGGAAATAACAGAACTTCATGTATTGCAGTGGAGCCCATGAAGATTTGCTGTTACGGGCTTGGACTCAAGAGTTCCAAAATCCACCTGGGAAGGAAGAAGGAGCTTTGCCTGCAAAGGGCTTGCGGCCATAGGGCCTCTCTGCCAGCTTCCACAGAAGCTAGGGTTTGTTTTGGAAAGAAAAAAAAAAAATTGCAATTCTTTTGGCAGAGAAAGTAACTTTCTCAAGTGATATACAGAGGAGAAACTGATGCAGTGTAGTCCTGCAAGTCTGCCAACAGATGCATGCTTACCACTCGTAGCTGAACAAAAGCAAAGTTGACTGGAAAGAAAGCTCAGGAAAAGGTATTTAGGTTGTTTCACTGCTGTCAATAAGAATCAGGCTGGTTGTAACTGCTCTATGTTTGCTCTGCACAAATTGCCTTTCAGTACACTTTCCAGTAGACCCTTTGTTACATCTTCAATGACTTCTGCTATCCTAACAGGCTAACGTAACTGCAACTATGTTAGCTACAGAAGCAAACGGAGCTACGCTACCTTTCCAAGGGTGTCTGATCATACTAAGAAAATTCTCCTCTATCCAAAGCAAAACAAAAATAAACACATGCACACTTCAAAGGACAAAAGAAAACAATAAAACAGTGCTAGCAAAGAAAAATGCAGAAACTGGATTTATGGGAGGGGTGAGAGAATCCAGACCAAATGGCCAAATTAATTCATGTTCCTTAACGCACTGTGGGAAGTCAACTGGACCAAACGGTGACAAATGTGGTGAAAGACCCTGTAAAGAGGTGGAAAGTCCTTATAAAGCACTGTACACACCTGGATGTCTAGTACTGACTGATCGCTGCAGAAATTTTGAAGCTGTTTGTTGTGGCTTTTCTCACCTTAGCATGATTATTTTTGCTACTCCAGTATTTTCCATGAAGTACTATTTCTCAAACCAATGAGCCTCCCTCTGGCAGAAATTTGGGCTCAAACTTGTCACTTCAGAACTGAATTTCAAAATGTGCTGAGTTCAAGCTTAACTCTCCAAATGCAAAACAACAAGCTACTGTTGTAGTAACTGAGGATTTGAGCAGCATTCCCCTAGGTCCTGTCCTTAAACTCCAGAAAGAAAACTCAGTTGAGTCAGACACAAAATTAACTCTCCATCTCCTGGCTCTTACGCCCTCTAAACAAGTTGGCTAGGAGCTACAGACAAAGTGCTTAAACATGCTCACCCTGACTTGTGATCACTTGGTTAACAGCAGCAGCTTAAAGGCGTTGCTCCTTCAATTTGGAAACAGGTGGAGGGCGAGAATGTGAGTCTGTGTTTCAGCAATTTTCACTGGCAGTGTAAGCCAGCAAATATAGCTGGGAACTAAGGCACAAAACATGTTCAATTTCATGAGGGAGAGGTGGTTACTGGTGCAGTAGCAGGACACTTGGGAGCAGCAGCTAAAAAACCACTGTATCAAAATGCACTGGAACTCATCTCTCGCTGTCCTCCCTCTCCAATTGTGAAACAGCCTATCTAAGCCTATAGCTTATTTTCACTTCTTTTCCCTTGCTGCTCTTCTTAAAATATTACTAACGCAGCTTGTCAGATTTTCTTCAGCTTTACGGCAGGAGCTAAAGGCATTGTGCTGAGAAATATGTGAAAGACGGAGGAAATACTCTTTAATGTGAGACATAAATGGTACTCTACAGTTGGGTTTACTTTGTTGTTGATGTTGGCTGTTTTCTTTAAGATGGGTAAGGAGAAAAGAGAAACATTACAGAAATCTAACATTGTACAAGAGAAAATATAACACTCCATAAAAATCCAAATAAAAGCTAAGTGAGCATAAAAACTGTTTTAAGGAATAAACATCGAGGCATTGAGTCCTGTTAGTATTCAAATCAAGCAGCGAGATTGCTCATACCACAAACTGAGTCCTCCCCAACACACTCACCAATACAATACAATGTCTGTGATGTACTTCCATGGCCCATGATGTGCTAGGAAAGCATGCAACTGAGCAACAGTTTGTCCAGACACAGGCTTAATGCTTATCCTCTGCAAGACTCTACTTACCATTCCAGCCAGTAAGTGTACTAATCCATGATTTCAATCTTCCAGTTTTGTGCACCAGAAAACATCAATAGTTGTGCTAAGTCACTCACCCATAATGTGTAGGACCCCCTACGGCTCCCTGGAAAAGTCAGCATACTCTGATCTGAGACAGCAACTGATGCCAGGCCACTGCTCCTGGATGGTGGCCATTCAAAGTCAGCCTCGGCCTGCTCAGTTTTGCTTTTCTGCTTCTTTATGATCTGTAAGGTAGGGAGACAAGGGGTGGGAGGGGAAGGAAAAAAAAAAGGACCTTGGAAAATACTGTCTGAGCTGTATGGAGAAAAACGACATTAACCCTGTCTTAAGGTAAACTGCCTAGGAAGAACATTTGAGACTCTCCCTCTGCTTTTGCTCCTGTTATGCTAGGATGATTCTGACAACTTGCATGCATTTCTTCTCATCTGAAGTCATACTGCCTGCAAGTACATAAGCATCGATACAGTAAATCATAATCAATGCCTGTAGGAACATCAGAGGTGAATTAAATAAACATGGAAACCTGTTCCTACAGTAACACTTTAAACATTAGCAGCATCTAAGTGTCAAATATTTTCTCAGAAAGAATTTTTGCAAAGAAACAAAATACTAGGTATGAGGGGAATTTCAAAGGCTCTCATGGCATCCAGACACATTTCTACTGAAAACAAAGAGGTCTTAGGTATCTAGGCACTATTTTTGTTTTTGAAAATCTACACCGTCTTTAGAGTGAGAGAAGATCATATAGACTACCTGTCTCTCTACATTGACAGACTATATCCTGCTACACTTAATTTCCACAACTTTTCTGACTCCAATCTAAAATGTCTACAGAATACTATTCTATGGCATAAAAGATTCGGCAGCTTTTGACAAGAGTGGTAGCAATCCAAGCTTGGCTGAGATAGGCTCCAGACTATCAAAGATTTGATAAGCAGATCTCATCTCCTAACATTCCTAGTAAAAAAGGTGGCAGATTATTTTCCATTGAGCTGCTGCTTTTCTGGCTTTTCTTGATAGCTTTATGGACAACATGTTCCTCTTCTGGTGTGTGATCCATACATTGTTAAATGCCACATCCCATATACAGATGTGGCAATTAGCTTAGTTCACATGGACGGAGACTAACTTAGCAGAGTGGTTACTTTACTGATCATGGTAACTCAGCAGCACTCTTCATGCTCATATTGCCTTGCTCCCAACTGTCCAGGCAAACCCAAGGGGTATTCATTCCCACAAGCCCTCCATTTCTGTGCTGCGTCAGAGCTTTGCAGGGAAAACAAGCTTTCTGGAAAAAGCCACACAGACTTTTTCCAAAACATCTGTGATGTTTTGGGTGTCTGTCTCACAACATCGTTAACAGAACTCTATTTTAATGACAGATGTTTTCTTTGTATGTGTTGCAGATGCAGGACTCAGTAGAGGGTACAGTCAAAAGCCACACTTCTTTACGTTTGAAAACTTTGTGTCTTTTGGGAAGTGCCAGACAGATGTAAAATTCCATTGAGCAGGGGCCTCCTCTTCCAAGAAAAGGTAATGCAGACCTGAGGGAATGGTACTTCTCAGCTCTAAGGGTGTAGGCCATCAGTTTAGGCATTGCATTAAACTTATTTATAAATTGATTTTTCTGTCAGATGTAGCTGATTAAGCCTATACTGTGACAGTTGAAGTTGAAACTTGCCATTTACTCTACTTTCTACATTGGTGTCAACCTTTTTGCTGTTAGCAGGGTTGAAGCTCACCAGGCTAAAGGATTGTGTTTTGGCTATTAAACAAACTAAGGAAAAAACACATGCAATACCTTCTGCACAATGGTTGTGGCCAGCTCTTCTATGAGGTCCTCCTTGTGTTCCTGCAAGTAACAAGCCTCATTCTGCTTGTCCTGCATGAAAATGGATATCTGTAGTTGTTAAAATCACATAAAACCAACCTTTCCACAGAAATGGTACAGATCAGGAAATGGGTGATATGCCCTATTGGCACTGTGGGAAGAAATTACAAGTACTTACATTGCATGTCACCTTCTGAAATGCAACATGCACCTTGGATACAAGTTCATAAAACCCACACCCAGCTCCTCAGGTATGGCATGAGACAGTCACTACTTCTTCATGTTTTCTTTTTTGTCTACTTGGTTTTATACCACTACCCAAACTAAAAGAAACATAACTGTCCTATTAAAATTAATGTTTTGGGGGTTTTTTGAAAATGTTACCAGGCTGTCACTGTAGGTCTCTGCCTTAGAAATAGCTTCTTCCACCGCTTCCTCTGCAACACGTAAGGCCACAGCAAGGGTATCCATCATGCTGTGTCCTAGATGAAGAATAAGATAAAACCACCGTGTTCTTTATATATGTACATTTTGCATAATGAGCTCCAAAATTCAGACTCATATTCCAGACATATATTCAAATCTTAGGTTGTTCATTACAAAGTTCATTTTCTTAATCCATAATTATGCACAGTAAAATAAACACCTTAAGACAGAAAAATTTGTCTCAATCTCTATGTTACTTCTTAAATGTAAATATTAAATACAATAAACCACAGTATTTTTATGTTGCTTATTTTAGAATCCAGCAATATAGTTAGTAGGAAATCATAGGAAGAAAATTTGTAAACTTCCTATAAACACCAACAGAATATAAGAAAATGAAAAAAATATATGAGCATAGGAAAGGAAATGGAAGAGAAGTAACAAGAACTGAACATTAAGAAAATCACGCTAGAATAATACTGAAGCAAGATATTCCAGCATAGTACACAGAGGATTTTTAGTATCTGGCCAAATGTTTCAGCTAAAAGATTGTTGGAGTTGTGAACAAGACTTATCAGCACTCTAGGCTATTTGTCCAGTAATTCAAAGTGTAAGGACTGCATTTTAACCAAACTGGGTTTTAGCAGCATACCTTCTGTCTGTTGGTAGAATGTAGAATCACTGCCACAAATGCTTCCTTCATTTTCAAAGCTTCCTTCAAAAAATCCTCCTTCTGCTCAAAAGAGACAGTACTGTGCATTAGTATAAGAAGTACCCATTAACAGCAGAGGCATTATTAGATTAGAATATTCACTCAAGATATGGTGGCACCACACACAGAGAGTGATAACTGGAAAATTCCTCCTACGGTTTCCTTCCTATGGTTTTGTATAAACCATGACTGCAGTAGCTTTTGTACAAAACTTGACTGCTTTTACACAAAACAACTCTCATTCATTTTGGATGGAGAAAACTATTTGCACGGTAAAAGAGAGAAAGAAGCTACTAGGTATAAAACTTACATGGCAGAAGTGCAGGGAATTTGCCTTTAATATGACATTTGAAGTTGAAATAGATTCTACATTTTAAAGGGCAATGCTGTATAAATAAGCCAAAACCCAGACACGTATACTAGTATTTATCTTCAAAGGGAACAAAAGGTTTACCTAACAATCACATACATGGAGAGTAGAAGAAAGTTAGCAATGACATTTAGACTCAAAGGCCTTCCTTAGAAAGGTCTCACAGAGAGTGCACATGCCACTGCAACTCATCATTGCATTCTTCACACTTACATTCAAGGACAAATTCAGTTAGACTACAGCTTAAAGGTAGCACATATTCAAGTTCGGAAGGATCCCTCCCCACAGTTTTTAATTCCATTGTCCCACTTCTGTCCTCACTGATGTGGATTTTCTTCATACATACTTGTTCTCAACTGTTAAGGAATCTTCTCAAGGAAATGAATTTGATACAGAGAAAGCAAAAAGACTAATAAATCAGAATTTAATTTATAGATTGCTTCCCCCTAGAAGCTTTTATGCCAATTTTCATAAGAAACACCTGAAATTTTCACTCAGGACCAGAGAGTCCACTTACCATCCTACATAATTTCAGAAAAAGACAAAGTAAAGAGTAGAGAAAAATTACAGTCTTTGTACAAATTTTAAAAGAATTACTTTAGGAGACCATCTGGTCCAATAAATCCAATGAAATCTCAAACATTCAGCTAGCTGTGTTTTGAGTAGTTTGCTAAAGTTACCGGTATGACACCAAACATTGTTTCTTCTAATCCATTTTATATTTCCAATTACTCTTCTTATGGGGTGAGGCGTTGTAACACCATAGGTAAGAGCGAATTGTGTCTCTTCATTTAAAAGGGTAAAACCAATATTTAATCAGCACTGTTTAACCATTTACAAACATCCACACAAAAATAAGATGTGGCCAGTTTCAGACGCTTAAGCACGCAAAACTCTAAGCGAGGACAGTCTAAGTTTTGGTGAACTTGCATACCGAATGTATCCCATGTTAACCAAATTTTGCTTCAAACACCATGAAAATGTGCTTTAAGGCCAAATGTTGAATGCAAAACTATTTTCTCATTCATTGACTACTCAGAAGCATGATAAATTCTGGAACACAGGCTAGAATATGAGCTGCAATTTACCTTACAGACTGAAGATAACAGTTCTTCTGTATCAGTGGTATAATGAAGATTAAACCTTCTTTGGATTCTTAAAGCTGTCTAGACACTCACTCCACCTCTTTCTTCTCTCCACTGAGGTATTTATTTTATTTTAAAAAATAGCCTTTAAAAAGTCTCTTTTGAAACAAGCTCAGAATTTCCATTGTCAGCTTGTGTGTTCAAGTAGATAAGCTAGTAAGAAATCAACACAGCCGCTCTTACCTATTACATCAGGACAAACTCCACTCTCCAGTCTATGCTTCTTGTATAAGTTCTTCAGGACTTTGGCACTTCCGAAACACTTAAAGCGGCTTTTGACATTGTTATAGTACCAATCCAGAGACTGGGTCCTTAAAAGCCTAAAACAGAAAAATAAACTACATATTTGGAATGATTCTACAACAAATAAACATCAACAGTCTACTATCCTTTTATGTAAAAAAGGATCTTTTAGACCTCAGAGCACAAACATACTACTTTCTGAATACTTCTTTACTGTTTGTACTTTGTAAGTGTCTGGTATACTGAGGCAACACCCCTACTCCTCCCGCCCCAACTGTAACTCACGAGCAAATACCTGCTTCACATTACTCAAGCCTTTACTTGGTTTTGCTACTATCAGAAGAGATGCTCTCCCCTTTTACATTATAATGCCAACACTACAGCCTTTTGAAAAATATGAACAAACCTTGGAACAGCACAGGAAGGTTTTGAAAAATAGCCTTTACTTACAGAGATTTACAGATAATATAAAAACATTAGCCCATTAATGCACTGCAAAAAATAACATTTTCATAAAAATACATCACTGCTCTTATTTGGGGAAGCCAATAGTGTAGACAAAGCCTCATGTGAGGACCTCAAAGCAGAGTAAGCATAGAATGGTAGACAGACAACCTTTCTGGGGGGAAATGACTAACAACTGTAGTTTGGTTTCTTACTTTCAATAGTAGGCATCACTGACATCAGTAATTCATCCTAACAAATTTTTCCCCAGAGCTCATATACTTCTACAAAGCTGTGAGACACTGTCAAGTTCTGTATTCTTTTCCATGTGGCAATGGGCTCTTGCTTCACCTGTTACTTCAGCAGTGGGTGGAGAGAACCTGCACCATAGACCCAGGCAACACAGCCACAGGTGACTGCAGGGTGACCCACCGCAGACCCACACGTTTCCTACCAAGAGTATCGCTGGAGAGGGGCATCCCAGGATTCTACCTATAAAGTAAAGCTTACTTACCCAAAAGCCTCTAGAAAGGAGAATTAACCCTGAGCCAGTGAACACGAGCTAATTCTGAGTGCTTGCTTCTCTGTTTGAGCCCATTTGTTCCTCTGCATATTGCCACAGTAGTTTATTTACTGCATTTACATTGCAGGAGCCAAGGTATTTTTATAGGACATAAAAACATTTCATACAAAACAGTATTTAGTATAGGCTGCAAAGGTAATTTCCCTTTTGCAATAATTTCAAAAAGTCAAGGTCTTGGAACTAGAAGCCCTATGGAGCTTGTTACATAGCTAGGCAAAGAGAAGTTTCTTAACACCAAGAGTTTAGAGAACAAAAGGTTAAAGTTAGTGTCCAGTATCAATACATGAATCCCTACAGAAATGATATTACTATCAGGAGTGCTCAGCACTTCCAAACTTGAACACATTTAGATGATTTAATTCCATTTTTTAAACCTGGGGTTGTGTGTGAAAAACACCGTAACCTTTAAATTTTCCTTCAGGGACTCTGGACTTTTCTTTATGAAGTGCAAAGCAAGTGACTATCCACAATTTTTGTTTAACATACACCATTTCATAAGCAAATAAAATCTTGCTAGCAATATAAAGTTCTTACTCGCCACTGAACCTCAGGAGATACTCGATAACAAACAAATACATCGAGCCTGAGGGCGTTTCCACTAAATGCGTTCAGTCCCGTTCTGGATTTTTTGTTTCACTATACTGCTAGAAAGGAATATCCACTTCACGTAAAGTAGAACACCATGATATAGTCCACTTCTCTGTCACCACTGTAAAGTATTTAGTAGCAGACATCAGCAGTGGGAAATTAAAAATAAAAATCAATAAAGCCTATCGTATTCAAACTGTGAACTCTTCTTAAAGTTACATTAGTCACTCTATTGAAGACAACTGAAGAAAAAGCACATAATGGAACAGAGGCATATTTTTCCCATATGCTGTGTCAGCAAATAGATGCAGGAGAGATCTTTGTAGATAATGTAAGAATATTAGCCCTTTACTATCTATTTGCACAGTAATATCCCAAACCTAGCTATGGTTCCCAGGAGGCTCATTAGTTCTAATATTCACCATTTTACAAGTATCACTAACATGTGACAGGGACAAAAATCCTTTTTTTCTGGAAAATGTCCTTACACACGGTGCAGGGATGACTAACATCTGATGAAGCACAAGTGGCTGCAGGAGCAAGGGGAAGCATGCCTCGGTCTGTCTGTGAAGCACAGGATTTCCGAATTCCTGTAGTGCTGCCACCAAGAAATCTGTTATGGTGCCTGTCCAAGTCCTGACCCACTGACCAGGGTTTGGCTGCTGGCATAGTGATGAATCTGTGAATGGAGGCAAATTTCTCTCCTAAACCTGCAATTCTTTGGCATTTTGAGAACCTGCCTTCTTTGCAGGTAGGGACCATTTGCTCTCAGAGAAGCTGCATCAGAAAGGTACAAACGCTATGTTGTCTGCTTGCTGAATTCGATTCACTTTTGCCCACCGAGTTTCTACAGGTGCTGGGAGTGTAAGATTTCAGTCAACAGCACAAAGTCACATCATTATGATGGATTAAACTAAGTCTGCATGACTGGGTGGGAAGCGGCTTAGGAGGAGGTATTGGCCGGGAAGGACACTGGGTATCTGCCCAGTGAACACAGTGCTCTCCATGCTGTCCACAAAATAGTATCACAGTACTAGCACCGCTGGTGGACTCACAGCACTGTGAGTCCTCAGATATATTGCTTTAGGTCTTTCAGGATCCCTACCAAGTACCTTAAGCATGTTTACCAAGCAACCTCAGCTCCACGAGCTCAAAATGCTAACCTTGTTATCTTCTTGGAAGCCAAGTAGACTCAGTTGCCAATATCCAGACTTAGTGGCAAAGTAGAAGAGTTTACAAAATGACCAACAACCAAAATCAGAAAATCACTCACCTCATTGTACACACTGTATGAATTAAGATAGTTATGAATGCTGACCTGGCAACTTGGGAAAAAGGAGAGATGGGACCCACTGCCAGCCTGCTTCCCCATCTTCTTCCCCATGCTACCATGTTTTTCTGGGTCTGATCAATACTGTTTCCATAAAAACAGAAAGCTAACAGCACTGATTTCTTAAAGAAGTGAGAGTGCTTTGCAACTACCAGAATTTTAGAGACGGGTTTTGTATTTGTAATAACATTTTCTGTATGTGAACTTTGGAAGAATCAAAAGGATAGGAGATTATACATCTCAAAGCAACAATGAAAGAAGAGATGCTTTCCTCTTTGTACTAGTTAATCTGGTGTAAACACAAGGAGTGGGATTTTTAAAAAAATTCCATCGTTGCTGCAGGATTAACACTTTGTGAGTCATCTAATCATCTCATGCTTCTCTTCTATGTGTTGGAGAGCTACCAACTTCAAATCCATGCCTTTGTCCTACACACATTTTACAGCAGATTACAATGCCTCCTCTAAAGCTTTTTAGCCTCTTAACTTTCAAATAAGTCACAATGTCCCCGCTGATTTGTCCTGGGGAGAAAAGATTTGGAGAAGAGAGCAGTTCTTTTAGAGATACTAAAACAAAGGACCCACTCCAAAGAGAAATAAGAGCATTTTCACCTTATTTTAAAATACTTTAATGTTGACCTGTATTTGAAAGCTGTATTCTGCAAAAGCGGTCCATGAGTCCAGACTAATGAAAGACTATGACAGCACTAGCATTACATTGTTAAAATGAAACACTTCCCTTATTACCTCTAATAGAAAGCCTGTCTGAAACGGAAGTTCACACTTAAAGGATATTAGTTGTATGTGTTTTAAAGAAGCAGGAATGGCTGAGGCCATTTCTCTCTTTCTGTGCCATAAAGACCGCTATGTCCTTATTGCTAAATTGCCTTAAATGCTAAGGACATTATTTATCTTATATAACATTGCCATGGAGTTGAGTTGCATTTTGATGTGCTTTTGGCAGAGGGGAATACAGTGATTTTAAAATTCTGCCTTACTAGAAAGTGTGAAAGCTAGGCAGACACTCTTGGTTTAATAACATTAAAATTTGAATCAGTATGATAAAGCCCCTGTCTTCTTTTTAGTGCAGCAGTGTGTTTGCCTTAATCAAGTAGCACCATAAGAGCAACAGATAGACCCATTAAAATGTTTACAAGTGGTTTTCAGTACACTACTTCTCATCTGCAGCACCCAAATACTCAATTTTTAGCCTTGTCCTGAGAAAAAAAGTACACCAGCTGTGCTGGGGAGTGGGGACATGAACCACCTCTCATTTTTCATGATGATCAGAAAAAGATCACGTGAAAGATGCCACTCACGCATGATGACTAGTGTTCACTACTCAGTACAGAGGAGGCTGTTTAGTGACTGATTTACCACTTTATAATTTTTTTTCTCCTAAAAAGTTGTGAGGTTTTACTTGGTCTAAAGGCAATATGAAGCTTCTGCAATAAATTTTTTCTAAAAGGTAGTATCAACTTAATATTAATGACCTTAACCTCTACTCATAATGCGAGTTGAACTTCAAGGAAGCATTTTATAATGTTTTTTCATTTTTCCATGAACTTCCTGAGTTTTCTCCCACAAGAAGAACTTGTCACTTACTGAGCTACAGTCTAGTTTCTGTAAGTCATGAGGTGCTTCTGGAAATCTGAAGTTATATTTTTTAAATGTTAGAGCAAATACACAGTCACTTAAGGTTTCCTTGCTGTTGTCTTGCATCGAAAGCTGAAGATTCCTTTTCAGCTTTCCACTCCTATTTTACCACATCTTCCATAGCTTTGTGCCAATAGCCAGGACAGTAAATTCTTCAAGGCCCTCAATATGACTCCAAAATCAGAGCCACAAACCTCCATGTATGTATTGTGAAATCTTAGACAAGTTTCATGCCACCCTGCTAAAGCCTCTTACGTTCACTCAAGGTGGAGGTGTTCCCTGGAGCCCTGGCTGCCAGCTGAGCCTCGAGGCCAATTGCTCGCCCCTTGTGCATAACCTTTTCCAGCTTTCTACCGGAATGATGGGAATCATGCTGTAGGCTAAATGACACAATCTATCAGCTCCCTGCAACACCACTGATTCTGTCGATGGTCCATAACATGTTAAGACATTGGAAATATGACTTTATGACCCTTAGGTATAAAATGACAGCAAAATTATCACAGAGTAATATCTTTAAATATAATTTTTAGACTTCCTTTTGACAGGAAAAGGTGTTCCTTCAAATACTCATTTATTCTTTTAAAACGTGTTAAACTCATTACCACCCCCCCCTGCTCGTTAGTCCAGCATTACCACTGCATTTACTAGTAGCAGATTCATGGATGGTTGCAATTTTCATTACAAACTCCAGGGTTTCCAGGGTTTTATAACTTAGTTGTGAGATGTTCCCCATGGTTCTTACTTTGTAAAACACCGAATAATAAAAAGGATCTAGTAGCAGACCGCTAAAATAATGTCCATCATAAAAAAGGTCTTCATTAAACAGCTGCTTAATATTCTTGAATGGGCATCAGCACTACTCAGCTCTTTAACACAGACATTCAGCAGCAATTTCTCAGAGAACTGATCATCAGCTAACAACCGATCAAACTCAGTAGAAACCAAATAAAACAGTTGCTGAAAATAATTTTTATCTGGGGAAAAAAAGAAGAAAAAAAAAAAAAGGCTTTGAAATTTTTTGCCCTGTGCTTCTCCTGCTGTGCCCGTGCCCCAGTGTGTGACATCCAACCTCCCGTCACCTGAAATCTGCATTCAGCAATTGGCTAGATTCACTCAGGAAGGGACCTGCTTTACAGTTCTTGGACCTTTTTACTTTTGTGGATGTGATAATTTCTTTAAATTAAGTAATGAAAATTTAAAAAGCCCAATAAACCCACCTCTGAAATACAGGACTATCCACAGATCAGAACTGCTGCTCTGTGGGAGACTCGAAAACGCAATGCAACCACATCAAACTGAAGAAATATTAGAAGTGTAAATTTTCAGTGGAAAAGCAACATCAATGTTAAGTTTTCACAGTTTTGAAGCACTCCCAAGGCTCCTTGAACTGCTCGGAGCCTCAGCCATGAGTGAAGAGATGGAGGGGCTGGGAGCCAGGAGAAGACTGCCTACTGAGCTATGGCAGAGCTAAAACACCAGTAGACAGGACCTCTCCAAAGCAGACCTGCTTAGCCATGCTGCTGGGCTGGAGGCAAAGGCATGCTGCAGTTAAATATTCTTGTCTTTAACCATGATGTTCCCTGGCAGGCAGGTGACCGGTGCTGTAGGACCAACATCCTTGGAGCCCTGCCCCTCCTGGGGAGCTGCACATCCATCACCCTCCAGCTGCACTGGCACCATGTTATGCATCAGTGGCTGGGAAACTCCAGCTAATCCAGATTATGCTGCCTCAGGCACACCGGCTGTCACAACCCCCCCGACCAGGGCTCTCTCCCTGTCCTGGCCTCACACAGAATACAAAGCTCGAGTCCCTTGCCTCTGCTTCTCAGGCACTGAGTGGCCTCAGCCAGGTGCCCAGAGGAACTAGTAAGATTTAGCCTGTCACTTCTTATTTACTTGTTTAAAGTAAAATTGTTTCAAACTCAGCATCCTGAAATACTCTTTCTCTGCCAACAGCAATATTTGCTTTTTCCTTTGGGCTGATGTTTTAGAGCTTGTAATGTACTGCTTGTTATAAATTGCTGAATTAAAGTATTTCAGTTCCTTTCAGTTTCAGTGAAATCAAACATACTACCAGGTTCAAGAGCGCAACTTCACCGTCATTCCCTTCAGGATGAATCATTACTATGGCACACAAGTATCGCTCACATGAATGTCGTGCCAATGCTCAGTTCCCTAAAAATCAGATTTAAAAAAAAATATATATCCTGAGATGGTTCGGACCCCTGAAGCCCTGGACAGAAATTTTGGCCAAGCTCATGTCATTCCAAGAGGGAACTTATATTTCCCTGATTGTTTTGCATATATCCCCTGCCTGGGAAAGGCAGCTGTTCACACCCCAGGAACAACAGCTCCTAATCATTTAGCCTAGCAGGCCACTGTTAACTCTTTGTGACACTTCCTTCCCAAGCTTCAAGTTGAATTCCTATTTATTTTTTTCTTAACACCATTCTGCAGATCACCCATCACTTAAGAAGTGCTGCTCCAGAAAATTTCTTCCTCCAATTACTCACAGCAGAGGGCTGCACCCAGATTACACCGTGACACGTGAAAGCACGGCTCATTGACCTGTGCAGGTGTGTCACAGGAAAGGCTGCAGCAGTGTGCAATGCATGCTATGCTCAGCAGTAGCAAAATCCAAGTAACAGCAGTGGAGAGACCCTCTTAAGCCAAAGCACCTACCCTAAAATGAAAACTGTCCAACCCAGTGAAAACACCATCTGTCTTTCCCACAAGTGGAACAAAACAACTGTCCATGTCCCTCACAGTGAAATCGTGACTTTCCTGCGCCAGCAGAAATGAACTCAGCTCGGTAATTGCATTGCAGTCTACAGTATGTTAATTATTCAGAGAGCTCAACCACCAGTATTGTACTATATAAGGCATTTCCTAAAAATACGCATCCTCCCAACCATTCACTGAGAAATTCACTGCTCCAGTTTGGGCTTTTAAATTCCAACATAGAACATACAAGAAATAATAAGGTTAGCACAGAGGAAAAGAAGATTTTCATTTTGTTTACAGAAGACAGCTGTATGTGCAAACCCTCAAATTTGCTTACTCTGTCTCCTTTACCTTTGAAATCAGCAGTCAGGAAGTTAGATGTGGGAGGGAGAGAGAATAGGCTTTATACAGAAAACCTAGATATACTTTCTGAATGGGAGAAAGATCAAAACTTGTAACAAGTTTCCCTAATCCTGATTATTGAGGGAAGTACTAAAGTGGCTGTCATCTGGGCCCTTTAAACCAAGCCTCAGTGACTTTCCAAAGGGAGATGACAAGGATTGCTCACTGCATCGTGTGCCAAAGCACAAGAATCACTCACTGCATTATGCAGCAGGCCACGGTAAGTGATTGCTGGCTCATAAAAATAAGATCATGAGCCATACTAGTTCAAATAAAAGGTCACCTAGCCTCTTACTCTGTTTCTGGCCATCAGCAGACGTAAAGGAAGAGATGACAGGAAAGATGCAAGTGTGGAGTGACCCCACCTTTGGCACTCTCTGCACTTGCCAGCTCAGGGCTCCATGTTTGAAGTTACAACTGACCACCCTCAAAAGATACTAATTGATGGACTAATCTTCCATAAATTTGGCTATACCTTACCTAAATCTAGGCATACTTTTGGCCTCCTCCAAGCTCTCTGATGATAGTCTGCAGCCACATGCCACACAGAGATGCATTGCCTTTCTTCACTTTGATGTCTACCTCCTATTCCTCTGGATGCCCTATGCATGCCCTGACACGGGATGCTGCAGTAGAGGAATGTAACACTGGCATGCAAAACTGGAAAAAAACTTTAGTGTAAATACAGGCATTATAGAATGGCTGAGGAAAACCAGCAGGTAATGTGCTGGTTTCAAAATGAAGTCAAAGTCCACGCAGAATCACATTTCCCTCTACTGGGCAACTTTTCAAAGCCTGCTAACAAACAAAAAATGTCTTAGATATATAATATGCAGAATCCACTAAAACCCCTTTCTCCAATTCACAGACATTTCTCTGTGCCATAGGTTTGTGACCCATACTTCCAGTGGTAGCTTGATCATCAAATCTATACTAAAATAAACCATGACATTGCTCATCTTTAAACATATAATTGAATTATTGGACAGTAATCAGCATGTAAAAATCAGGAGTAAAACATCTACCTCTAACAGCCTTTTTGAAACCAAGAATGGAGAAGACACGGGTGCCCCTCTCAAGAAAATAACAGATTTAACCCATGATTTATTAATAAATAAATAAATAAATAAATAGTTTTGATTTGTAATCCTTATACTAGCAAAGCAACATTCCTTGGAGATCACATCTAGTCTGCAGATAGTAGTTTGCGTATATTTGCTGACAGATATTACATGCAAAGATGAAACGCTGGCCACATTCAGTGACAAAAACTTGTTGGGTATGGATTGTGTTTGCTCAATGGTATATTGTGATTTTTCAGAACTGACGAGTTCAGCTGAAGTCAAGTCCATGAGATACAAGAGGTCTAGACCTGAGGTGAACACACCTGTAAACTCCACTATGTACCTTTGACTGTTCCCATAACCCAGTCAGAATATTTATGTCCTCAAACTCCCCCTGAGAAGTGCCAAGCCTAACGTACCACCTTCAGCTCAGATTTACACCCTTTTGGCATTTATATGTACCCATGCTGCCATCTAAGAATAGATTTTCACTCACCCAGCACCATGTGTGCACTCCTCCATCACCACATCCTCCTCCCTCCTTTTCAGCAGTCATCTGCATACCTAATGTCCTTTTCCTGTGAAGCTATTTGAGTCTTCTCTGAAGTTTATGGTCTTCCAATAACATTTCCCCAGAATGAAAGAGATTCCTTTCACAGAGGCTCACTGCAACAAGACACCTCCTTTTAATATAAGATTTCTGCAAAGAATAACACTTGAACAAATGGTGGCTGAACGTAGGTCAGGTTCAGTGGTTTTGCACATCATCCCAAGTTAATCTACCCATATGACAATGGTCAGGCTAAAAACATCTTCTGGCTTAACTTGGGCACAAAGCCATCATTCTGGTTTGTGAATGAAGGCTGTGAGTGCGGCTTTGGTGAGGATCATTTTCAGGCCTGTTCCCCACAGTGGATAAGTGTTCTGCAGCAGGTGAGGAAAACACTGAAACAGTACCAGGTACACTTGGAGTTATGGTTTGATCCTCCAGTAGGAAAACACACGTAAAAGTAGAACATGTCAGCATTTAACTGAGCTATATTGCCCTGTATTTCCACTGTGAGGCTGTATGTCAGGAACCCCTGGCTCATGAATGAACGCATATTTGGCATATTAACCTGACCTGCTGCCCCCAGGAAGCATGTTGTGTTTTGGGGTAACTCAAGTGAAAACCGGGGTTTTGCAGCAGTTATAAAAGTCAATTTTTAAAAAGAAAAGGGTTTGCAAACCCAGTGCTCCACTGTAATTTAGCTGACTATAAACACCAGACATGAAATCATGATCATGGAGAGTTACCGGCAGTTAAAGCAACGACATAAGAAGGGGCAGGACCTCTCTTCAGGCATCTACCAGCAGTAAAAAATGTGAGAAACTGTATCCAACACAGCTCCTGACATGTCTCAGCAAGAGCTAATAAGCTTTTGCCAGAACAACATGTTTATAGGGATGTTTGCCATGTCTTATAGCCATTAGTGAATATTCTTTCTCCATTTTCTCTTTGTAAAGTAAGCATCAGTTGACTGATGCTTATTTATTCAGAGCTGACTTCTGAACCTAAAAGTTCAAAAGGCTGCATTGCAGGGGAGCTTGCAGAGAGCTTGCAGTACAAGTTACTGCTACTTTCAAGCCACTTTGGCAGAGCTTTAGTCCATGAAAGAAAAGGGATCACATAGGTGTTCCCCTTGCCACCACACATGATGAGCAATACCTAGATCACTCCCAGCAGATATACAGCTAGTCTGTTCTTGACTGCTGATGCTGCAGAGCTCTTCCAGCCACCCCCTTTCCATTTCAGTATTTTCCTATCCTAATGCTGAAAGGTTTTCTTAACAGTTAAGCCATATCTTCCTTGTTTCTATTTAAACAAGATAGTTTAAGATGTTTGCTCTTTTTTTTTTCTTTCTTTTTTTCAAAAGGCTTGAAGAATCCAAAGGCTTGAAGAATCCTGTTTCATCCCAGATCACCTTTTCTAGCCATCTGATTATTCCCACTGTTTTTTTCCTGGGACAAGGTAAAAAAGATCCAAGTGGTCTATATAATTGTTTAAATACAGATCCCAGAACTGGTAATTTGAGGCTTTACCAGTACTCTTTCAAGAAAAGTCAAATGTAACTGTCGGGATATGACTTAGCACAGTGCAGACCCTATGGATGAGATCCCAATGACAGCACCAGATACGCCATATTGATATTGAATCTGGGCTATGCAATGCTGTGAGTTACCCATCTGTCAAAGTCGTGCTTAGACTCGCAGTGTAGAAACTGACAACTCTTTCAAAAGAAAGATCCCGTTGAACTAAGTCAAGGGTATTTTGACTCCACCTTTCCTTTAAACTGACAATTACATGGATGCCACTTTCAGAAATGAGGTTTAAAGTGTATCTCCTCACTAGCTGGCAGATACACTAATGGGTTAAAATGCCACTTTTGTGGGAGAAATCCAGGCACTCAGCTGTTACACCTTCTTAGCAATCAGCAAATAACTCTCCCAAATAAGAAAACCATGAAACCTATCATTCACAAGAAGCCTTACAGTCATATCTGCACCACTGCCACCCCACCCGCACAAAAAGCCGACCTCTCTTCATTTTACTCCTGCTTTCATTTCTAGGTCAGTGTGTAACAAGCCCCAGATGCTACTGCAGCCACTGGGATCATAAAGTGCATAAAAACCAGTCTGTAGTCATCACCAGTAGTGTAAATGGAGGCCAAGAACTTGTCCCCTTCTTTTCTCAGCCCTTCTAGGTGTTTCATTCAGTGCCTGGAAATCACTTCCCCACCACACTGCCATGTATTTTCCTCTTAAGTCTTTCATTAAAATGCGTATCTTTACACAGCTGACTAATACTACCTGTTAACGCAGACAAAAATTAAATAAGCAGCCATTGGATATTTGAAACCAAAAGGAAACGAGTCCAAATCCAAATGCCTGTGTAAAAGATGCAACACTCGGGTATTGCTGAAATAGAACATTCCACATGTTCACTTCAAAGTGGTTTTTATGAGGATATTTTAAATTACAGGATACATTCATGACATTTGTATATGATCTATAGGGTTTACTTTATGACATGAAAATCATAAATACACAAATAAAAATATTACCACTGAAACAAAGTTTGCCCTTAAGTAAAAGCAAATATTTCACTTTATCTAAATCTCTTCTTCCCCAGAAATGTCATTTCATGTAAAATTTTGCATCTTGTTTTTTCTTCTATCTTAATTTGCAGTAAAATACATTTTCATTATCTCAGTATTTTTCAAAAGAAAGAAATTTCATATCCTGGTCATCTGGTACTAGATAGTTTTTCAGGCAAATCATAAGAATTAATCGATACTGCATCATTAGTAAATTTATGACACTCACATGCACACAACATGCTGAAGCAAAATACAAATAAACATGAATCAAAGCAAGTTATTACAGCCACACTGAACATGGATATATTGTCTTTTACTGTCATATTTGTTTTGCTTGCTACAATACATCAATGCAATTTTTATTTCAGATTTCTGAAGGAAGAAAGGCAAAAAGAACAAAAATCCACACTGACAGTACCTCAAAACGAATACATCCCGCTGCTTTTCTTACGAAACAACAACAGCAAGAGATATTCATAAATTCTCAATTGGAAAAGCATTCATTTCCTGCTGTGCTGTTACTACAAATTTATCTTTTGCATCTACCCACTGAAGTGAAGGAAAATTCATACAGAAACCTCATGTAAATAAAACTTCAGAAGGCAGAAAGCAACATCAAAACACTCTCACGAACATTTGGTCATTGACCTTTGTGTTCATGTTAATGAAAAGAAAGTATTTACAGTCAAAATACAACAGAACATAAAGGGCTACAAATAAACGCATCATTCACCCATGAGACATGTTTTCCGTAACCGCAGCAGATACCAAATGAAACAACAGAACATAAGCCACTTTGATTAGTTATTCAAATTACCTAAGTGAAGGCTTTTCTTTCTGCAAACTTCATTTTTAATCCACAAATTCTTGAAAAACAGCTGAACAATAAAAAAAGTAAGGTCGACGAACCATAAAAATTTTCACAAAAGAGATGCAAACTCCGCTCCATCAGAAAAAAATACCAGAGGATAAACCATGCAAATTAATTCTGTAATCCTGATTAGAAAAATACGCAGGGCTTTTAATATAGAGCTCAAGAACACCAAAAAGACAACAATCCTTTGCTTTAAGATCTGTTTCTGTTCTTATATTGTGAGAAAGCTGTGAGCAAACAGCTGTGAAATGCCAGAAAAGATGAGAAGATTCATCACCACGTACAATCAGAGAGAAAACTGGGCTCATTTCAAGATTATTTAAAAAAGAAAGGAGGAAAAAAATTTTCAATAAAGCCAAAAACCTTAGAACTTTGTTGGGGAGCAAAGATACATGATTTCAGTTCCTATCTTTTCTACTAATTATCTCACTCTGCAAACCCAACTTCTGCTGAAGCAGGCTGCACAATTTTCTTCTGGGAGCTGTGCACACAGTGACTCCACCACCCCTTTTTGAGACGACACGTATTTGTAGCTTTGCGACTCCACCAGCCACAGAACAGCTTAAGAAACACATTGTTCAGCTGGAGGCACTGCTGTGTTACCCAGCATGACAACTCCAAATCCAAGCCCCCTGCAAGTCCCTAGCTGGGAGGTGTAAGGAGCGGATTTCCTTGCCACCCACCCACCCGCTGTGGTAGGAGGAGGAGTGAGACAGAGCGATGTTGCACTCTCCAGATAGCAAACCACCCGGACACAGTTCAGATGTTTATCCAGCAGTTTAAGCAAGATTTCCTTGAATTATAGTGGAAAATGGGCTAGATGGCCAGAGCCAGAAGGTGGGCTCAGTCAACCACTGCACCTCAGCAGCTCTTCCCAGCACGGACCAAGGGCAAGTAAGGACTGAGCGAGGGTATCTGATGCTGTGCGACGATACTCTCTGCTGCTGTGTGCAAGTGAGCATCCCGAGCATACCATGTGTGTCTCCTAAGTCCCTTACCATTCTATTTCTGCTTTTGCAGAAAATGAGCCTTCTGTATGCTGTGGTACTTATGAATGGAGCTCTCTCTGATTAAGGGCACGTTTTGTTTTGTTTTCTTCTTTTTTTAATAATCTGTTTTTTCAAACCAACTTCATAGTCACTGCATTTAAAATGGTGGGGTTTTCTCTGTTGCACAGGAAATATTTTTAGTTGGAAGCTTTATTGTGCAAGCTGTCCAGCAGTCTGACAAAAGCTAAATTCCAGCTTATGGCTGAAAACCGTAGGAAAAATTCCAAAGCCTTTACAAATTATACAAATGAGACTTTAATCCCAGCTGGCCTCACTAACAGGGGCTCTACATCTGGGCACACATATAAATGTACTTTTCATATGTATTTTCAGTTATTTGAATAATGAAAAATAGAAAAAAAACCCCTCTATTTTTGTAAATACTTGTATCACAATAATAAAAGCCAAACAGTCCTGCAAGCACAGATTAGCCAGACTGTCAAGAGAAATACAGCTGTTTTTCAAAACCGGTCCTGCTCAGAGCTTTTGGGTTAAACTGATCTGATGTCCAGAAGAGGATCCAGTTCTCTAACAAGCAGAAAGCTTCAAAGCCATGCAATCCTCCTGCCTTCTCCAGGGCAAGCTTATTCTCATCTGCACAAGGCGGGGGGTATCCTCACAGGGCTACCCAGTTGTGATAAGATGCATGTTTGCGTGATACCATCAAGTCTGAAGAAAAGCAATCAAGAAAAAAGGAAGGAACTAGAGAAAAGAGTCTATGAATATGAGGGGTGACAACAGGAAGAGCTGCAAAGCTACCTAGTCATGCACATGGAGATGATAGCGTGCAATGGGTCTTTGAGTCCCTTAGTGCTGGCTGGCAACTGCTGGCAGTGAGCGGAGTGCAAACATCACAGCTCTTCTCAGCTACATCCACAATGCTCATCTGAGAAGAGCTCCTACTTCTCTCAGGAAAGAAATGCATGCTGAGGATTTTTGAATTCCTGTTAAACTGGGATGAAAATATGGTAGCCAAATGATGGATGTTACTTGACTGAAATGTCTCCTCCTGCCCTGCTTTAACTACACGAGGTATCACTAGCACAGTTTTTCACATTTGGTTAAGGCAAACCCACAGAGGCAATTATCTAAGAATAAGGAAATCAAGTTCCATCTAAAATTTTTTTCCAACTCTGCTGCTTAGGCCCTTGGTGAATAAAGAGATTTAATGCAGATCCTCTGCATACAAACACTCTTGTAGTTTCACGTGACAGTGGCAGAGAAGGTCCCATTGCAAGAACAGGAGGCATCTTTACTCAGGTACTCGGGCATCCCCTCCTGTGTGTGGTGACCACAGGGAGAGATGGGGCCAACAGAAGCTATTTGTCATTTCTGAGACATTGCTTACTCTCACCTCTCACCAAAGGGTATCCTCTCAATGAAGGTCTCCTCTCAAACAAACTCCTCCCATAAAGAAGAGAAACTTGACGGAATTTTGGGGAAGCAATCCTAGCTACTAGGATTTCCAGTTGAGCAGGCTGGTTGTACTGTGAACTGCCAGCTGCTAATATGGCTCATGGTGCAGGCTGCCAAATGGCTGCTGAGTCCCAGTGGATCAGAGACAGAGGGGAGGGTGTGTCTGCCTACCCTTCTGTGCATCTAATGCGGATGCCTTAAAGAACAAATTAAAATGTTCTTTCTCTCTGCACATACAGAGTACTTCTGTCAGAGGGGTGTAAGTAACTCTCATGCTGCCCCTGCCCCTTTTTCTTGCTATTCTTTTCTCTCCATTCTGCATTTTCTTTTGGCAAACATGGAGGTGGGATAAATGATTCTCTTGCATTGCTGAAGACAAATATGGAGAGTACTGGGACAGGCGGGCAAAAGGCAGTGCATCAAGAACATCTTCACTGTTTGTGCTGCTCCATTAATGTACTGACCTCCTTTGAGGTGGTCAGACTACAACGAATCACCAGTCCTTGTCCAGCAGATCCAGGGATATGAAAAAGCCTATTATATATAATGGTAAAATGATGAACTTTCTTTCAAAAATGCTCTCCTTTTCTTCAGAAGTTCATTTTTGAAAAGGAGTAGAAACCCCAGGGGTAGAAACAGCAGGGAAGGAGAGAAACCAAACAAAAACCAGACATCCCCTCCTCCACTTGAGTTTCAAGATGGAAAAGAAAACAAAAATCATTCTTTGCTCCCAGTCCCCAAAAGTAAGAGGTTGTAGCAATATAAATCATTAAGAGTATCCCATTACTTTCAGCATAGTAAGGAAAATAATAAAAGGATCTACGTTCACGGACATGACTCCTAGGATGAATCATACCCTGAATAATGACAGCTTAGTACTGCTGCTTTAAAATATTTGGGTTTTATACATCTAATCCATCTACAATATTAGTTAAATAAGATAACCTGAGATGATAATATTAAATACTCCACAAGCTGCAACAATGGGATTACTTACTGAGAGTACCTAAAATAAAATCACAGGTAGTGAAAAGAGATTTTCCAGAAAAAGTCCAGAAACAGAGTTAAAAGCAGGAATTTCTTTAATAAATAGTAACAGAAGTAATTTTCAGATTGGAGTCAACTTCCAAATCGTGTGATACAACCTATGATCCAACCCCTAATTTTTTGACAGATTAACTCTTCAAGGGGGAAAGTGCCATAATTATATAGTAAGTAAAGCAGTCAATAAAACTATTTTACATATATCCTATTTCATGCTTCATTTTTATACAGACTTTTAATACTCTTTACAGTCAGTAAGTATATGACATATCACAGTTATTTAAAACTTACTAGGTCATTGACAATAATGCCATTACCTTAAAGCATTTAAGATCTTTGAAAGGAAGCTGACTAAAATCTCAGCAAGTAAATAAAAGAAATGGCCAAATAGCCTTTAAATCCATTTTATGAGTGAAAAACTTATGCACCAAAATACTTGCTTCCAGATACTTTGGAAATCTAGCATGTTGAGAAAGAAATTCAGTTACCTTGACTCTAAAGCCTGTGTTTTCAACTCAAGTCGACCCCTCTCCCCTTCTGAGGCATTAAACATTTGTCTTAAAGCTCTGTTTTCATATCTGCAATTTGTTCAAATTAAATATTTTCGATTAAATACTTGTGTTGAAGAGAAAAGGAAGCCAACATTCTCAAAATCTTTACGCATGAAGAACTGTGAGCAAGATCAAAGGGTTGAATAAAGCAGTGTGACAATGCATGCAATCCTTTTCCAAATCCACTAGACAAGCAGCGTATCTGAACTTGGAAACAGCCTGTAAGCCAAGGATTTTGCAGATTGTTTTGGTAAGATATATGGGAAGAATTATAAATGGCTGAATACATAATGACAGATGCAAATCTTGAAAAGTGATCATCTGCATTAAGCCTGTTTAGCACTGCTTCTACTACAACAGCTACGGTGCTTTGCTCAGAAATGCATCACCGAAATAAGACATTCACATTTCACAACCAATAAGCCACAAACACACATCATGTATCTCAGCCAGCTTCTGCCATACAAATTCCTTTGTGCAAGCCTGCACTCCCTGTGGCCCAAACACCAGCTTTATTCTCAGAGGATTTGGGATGACACAGGAACCTACATGCCCATACCTACAGGCTTCTTCACAGCTTCTCATGCTGCCTCATTCAGAAAGACCATCGTTGCTCGAGAGTGCAATTATCAACAGGGCAACATCTTTTAGAAATATTTTTGGCCAGTTTGATCAAAAATACTCCACATTTACTGAGACATCACAGTAGCAGGAGTCAGGTTAGCCTAGCTGACTGCTTTTAGTTATATTTCCTGTGTTTTATAAACAAGATCATCACTCCAAGTTTGGGCTTACTGAAAGTGACTGAAACCTAGGCTAATTGAAAGGTCCATACAGGAGAAGATTGCAGAAGAAAAGGGAATTGCTTCCTCCCCTGATATCACCCCTCAGATACAGTGTCACCTCCGAATCCATCTGTAGCATGTTATTTTGGGTAAAAGCTTTCATAACAGTCTTCGATCTTGTTAGAGAATAAAACATGCACAAATTGCTGTATATCCTTGTCAGCCAGATACATCTGCCACTGTACCAGTAAAAACTTACTTGGAAAATTGACATCAGGGCTCTGATTTAACTTTCACATTAACACGCAAATTCAGGACAAATCAGCCACTGTATGCCATTCGTCAGTACATGGGGCTATGAGAATACCAAGACCACCAAGAAAAAGCAGCTGATGGCACGAACACTATCATATCGGGCCATACAGCAGAGAAAGGGACTGGAATATTCGCCTCCACTCCAAACAATCAAACTTTATTAGATGGCCATATGTATGCCACAAGGCACAGGGAGGGAGCGTATAGCCACACAGCACAACACATGTGCATTTGTTGTGCAGTACCATAGGATTGTAGTAGGTCTATATATGCTGCTTTGGAGCTATAGAAGTCTCGCATTCAAGACTCCTCTGCTTGCCAAGTCAACCTACTACAATCATTACCACAACACTTCAGTTGGGTTATTTTACCATTATTTTATTTATTATTATTTACCAAATTACCCATCACTCAGAGTCTGCACTTACTGGTTACTTTGCACAATGATGAAACTTAATTGGTAGAGGACCACGTTTCTTCATGGGAAACATCATTTCTGTTCACCAAACCTCTGACAGCAAGGGAGCAATATGTTGCTGCCTTTGGAATTGAGTCACTTCAGTAGGAGGACAGAGAGGATGAAGAGAATATTGAAAGCTTTTTTCAACATTAAGTCTTCAAACACATCATAGCCCAATTTGTAAGGACGCCAGCCACTCCTTTTGGCAGACTGCATGATGTCTTGTTGTATTCTACAGCCAATTTGTTGACTCTAATTAGTAATTTCGGAAGAGAGTAAGAAGAAAAGAGGAATAAAAAAATAAAGAGTTCACCATGCCAGTTACTACAGTGGGACACACCCCCTTTCATTATTATTACTATGTTTTTTTAATGTAGCTGAACATAGGTTGCATCCTGCTGTTTCTTCAAACCAGCCATGGGTGTGAGTAGCTCCATATTATATTCGAATCTGGCTGGGTAAACACCTGGTCTCTTTTCTGTGTAAATGTCACTTGTGACTTCCTGGGTGAGCTCCAATGTGCAACCTAGTAGGTGAAACCAGGTGTCAAGGAAGAGCACCCCCCCACCCCCCCACCCCCCCCGCCTTTTTTTTCCTTACTATCTCTCACACTTCATGTTTCAACTTAATAGCAAAAACCTGGGCCTCTCAAAATTATTCAGTTGCAAAAAGCACTAGGAGAACACTACCATGCATAAGCCAGCTATTCATTGTGGCTTAAAACACAGATCAAATCCAAGTTCAGCAAGTTTCGCGGTATTTGGTTTGCTCCTCTAAAAAATCCTCATGTTGTAGGACTTTTCAGCTTTTTTTCTAGCAACAAATGAAACAAACTGTTGATGGCAACACACTAAATAACCATGAAAGATACTCACACAGCCATTATATTCTCTCACATGAACCACCAGATTCATGTCACTGTTCTCTGACATGAACCACCAAAGTATTTACATGATATAGCTCTAGGATCCCATGGATTTTGACAAACTGATCTTTTAAAGTTAAAAATTAAAAGGCAAAAGAGAAAAGACTGTGATGATCAAGCAAAGAAAAGACAAGAAGTGCATCAATATATTTTTTTCATTGTACTCAGGCCTCCTTCAGGGATCGTCAGGCAAAAAGTCCCAGCAGCAGGTGTAATTTTTCTGGAGTTTGCTACACACTAGCCATAAGCTTTTCCTTTGCAAACAGATCTTTTGGGCCCTTTTGCCCAATTTCTCCTACTTGGAGAAATTAATTTTTCTCACAGCTGGAAAACTGATAGTTCATCACCTCTCTTCAGCTAGATGCATGGACTCGCACTGCCTGCAGAGGGCCTGTTTTGGCTGACAGGGAAGAAGCAGCCAAGTCATGTAAGGTCCTCAGCTGCCTTTTACTTCAATGAAATGAACTTTCAGTTTGTGGCTGTGACTCTCCCCTGAGGCTTTCCCCAAGCCCTGCCCACCTGGGCTCAGGCATTTCACTGCAGGAGCAGCAGCCAGCTCCCTGCTCTCTCACGGTTCCGTGGATGCTCCTGCCTCCCTTTGAGTGTTCAGATGATCTGGGTACCACTTCCCATCATGAGCTATGGCTACGAGCCATGGTATCAAGGAAAAGCAGCCTCCCTTCTCCTGTATGTATCACAGCTAGCACGTGCCTCATATGAGATAATGCAAAAGGAAGTCTTCTTTCAGATGTTTTTTGAAGGACATTTTCCAACCTCTGTTCCCTTTACAGATGATGGGGGTGTGGGGTGGCAATCGCAGAAGTATGAATCAATGCACCTAAGACACTTTGGTATGAACATCCATCCTGAAAGAGTTTCTGATCCACTTCACCATGGTTGATACCGACATCTACACTTTCCCCAACGTCCTTCAAATCCTTCTTCTTTGCTGTCTTCACTGTCTAATGCCACACTACTCTGACACGTGCAAAAACACAAATGGAATAACTCTCCCTGCTTCCACCACTGCCTTTCCTCTTTCGTCAAAACTCATGGGTTTTGTTTTTGGGAAAGACTGCTGTTATCACAGTTTTTGTTGGTGGCTGAGTACAGAGCACTTCAGCGGCACAAGTGGCTATAAGACACACACCCATGCTGAAGCAATTTTTCAGAATTTCTTTCTCAACAAAATCAAGTATATCTTAAAGAGCTGCCTTTAACAGAAAAGGAGAATGAGCTGAAAACTTGCAATGGCTTTGCTGAAAATTGCCATTAAAATGTCACAAAGAGCCATAAGACTGTTCACAGCGCACTGATGAGCATGTTAAAAACCACAGAGAATGGAAAAGTAATAAGAAGTTTAATAATACTCTTTATAGTAACATTTCAAATTAACATTTTGAAAATATTGTACATTCCTAGTGAGAGATAACATTTGATTTTGAAACACTAACTCAGGACAGTTAGCCATGAATATCTGGCTGTTAAGTCATTTGTATCTCTTTCAGGAAGAAAGAGCTCCCAAGGGGCAAGATATTTATATCAAAACATTCAAATTTACATGAACACAGTAGGATTAGATACAGAACACTCACAAATCTTGAGCAATTAAAAAGGCTATAGAATTACTGTGTGCAGGGTTTCTCTCTTTTCTCCTAAATTTCCCCTTCACTTTCTCCTCATAATTCTGTTAGGGCAACAGCTCACTGGCATGCAGTGGCACTTCAGCTAGCACATCCACTGGTAATGGCAGCTGCAACCCTTGGGCCAGCTCACAGATTTTTGGCATGCTCAGAAGGTGTTTGGCAGTGGCTGACTGGCATACAGCAACTAGGCAGTGATCAGATGGTCTCTCTACACAGGCAGACTGTCCATTTCGGCCATCAAGTCTAGACTCGAGTCCAATATGTGCAACAGCTCTCACTGAGCCTGCCAGCCAAACAGGTTATGAACACTGCAAGAGTTGTGGTCTTGTGGTGGGTAGAAGATAGGGAGCACAAGGCAGTATCAGAGGTATAAACATAGGGAAGAGTGATAGATGCAACTCAAACTGGATTGCTTTTGCTTGTTGTGCATCCCTGCTCTAAAAGATTTAGGGCAAACCAAGCTGTACGTTTTTACTATTTGTCAGTGTCACCACAAGCTACTGCAATGTATTAGAGGTATTGCAAAAGACAGGTATATAACAAGAATCCCTTCCCTAAGGGAGAAAGCACAGTGAGTGTCACTAATAATCACCTAAGTCTTGGAAATTTTGCATGCCTCTATGTGCCTGTTCTAAAAGCTTTGGTGCTATGTAAAAAACCTTAGCTTTGCTTTGGAGATAACAAAGAAAATGGGTTCATTGTGCAAACAAGAAACAAATCTAAAAGTTTCACTTGACGAGTAAAGAAATCCACTTTGAGACTCAGATCTGCATTATTTTCTGTACATTCTGGGATTTCCTTAAAGGCCTGACTAATGTTGATGCTTCCACGTGGACCTGGTTCCAGTCCTGACAGCAAGACCAACATGCTCTCACTGATGGGCAGGTGTTATGGGAAAACTGTAATACAGCTTCTGGAGATGAATTGTCAGAGTAGCGAGAAAAGTGGTTTGGGTTCACCTGTGCTCCACTTCCTCCACCTTCTCACCATCCTTGTTCTAGTTATTTTGCAGTCCAGCTCAGAAAAGGGTGTCCAAAAATCCCAGATACTCCCTCAAAAGAAAATGCCCATTGGAAGTCTCATTTCTGTGCATTACACCCACTATGCCATATTCACATCAACACTTTAGCCCACCAACACCCCAAGCCTAGCAAACCCTAGTATAATTAAATGCCGCCTCCCACCTTGGCTTCAACAGCTGATCCTTCTGTGTCTGCCTGGCTCTTGCTTTGCATTTACTGATACTCTTCTTACCTATCAAATTTCAAAGAAAATTAAAACCCGCAAAGATTACCTGATTGCAAAAAGTCTTCTCCACTTCAGGACCCATTTACATATTTCCACCTAAGACTTAAGGTCTCGAACAATCCTCAGCAGCTTGCTGTTGACACTTGGTATGCTGGCACAAGAGTTAACTGAGAGTAGCCAAGAAAACCAGCCACCTACTGCCCACATCAGACTGCCTAAAGCGCCTGCTGGAACAGAATGTCCCCCCCCTGTCAGTATGTTGGTAGCGATCCTCAGAAATGCAGGGGGGGGGAAAAATAATCTAGTGCATGTAGCAAAGAACAAAATAAGATTTTATGTAAGTGTATTTTAACAGTGCACTGAGTGGTCAGGAAAGCCAAAAGGGTAAAAAGCCACTGAAAACTTCTTCCTCATTCTTTTGAGAGAAAGGTGAATTGACTGCACTTGGTACAGCACTGAATCGGCCAACTAGAACATGTTTGAGACATTATACAATTTGCAGATTTATGTGAATTAAGGTATTTCAGTAGAACTAGTGTCTTTGCAAAGCTCTTTACATGTATGTAAGTTACATATAGGTTTATACTCTTCATTCTATATTAACATCTTTGTTAGCACTGACACTATTTCAAATTTGTCTTGGTGTTATTATGATCAGAACTGGATTCCTGGAACTGCACAATTTTCGCTGCAAGAAGATGCTGCCGTAGGTGTAAAATTCACTTAGACTTTTATTGGAGTCTTCGATGAGTAATAATGCACAGAAAGCTGTTGCATAGGAAGGGAAAAATGACCACCAAATCACAAATTCCAAAGGCTGCCAGTAATGCAAGTCCCAGAGAGGGGCTTTCTCCAGAAAACATGTTGAAATCTATGTTGGGTGGCAGCAACTACTTAGAAAGGCACTTAGACCTTCAATGGAGGTACATGGCTATTATTACTTGTTATAGTAATATCAGTAACTCAGAAATAAGGTTGATGGCTATCCCTAGCTTTCAGTTCAAGATCTAATGAATTCTTTATCATTTAGCACATCACTTTCGTTTATACTATGAGAAACATCCATTTACAAAGTCTCCGCTAACAGTAACGCTGTTTTTCAACTTCAGAAGAAGACAGGCAACATGAACATTGGTGTTTGACGATGACTTCTGTTTCAAATGAAGTTGCCTTTGTACCAAAGTGATGATGCTTATTCTCCCTTGGCCTCAGGTGCACCAATTCTCCTCCCTTTTAGCCTCAGGCTTGCCCATTCTTCTCTTTTGCTCCCTTTCTTTTTTACAACCACTAGACCCGAGTTCCCCTGAGGACTCTAGTTACCTGCCAGCCGTATACAGAAAGAGCTGCCACCTGAGTAACTGGACGCCTCACTGCGAGAAGCACATTAGCCCAGGGCCTGCAGAAGCCGTGATATCTCTGACTTCAGGAAAACTCACCCACTAAGCACGGTTGATGCACAGCCCCTGGAAGCCCAGGATCACTGATGCTCAGGCACCCTCAGTGCTGCTGATGGACCAGCCATCCCAAACCAAGGCAAAACACCAGCAGGCGTGCAAATTCCACCAGGAAAAAAACCAGAAGTGCTCCAGTGGGTATTTTCTGCCCCTTAATAAACACTCCCCAGACCTGGAGCACCACGCAGAGACAACACAAACAACAGGTTCTTCCTTTTTACTATGCTCATGCTGTCCATTGAGTGGGCATAACTTAAGCCTGTGTTATTTCAGATACAAAATCTGGTGGCTCAGTGTGGCCAGCAGGCTTTCAGCTGTAGTATTTAAACATTGATATTGTTGTTTGTGCAGGACTTCCTATAGAAACCAAAAATATAAACACATTCATGCACAGAGCATAGAGGTAAATTTTGCAATACAGGGCATCAGACAGAAGCTGAATTCTCCAAGAGCCAGAGCTCCCATAAAGTAATGAGAGAGGAGAAATTCTGGGTTACAAATGCTGCTGCGCTGAGCACTGTGGAGTACAGCACGGGTACACTGCCTAATTTCTAGGCAAAGCATCAGATAAATCAACTGCATGCTTTCTTGAGCCTCCAAGACATACAGAGTCCTTCAGCAGCATCAACACAACCGGTCCCAAATGGCCTGATTGTTTAGGATCCACACCTAAATCCTACAGAAATACTTAAAGGACAGAGATCTTAAAAGGTAAAAACTATCTGGGCTTAAATTCACCAGTGTCCTCAAGCCATGATGCACAAAAAGAGCCAAATTTGGGGGAAATGGACCCCAACTCCTCTGTAACTACTGACCAAAACCAGGGGGAAAAGGGTTTTCTATGAGATTAGAAATGTCAGCAAAGGTGGGAAACCCACCCTGGCAGGGCATGCTTCACCTCAGTTTCTTAACTTGTGCATTGACATGCACAAGTACTTTTGTTCTAACACTGCTGATGTAATAGATTCGTAAGTGTGTTGTCATGAAGATGAAAGAGGGATGGAGATGTTGCTCACATCCACACACCTGTGCTAAACAGGACAAGACATTGTCAACTACAGCAGCACCGCAGGTCATTATTACACAGGGAGAAGGAAACCCACGTTCCTTCCATCTATTACTCCTTCCTCCATCTATTACCGAGTAATCCAGCTTTTGCCAAAAAAAGTGTCACAGCAGGTGCTAACAGAGGGAAGTAGCAGAGAAGCTTGTACCCATGTGTGACCCTCTGGCTTGCAAACATTGTGTCACCTCTGTGGGAGCCTGGCCAAGTCATTCACCAGCTCTATATTACTGCTGGCGTAGCAGGGGAAGGAAGGGGCAGACAAGCAAATCCACTAAAAATGAGTCAAACAGTCTTTATCAAATGACTCAGAATAACAAGTGAGTAACAGGGATTATGAAAGTACAGACACTGTTGCATGAGGCCATTCATATGACTTGTGTTCCCCAGTGACGCAAGAAGCAAATGAACTGAGGACTATTGACAATGTACGATACTTATCTTGCTGCCTGCAATACAATTTAGAGGATGCTTCCAGAGGTAGGCTGAGCCAGAGATAAAAAGTGACATGAGACAGCTGGGAAAGAAAGAGAAACAGACTAAGTTGATTTTTTTTTCCACTTTTTTCCCCCAAGAGAAATGGAAACAAACTGATTGCTAAAGGCTTATCAAATGGGGCTCATCCTTCTAGTGCCAGTGCTTATTCCCCTGGAGAACCAGAGATGTTTTCTGCATAACTAAGGCTGTCTGGAAGCATAGCTCCTCAAAGCCACACATGCATCATCCAACACTATGGGCATCTTTCTCCACTGGCCACACATGGGCTGCCATCACCATCAACTGAAACCCAGGCCAGTACTTTGCACAGACCCCAAGGTAACTACAGAAGCCTGAATTGGTATTATTCCTCCTAATAGTCCAGCAGCTAAATAGGATGAAGTCCTAGGCTCTGTCACCAGGATTTAGGGGCTGTTTGACATCCCAGAACATCAGTCAGTCTCTATGCCAGGAGAACACTAACAATGACAATGCCCAAGGCTTTTGCAGCACTTTTTGATTTGCAGATCCAGCAGCTTGCTGTGCAAGTGTCCAAATCTTACCTCCATTTAACACACGGGATAAAAGCGTGTTAAGTAGAGAGAGGACTGTTTCAGTGGTACTTAAAATCTCTTGTGCATGGGGCACACAAGTGAAACAGTCACTCACTGGTCATGTCAAAAGAGTAAAGTCACCACAAACCCTCAGGATTTCAATATGTGTCAGCTGTCTGTCCACTTGCCTTGCATTTCTCATGTCTGACAAAACCAGGTTCCTTCAAAATCATTTATAGTCAAGTGATATGCACACTAAGTGACAAGAGATAAGGAACAAATGATAAAAGTTCAGATTAAAAGATGACCCAGATGACAGACGGGCAATGTTGCCATCTTCCAACATGGAACAGAACAAGCCCTATGAAGAAGCATCATCATCATGCATCACTGGCATACATAAAACCTGTGGTACCTACTTTACCTCTGGATAGAAACCTCTTCAGGAATGGATGGTGCTACTGTCACTGACCTCAATTCTCCATCAGAAGCCAGAAACGAAGGTTTTAAGTGCACGCATTCTCCCAGCTTACTTTGCACAAACTCCTCTGTGGGACAACCCCGGGAAGAATTATGTGTTGAATGTAAGAACTACAATGAACTTCGTGTTACACTGGTAAAATACTGGTAGATTTAGTATTTTATAGTACAAGACAATACTAAATGAATGCCTTAACCTTTCCCCCAAAAGGTAACTTTTTTGATAAAGTTCATGAGCACTTTTAGCCATTAGGGATCTCTTGGTCATTGCTAAAAGCCTACTTAATTAACTCCATTTTGTCTAGCTAAACACCTCCTGTAACTTAGGCATTCTTAATCTCTTCATTGTACTCCAGATAGAAAGGAAACCTAAGATCCAATACACTATTTACTAAAATATTCTTCTCATCTGGCTTCGTATATTTTGATCTAAATTCTTTTTCATAAAATGTTTGTGATTAATTTAATATTTCATGAGTCTAAACAGAGGACATACCGATTTTCTAAGCCACTCTTTCCCCAAAGAGATGCTAGTTTTCATTAAGAAATGATGACAGCTAAAGCAGGGCAAAAGCTATAGCAGCAGCTTGAATGATACTGAAAAGGCAACAAGTATGCCAAGCTTATTAGAAGCATTATTGTAAGAAAGTGAAAAATAACTCTTTCTCTGGCCTAATGACAGAATCACATTTGCTTATAAACTGCAAATCTTAGCGTCCATCTCTGACGTGATCTTAAAAACAGCAACACTCCTCCCTCCCAAAAAACACCCACAGGGTTATCAGACTGACTCAGCAGATGGAGTTTCTAGACCTTGCCTTCTCTTTTAACTGGGGCTAATTAACACATCGTCATCACCACTTCTTTCTTCTTACATTAATTACATAAAAGGTTATGAAATACTGTGATACAAAGGCCACACAAATATCTGAAACAGAATCTGTATTCATTCTCACTTCTCTTTAAATCTTCTTACTGTGATTTGCTTTTGTAGCTAGTATGATTAGTAGCACGAAAATCTCAGCCTCAGCTTTCTCCCTAAAATTGCTTGTTTGCTACAGAATTTGCCTGAGATCTGTCCTACTGCTACCATAATGCTTCCAGTCTGGTTGAGTTACTAAGCTACCATAACTCTGTGGATCAAATAGGATCATTAGCTCTGCAATTTCCGAAGAATGCTAAATCTTGGAAACCAGGCAGGAGAACAGCAGAAATACCTCACCAGTTCCCATGCATGTCTTAAAGTCAATCAACACGTTACAGGTTTCCCACGCTGGATCTATTTAGGAATTACAAATGGGTCTCCTGAACTCACAAGCCCTACATAGCAGGTCAGGATTTCTTATGAATTACTGCACACCTTCTAACAGCACTGTGAAACACCATAGGATCTGTTCAAAAGCTCTTCCAAACTTCATGCAACTTCAGTGCATTTGAAGCAAGGTTCCCAATACAAAAGTGCAGGACTAGCTTTAAGCTCATTTGCTTTGCTTCATGTTTACTTCATTCCTCATGTTTAATCATTTCTATGTCTCTCTAGAAAGATTTATTCTTAGGCATATTTAAAGGGTATTAACCTATGCTTCCAGAAAGCAAATGTGCTCATAAATTGTTTCACAGAACAAAAATCACGGTTGTCAGCTACCAAGTCTTCCTTCTCTGAATTACACTGTAGAGTTCAGTGACCCCTGCAAGCATCCAGCAAAATTGGAAGCTGTTACTAAAGCAATTTTTGCAACCACTTCCTCTACCAAAGCGTTACCAAAAAACCCCAATAACCACCAAAACACCTAAGCCCCAACTTTCTCCTGAGCTATCACCAAGGAAAAGCACTGAAATCACACCACATTGACACAATACTACACAAAATCACAGAAGAATACAAACACATGTAGTAGACTTTCTCTTACCAACACTAGTGTATTGGTTCTCAGACTCAAGAAAAAAGATTGTGAATCCACAAACCATATCCCAGAGCCTTTCAGAGTAAGGCATCAGATCACACTCACTCATCTTTGTCAGTATGATGAGCTCGTATTCTAAGTTGAAATGCCTACAGGCATTAATAATGAGAAAATCTATAGAAAAGTATATACTGGCATAGGAAATGTAGAAACAACCTTTACATAAGCTTTCCTTTGGACAAATTCTACTTTGTATTTGAAAGTATTGTTATATCATTCCCAGACTTCTGAAATGGTCATCTTACATTCCAATTCAATTAGGATGAGGTTTTTAGGTAATACTTTTTAAAATGCAAAAAGCATTTTTCAGGTATTGAAAAAGAATAATTTATCACTACTGTCAAGTGCTTTGGGGTTTCTCTGTTTGTTCAGTTTTTTTCTTACTGAACCTTTCCTCTTCTACCAATTCTTCTGATGCCCTATTTTTACCATGTTACTCCTATGCTATCAGAAAAGTGAAGAAGTGAAGATTTAAAATAAAATTGTTCACGAAGGGCAAATGCCTTTCCAAATCTCCTTGCACTCAGAAATCTGTCTTTGTTGTACAGTTTTCTGCAGTTAGATTCTTGCTTTAAAAGAACAACTGTGATACCTTCTTCATAAAAGGTATATACTGTTCAGTTGTTTTCACAACCATGTTTTGGAGGTAGGTGAAGTAACACCACCATTTCCTACCATAGCTTCTCAGGTTTAACTTTGCTGTTGAAGATCCGTATTTAACCTTTCCAAACTTTTTTTTCTCTCTCTTTCTTTCTGTTTTTAAAACCTTTGAGCAGAAGTTACGTAAACTATAAGCCCTGATCAAATAGTGTCATGAAAAATTCCTTGTGTTTTTTTCAGCGAAACAAAGGCCTTTCCAGTAGCCACTGACTGTTCAGAGACCTGTCACATTTGGCTGTCAGACACACTTCCCATCATGTGCTCCAGACTGGCTTTCTAGGAGACTAATGGACCTTAGTTGCTGTAGCCTTCCCTTTGAAACTCAAACCCTACTTGTAAGCCCTAGCTATTTCAGGCGTACTGTTTTCAATCCCTTTTCAGGACCCAGCAGAATCACACATTTTTCTAGTCTCTGGATGAAGAGTTTGGTAAGTTTGCTAAAAACACAACTTTAGGAGGACTCAAACTCAACTGTTTCACACAGTCAGTTGTCTTTCTAGTGCATTTTGTTCCCATTGAGAGATTCAACCATTTTTCAAATACCTCAATAGCCTGCATCAACATGACTGGGATCACTTTAACTAAGTGCCCTTAGTAGGAACTAGATGGGACCCCAATGATAGACAGCAGCGGCAAATTGTGCATTTACCATTCAGGAGGCAACTGGAGACTTTCTGTCAAATGCAGCGTAACTCAGTGACAACCAGCACTGAGAAACATGAGCCTCCTGTCTTACTGCACAGTGACAGCCAGCACTGAGAAACATGAGTCTCTTGTCTTACTGTACAATGTCATTTCTGAGCAGCTCCATTCAAGTACTGGCCAGACCAGACTGTATTTTTCAGGGTGACCGATTAGAAATGAACCAATGGGGCAGTGTGATGGGACCTGGGCTTTATGGCTGCAAAGGGAAAGATGACACACTGAAAGAAATAATCTTAAATGCTCATACAGATCACCAAGCTCTGAATTAAATCTGTCCAAATAAAAAACCCCACCCCCCTACTCCACCCCCCGCCCCCCCAATAAAAAAAACAAACAAACAAACAAAAAAAAACAACCCAAAACCCCAACCAAAACCCAACCAAAACCAACTCCCCAGAAAGCATCATACTCTAAGGAAAAACGCTGGTCAATGGGAAATAGAATCACAAAAAAGTTAAAGAGAACAAATAGAAATATAAAATTAGTCCCACATATAGTTGGTATGCCTTCATTTAAAACACACTGTTCTGTTTTCATAGCTCTGGAGAAAGGAATCAGAATAGATAAATATGCATAGCCAATGTTATGAAAAGATCAAGATACATTTATGTGAAAGTAAATGAATGAATAAAATGTGCATATACACATGCACAAATAATACCTTCGTACACACAGTGGATACAGATCAGAAACATTTAGAAACTGAAGAGATCCTATCTGGGTGTCTACAGCGATCCAAGTTGCAACAGGCCTATATAAAAGAGACAGTAAGAAGTGGACCAGCTCTTACTTTGCACTGAGGCATAATGAGAATTACTAAAGAGGAGAGTTATGGTACAGAGACAGTAGAATGAGCCAACTTTATCCTCTGAAACAGCTAGGTAAATCCACTGAGATTATCTGTGAAACAGAATGGTAAAAAAACATGTGTCAGACTGAAGAAGTTTTTTGATGAAAAACACAATTAACACATGGAAGGATTTTTTTTTTTTGCTGCAAAGCATAAGCTGCAGCCAGAAGCTCATAAAAAGAGCTGCAGAGGTAATAAGAAGAACCACGCTGACATGAGATACTTGGACTTCAACAAGCCCACAGTCTAGAAACTACAGTGTTTCACAACCTGAAGACCATTAGCTGGCAACAGTACTGTAGGTTGAGTTTGTTGATGTGGTGGTGCTTGGTCCTGGTCTCCTGGAGAGGAGGGGATCCCAGGAAGCCTGGCTGGGGGCAGCGAGCTCCCCAGGGCAGTGCTGAACACCAGCAGAGAGGGAGCCAGATGCCCTGCCAGAAGGCAGCAACCACTTGCCAGGGTGTGGCCAGCTGCCTTTTACATCTCAAGCATAGCAAGAGAATGGGAGATTTTTAGATAAAACTAAAAAGCATAAAAACCCTGGATCTGTTGCAGAGGTTAGTTTGTTCCTAACAGTGTGCACTGGCCTGAGGGCAGGGTAAGAACTGAGCACCACAGCTAAGAAGCAGCACCAGGATTTAGTTTGCTTTTTTAAAAAAAGGATTTTTAAATTGGTTCTTTTTAGTTTTCTGCAGAGTTGGCACATTGACCAAATCCAAGCACTGTAATAATTTCAACTATCCATGTCTCAAGGGGAAACTTTTCATTTAGTTAAGTTGTAGATGATTAACAAATGACAGACTTCAAGGCTGTTTATTCTTTCCTGAGAGAATAATAATTTGTCATTACAGTATTTAATATTTTGTAGGTCAAAGTGGAGGATGGAGAATTCAATAATTGTAGTTAGACATATGTAGCTGCTTTCATTAAAAAGTTAAATCTAATAAAACACAGTAAACCTTTTTTTGTTGTTCTCATTAAAACAATTCATACAAATGTAAAGGCAAAATTGCTGTGTTGATAAACTGAGGGTTGGGGGAAGGGGCAGAAAAACATAGGCTGCATTTAAAGTAGGATGAAGCAGTAGTATTTGACACTTTGGATATTACCAACCAGAACCTCAGCAGGAATAAGCTAGGGTCAATTCAGCGAGTGTGATGAAACTTGCATCAGGAAAGTAGCCTGAATTACATGCAGGCAGCATCAGGCATGAAAAGGCAGCATTACCTCTAATTCTGAACATGGTTTCTTCCAGGGAAGCCCAACTTACATTGCAATGGTGGGAAATACTATTACCACCTTTCGCCAAAGGAAAAACAGGACACAGGGGGCTGAAGTGGATGCATGCAAGATTTTAAAGTCACAAAATTAACAGACCCTGTCTAGCAGCCTGCTATCAGCTCAATCAAGTTGCTTCCTAATAATTTTCATGTTTTATTTTAACTGTGATTTTAATCTAGCTGGGTTCTTTTAATTAAAAAACTAAACCTGAATATCCACAAATCTTTATAATTGGAAAGAGAGAGAATTTTTCCTTGAACAGAACAGCTACTGCTTTACACACATTTCATGGTCAAAGGATAATGGAAAAATTCAAGACTGACTATAATTACTACCATATTTTGTCCAGATTTTTTTATTCTGCCTTGGTGATTGGATGAATGTTACGCTTTTATTGTAAGGGATCCTTATTTTTCTTAATACTTGGACACTGAGAACATGCAATTTTATGGTACTTGTTTCCTGTTCGGGAGCCTTGTATAGCAACAAAGACTTCTGAGCTATGCTTGTGATAAAAATAATTAATTCTCACAGAATTAATTTTTCCTGCATCCAAAGGAAATTAGAAGCTCATTGTTATTTCCTGCTCATCCCGAAACTGCCTGGAAAAAATGAACAAACAAAATCAAAATCCCTCAGTTTACCAAAGGAAAGCTCTTTAGAGGGATCAGAGTGACTAGAAACATAGTGCCTAAAAATATTCTGCCCAGTTATTCTGCCAAAGCAAAGGAAATGTCAGCAGGGTCACTGAGATTGCAAAATGAAAATCCATTTTCATGTCATTCTTTTAGGTATTTCTTACCTTTTCATCTACCTAGCCACATGTTGCAGCTGGAATACAGCTGTCAACACACACTTTATGGTGCAAATGGTAAACACTTGCACTTCTGAATGTGGTGGGAGTTTTGCTGTGGATGGTAACAGTGTAAAATGAGGCCATTAATAGCAATGTCAGATAAAATGGCGCATTTCTGGCTGTCATTAACCTCATCCTAACAGTAACTAACAAAATTACTGAAATGGTTTTGACTGTTAGTTTATGATTAACTTTTCTTACATTGTGAAACAGTCTATTGCAATACATCAAGGCACTATCAAAATGCATTTGTGACTAATCAGTAAGTTATATCACACCTGAGCTCTGTGCAGGAGGGACCTTTGTTTTCTGTATCATTCCCAAACTTAACTGGAACAATGCACCAAAGCTAATTGTATTCTTGGCATCATTGTTCAGTGAGTGCTGGGAAAGTGTTTATTCTCCATTTCTTCAAATTTATTATCCAGCTCTTATAAATGAAATTAACTAACGGGATTTCATCTTGTCAGCTATTGGGAAATGGCTATAATGCTTGAAATGAAATTTCATATCTAGCCAGCTGGGTGGGTTGTTCTCCTACATTTTACACGGTCAGAATGACTGCTCTTCCATGTCTTTTTCTCATTCATATTTTTTAT
>JAVJGI010000050.1:98020948-98065555 GCA_035590275.1 Ibycter americanus
ATCAAGAGGTAAAAGTAGGCATTAATTGTATTTTACTGTATGAACACACACAAAATAGTCTGCTGTATGAATAGACAATGAGCAACTTCTACTATACACAAAAAATTATTCTTGTATTTTTTTACTTGTTTGTATATAGTGAAAAGACTGTTTTATCAGTTGGAGACATACTGCAGAACCCCACTGAAAGCAGAACAGAAAACGTGCTTTAAGTCTGCCATCCTATAAACATTTTGTCCTCGACAAGAATTCACCACTTTACAAAGGTATACAATGGGATATGGCCCTCTACGATTTTACCTATTGAGGCTTGCTGTCGTTCAGTTCTTCTGTGAATGGGACTTCCCTAATAATATGATGATGATCACTGGATAACAGAGGCTGTTACTGGGGAGCTAATCACAACAAGTAACTTTTGAGAGCAACAAGTCATGTAATCACAGGCTTCACCTTCCTCCTGTTGAAACCAGGGCAGGATCAGGGCCAGAGGGCCAGCTCCCTTCCATGGGGAAATGTCAGCACTTGGAACTGGAGACCCTGTAGTCTTTCCCTCTCCTCACTGGCCTTCTTCAGAAATTATACCCAGAAGCCTGCCATGATCTTTAAGGCTCCCTAAGAGTGAAGGCTCAGCAAGGAAAGCTTTATATGGGAAACAGAGGCCAGGTCCAACCACTGCTCAGAAGATGGCGGGGAATGGCACAGCAACAGACATTCGGCAGACCTAGCTACGGACCATTGGGCTGTTATGCTTTCCATGCAGCCAAATGCAAAGGACAAGCTCCTAAATGTCACTCAGTGAGAAAAGAAGAAAGAAGCACGTGGGAAGAAATGCTCAGCACGTGTCAGAGCTGAGCCCCAACGACACCTGCCCACACCCTGCACCACCAGAAACTTCCAAGGCATTTCCAGGGTAAATTCACGCTCATAACTCTCCAAGCAACTGAATCTGTCCTGTTTGTTTGTCATATTACACTGCTTTTTCTTTGCCTCCTACCCTTAGCACTGCGCAACCCCTTTTGTTCTTTACTGCATCACACGTTCCCCTGACAACTCGGACATTCAGAAAGTATGTCAATGCATGCAATTAGAATATCTGAAATCTGGCACATGTGTTACCCAGCATCTGCAGAGCTGCTTGTAAAAGCACAACAAAGACAGCATTTTCAGTTGTACCTGCTGCTATATCCTTGTATTTAGACTGTTGCTTGAGAGAGAGACTGAATACCTAACCACACACATACTGCGTGGAGCTACAAAAAACAGAGCAATACTCTGGTGGGCATGCTAAGTATTATTTTACTAAAAACTTGGGGAGGAGTGTGAGGCAGAAGTCCCTGGCTGGCAGGTTGTTCCAAACTCCCATACCTTACTGTGGCTCTCACCCAGCACACCCGAAGATTCATACGGATGAACAAGCGGACCCTGTGTCCCTTCAGGAAGTCCCTCCACCGCTAACCCAGGCATACAAAGATACGGCAGGTTTCTTGGTCTCTCCCTCAGCGTTCCCTTCTTGCTGCACACTCTCCAGCAGTTCACGTATATCTTTCCATTACAAAGGCCTTCCCTTCTAATTGCAGAAGCGTTAGCAAGGGTGGGAGAAATTTTTCATTAGCATCCTTGCCAAGAAGGGAGTCTGGTCAGAATTGTTTTCCCAAACCGGATATCAAGGGAGGAAACTCCTCAGAAATTTTTATTGTTGTAAGAGCTGGGATCCCAGGGCTAGGGTCTCTTTAACACCAAGAAATCTTTGCTGCTACTTTTTCTACTGACAGGCAGAGCTATGTTGTCTGTTGCCTCCAGAATTACAAATAACTACCAGTTATTCACAGCCTTATTTTCTATGAGCAGTACAGAGAGAGACTGATGGGCACAGACAGTAGATAATCTCCATAAGCACAGGCAGCAGAGATGGGAACAATTCAGCAGCAACAATGAGCTCAAGGTACAGTCTCTAATGGCATGCCCTGTACCAGTTTTAATCGATTATACATGCGAGAAACACATAACATCCTTTAAAGCTGTGTTTACAGAAGACCAGGAATACATTTCACAGTGACCCAAAACAGTTCATTACTTGAATATGCCTAACTTCTTTTTTTGCTGTCCATCCTACAACAAAAATAAATATCCAAAATTTTGAAGCTGCTGTAGCTGGCAAGACAGAACATAGAAGACAGAATTATCCTTCCATTACCCATGCTTAAGTATATGCAGTGTAATAATGTTTCAGCTTCTGCTCACTTCAGAAGTTATGATTCCCCCCCACCCCGCTCCCAGGTTAGTGGGATAACATACCACTGCTCTATCATCACAACACAGATGCTGTGATGCATCTGGTAAGACTTCATGTTGACGCTTGTAAACCCCGTGTTATGACTGCAGCAGTAGAAAACAGTGTTTAATGTTAATGCTGCTTTCCTGGAATACAGTTAAAAGGCATTAAGAGAGAACATCTCTACGAGCACTACAGAATATTTGTCAAAACACTGTCAAGACCAAAAAATATACGTAATGCTGAAGGAAATGTGTACTACCTCGGTTACAGAGTACACTATGGATCATCAAAGCAGATTGTTAAATTCATCAGTAGTTTACTTTGCATCAGCGAGCTCTCAGCATATCTATCTGTCCAAGGAAACTACTGCTATCATTGTGTCCACTTCCTTATGTGGCCCCACAGCACTGCATTGCTTGGGATTTCAGCAGTGCCAGTAAACATTGACTAAACACTTGTATCCACTCACAAATTTAAGAAGTAATACTATTTTATTCATGTAAGCCTCTCCATTGCCAAACTTCTTTTTTTTAAGTCTGCATGTTGGGACTAAGCTGTTTAAAAGCATCTTTTAAAGTCATTATAAATGTAAAGATAAATCAAAACATATTTAGGAAAAACAAAGCTCCCCCTAGCTAATCCAGACAAATACTGTGCAGAGATACATTTGTCACAAGTTGAATAACCTGCAACTTAAAATTTTTGTCATGTTCGCTACATCTCAGCATCCAATATTGAAAGGCACTCCCAATCCTATGATTAAATCACACACTAATGTTATGAACTGAAAGAACTGCATCGCAAGGACAGCGATGCACAACACAAGGAATGAAGTCATCTTATTGTATTATCATGCATGACAAAGATATGGGTATCATGATTACAAATGATAAGAAATAAAGCAATAAGCAGATTTACCTGGAGTAGTGACTGTGTTCTATTCCTGATCTGTTTCATACTCCTTTCAGGATAAACATCCCTAAAGTATATCTCCCACTTTGCACTAATATTTTATTCACAACATACGTGTTCTTCATTATTAAGTGAAGAACTGTAAGGTTTTCAGATGGAAGGCAGAGAGTAGGGGGAACAGAAATCCCCCCATTCCCAGCTCTCACAACTGAACTCTTATGATGCAGGTGGACAGAGGGATTCTGCTGAAGGGAAGGCGCAGCATATGCAGCTCCTCTCAGCAGCGCTTCTCTCCCCAGAAAATGCAGCTCGCTCGCGGTGGAACAGCCTGCAGTAGAATAACAAGAGAATTTCTCAAGTGCTAGTGTAAGCGAAGGAGGGGGTGTGAAGGAAAGCAAGGAAAGAAAATGCTCAGGAAGCTGCTTCTCTCTTCGGCTAAGGCATGCTGCATGTCCATTTTCTACTGGGGTCTTGTGAGGATAGGTACACCACAGATTTCAAGGCTCTGAGATTCTATGTGAGATCTAACACAGACAGTTGGCTAAAATAACCAAGGTTAGCACATGCAAAATATTAAGTTTCCAATAGCAACATCAACACGTCCCTGTTGTAGCTCCCATAATGTGATGTACATTTTGAGACAAACAGCAATATTGTATGAGATAACATTGTTGGCCTGAAGTGCGGCTGCAAAATCAGTCTTGCTCTACTACCCCTCCTCAAGACTCATTTACCACTTTTTAAATTTTGTTTGAATTTACAGATACCATGTTCCCCACTGTATTCTTTAATATTTTCTCTCCGTTGATGGTGAACAAACAACTAAGACATTAACACTTCCAGGTGCTTAGATATCTCAGTTTACAGCCCATTCCTTGATGGTAACTTAAGTGACCATACAGATGAAAAAAATATTTTGCATGTACAAACTGCCAGAAAATCTACACAGTACATGTACTAGAAATAAAGAGAAAATCAGACTTTTTTCGGATGTGTGCAAGGCTTATCCAGCCATCATGTAACCGAAGTGTAAAAGACCTGCTGAGCCTCACATTGTGCATAAAGGCTACTGATCTGGCATCCCTTCCTGCAGCCCCCTGCCAGCTCCCGCAGCTGAGCTGACTTCCAGTGTGCAGCGCTGGTGCTTCCCTCCAGCCCTGCACTGCTTCCCTGGGGCTGAATCCTAGGCACCCCCGACATGTAATCTCACAGTTACCCCCAGCACGTGACTGGGAATGGCACCTTTTGCATTAAACAAGAGCTGAATGTTTGCTCTCATACAGGTATTGCTAACAGATGGCAGATTTTTTAAGGGAGCTAACTCTTGCATTACTACAGCCTCTTGTCCTTGCTGACTTACCAGGTCTAAGCGATATGAACCCGGTTCTCACTTACCCACCATTTTAAAACAATATTATTTACAATTAGGTGTTTTAAAAAAGCATTGTTCTGTTAATAGTATTCACGATGATATAGTAATGACTACACTTCGTAATCTAGTAATAATAGCTCAGATAAGTTTCTCTTGGGGAGAATTTTCATTCCCATATGGTTTATATATGCTAATTCCTATGCAAATTAAGAACCCACTGACATATCCTATTATAATACTTGTCCATTTTGTACATGTATTTGGTGAAATCATTGCACTCATATTATGCTTTGGAAGAAGCACACAACCCAGTCTGTATTGTTACTACAAGAGATGAGATACGGATCCATCATGAGAGTGTATCCTCCACTCTGGGAGGCGAGTGTTCACTATCACTAAAATGGCATGGACAGTGGGTGGCAGCAGGTTATAATTTCTTTCCTGTGTTATGTAATTAGCACTGTCAATCCCAGCCTTTCAAAAACTCAGAGTTTAAGAAATAGAACAAACTGATGAATTTTTATTTATTGCTTCAATATTCTAGTCTTTCAGATTCATATTTTCTGTTCTAAAGAGCCAAGCATCACAACTATATTTAAAAGGGAAGCCTGAGCTTTCCCATCACTGTGGAAACTGAAGCTTTAAGGGAAAGGGAAATCACAGCAAGACCCATAATAAAATCATGACTGCCAGCAGCCTCACACAGCATTTAAAGAAGAAACCCCTTAACAACATGATGTTGTCAACTAAACACAAACTGCTGGCAACTAACGAGGAAGAACCAGCAAGTAATGCAAGCTAGATCGTGAGTGCCATGTTAGTGTACAACAGAGCGCAGCTGGCACATTTCTGGATGGGAAAGGGGATCGTGCTTGCAAGGGGAGGGAGACAAAAATGGCAGCCCAGTAGGCAGTGCCATCCATATTGCACCGACAGTGCCTGCTCAGGTGATAGCTGTGTCAAAAAAGCAACTGCAATTGCTGAAAAGCTTTCAAAAGAAGAGCACTCCCTCAAGGCTGAATGCAGAGGCATCTAGCAAGTCAGGATTGGGAAAGCCATGAGCTCATGGCATTTACATGCCACTTACCTTTCCAACAGCTAGTTTACAGTGGGTATCCTGGTTTGCTTTTACATGCAAACCCAGCACGTGGCTCCAAACAGCCCTGCGTGAGGACAATACTGACTATTCTCTCTCTTACCTCACATAGATCTGGATCTCCAACAAAGCGCAAGGTCTTTGGCTGTTCCAGACTCCAAACAGCAATGCAGACTGACCAGCCAGGACACAGCGACTGCACCACCCCAAAACCTGCTATGAGGCTGCAGGCCTGAGCACGAGCTTACCTTGCAGATATGCAGGGCTGGCTGGTAGACAGACCATATGCTGGCTGAGCACATCTCACTCCTGGGCCACCCACACTAGAACAGGTTGTGCCATACTCCTGCGTGTGTGACACCAGTGTCACAGAGCAGGAACAACACTTGTATGAGTCCTAATCTAAGCCCTGGAGATGTGATGGGTCTGACACACCAAAAGAGCCTTGCCATTATAGCTCCTTGTTGTACATTATTAACACAAGGGCCAGGACCCGCCTGTCCTTTTGTGAAGATTAGGCTCCTCAGATCCCTATATCAGAGAGAAGTGGTAAAACTGATGTGAATCACTATTGTTACAGGGCAGGAGACCCCAAGGCCTCCAACAAAACCCAGGGAACTGTACAAACAAGAGGCATTCCTTGCCTAGGGGAGCTAATAATCTAAACGAGAAAGACAGGCAAGGAGTTGCAGGGGAAGCAGAAGCACGGAGAGGTGAAAGCAATTTGCCCAAGGCCACATAGCCAGTCGGCAAGCAAACCAAAAATAGAGGCTGACCGCCTTGATTGTCAGCCCATTGTTCTCTCCACTAGACTGAATCTCCCATGGTGGATGTGACATTAAATTGGTATTTCTGTTTTGCTGCTGTCATTTTTAAAAATAAAGCATGACGGCAATGTCTCTGTCCTGAGCTGCTGTAATTGAGGCCACACAAGCACTTTTAGAAACGATTCCGTGGAGAACTTTTGCTAAGAAAAGAAAGCAATGCCCCCGGACACAGGGTCTGGAGAGCACACCCTGATCACCAGATACTCCTCTGCCACTGAAGACAAGCACTCCTGCAGTTTTGAAGGCTCTCAGCACTAATGCCTTTACCAGAACAAACCCTGGACAAGAAGCGCAACTTAAGAATGCAGCTAAGGGCAGACGTCAATAGGAATCAGGAAAGGATCTGGCCCTCCAGAAGGGTTAATAGCACAAGAGGATTTAGGATCATAAGGGTGTCTGCAGTATCTTTCAACCTGGCAGGGTAAATTCTCCCGTGGAGAACTTGGCACTGCCAAACATGGACTGATGACTGATCAAGATCCTGGCTCCTCTGTACAGCACTCCAAGCTGCAGAGCACTTGTCCTTTTAAAGCACAGGCTTTCATATCCCTTAAATGTCACTTTAAAATGCAGTAAAGTTTTCCAAAAGACCTGTATCTATGTCTATAAAGCCTGCACCAGTGTTACTTCAGGCATCAGAAATGCAAAACAAGACTTCCACCAGTGTGTACCTGAAGCAGTTTTTCAGAAAACCCTAACGAGCATACGACATAGTGCTTGGAGGCCTCTACAGGAGGAACAGCCACACACATGCTGTCCTCATGGAACAGGAGGAGGAATTCCATTACCTGCGTTCCAACATAAGGACAACTTATTCCGAGAGCATCAATATTTTATTCCATTCATTCCAGAACAAAACCATGCAGAATTATTTCAGTTATTTTTTTTAAAGACAGGTTCCTGGTATTATATACACAGCCTTGGTCCCCCAAACTGGAAGACAGCAAATGTCACACTGATCTTCAAGAAGGGCAAGAAGGCAGATTGAGGGAACTACAGGCTGGTCAGCCTCACCTCAATCTCCGGGAGCATGATGGAGAAAATCCTTCTGGAAAGCATTTCCAAACACATAAAAGACAAAAAGGTTATGGGGAGCAGTCAGCATGGAGTTACAAAGGGGTAATCATGCTTGACCAACCTCATTGCCTCCTACAACGAGATGACTGGCTTGGTGGACAAGCAAAGACCAACAGATGTTGTTTTCCTTAACTTCAGTAACGTTTTGATGCTGTCTCCCATAACACCATCATAGTGAAGCTGACAAAGCATGGGTCAGTTAAATGGACAGTGAGGTAGATTAAAAACTGGCTGAACGGCTGGGCACAAAGTCCAGTTGGAGGCAAGTCACTAGTGGTGTACCCCCGGGTTCAATACTGGGGCCATTACTGTTCAACATCTCACTGACGACCTGAACAACGGGATGGAGTGCACCCTCAGTAAATTCGCAGATGATGCAAAACTGGGAGGAGTGGCTGATATACCGGATTCACGTGCTGCCATTCAGAGGGTCTTCTGTTGAACTGTGCAGAGAGGAACGTCATGAAATTCAACAAGGTGAAATGCAAAGTCCCGCACCTGGGGAGGAATAACTGCCATCACCAGCAAAGACTGACAGCTAACTGGCTGGAAAGCAGCTTTGCCAAGAAGGACCTTGGGGATCCTGGTGGAAAAGAAGCTGTCCATGAGCCTGAAACATACTCTTGCAGCAAAAATGTCAAATAGCACCCTGGGCTGCATTAGGAAGAGCATCACCAGCAGGTCAGAGAAGACGATCCTTCCTCTCTACTCCACACTGATGCGGATGCATCTGGACTGCTGTGTCCAGTTCTCAGCTCCCCAGTATAAGAAAGATATGAACTTACTGGAGCAATACAGGACAAGGCCGCAAAGATGATTAAAGGACTGGTACATCCATGGAAGATGAGGAGATATGGAGAGGGTAGGAGAGCTGGGACTCTTTATACTGGAGAAAAGATGATTTGTGGGGGGATCTTATCAACACGTATAAACATTTGATAAGAGGGAATGAAACAGAGGGAACCAGACTCCTCTCAGTAACATCCAGTGTTAAGACCAGAGACAATGGACACAAACGAAAACTCATAAAATTCTATCTAATCGCAGGATAACACTTTTTTTTTCCCCCCACTTTGAGGGTGGTGAAACAGTAGAACACGTTGCTCAGAGAGATTATGGAGTCTCCATCCTTGAAGATATTAAAAACTTGACTGGATATGTTCCTGGAAAACCTGCTCTAGCTGATTCTGCTTGAACACTGGGGCCTGACAAGATGATCCCAACAGGTTCCTTCCAATCTCAATGATTCTGTGATTTGCTGGTGCTTCAGTACATAAACAGCACAGTTTGCTTGCAATGACCAAACTACAATCAGTGCAGATGTATGCAACTCTCTCACCACTGTTTCTTGGTGTGCTTTCTCTCTTTCTGCCCCCAGCAGATCTCATCAAATTAAAGAATTTAATGCTAGTCTTAAGACTTAAGAGTGACAAGTAATTAATTCCTTAATAAGCAGTGCTAATTCACCTTTGCATCTTGTGTCCTTCTGACAGCTGCTGTGCATATTCCACTACTTCTAACCTTTTGGCATGCAAACTGCACTCATTCACCTCATTCCCACTAAAAGTCAAAATGCACAAATTAAATTGAAGGTATGTATGTAACTGTTACTTCATTATAGAAAGCAGAGGATTCCACTTAGATGTAATCACATCTGGCACAAAAGCCAGTGAAATTTGTGAAACGAGAGTGAAACAATGCAATTGATAAAGATATTTCAATCTACTATTAATACAGATACGGGCTCACATTCAGACACTGAAATGTGTCAGAATACTGTAAGTGAAGGAAAGAAAACATCTTAAATACTTCATTTATCAACATCAAAGCATTGTAACTTCCTTAGCAATAAGCTGACAGATTTCAACACATTATTATATAAAGATATTTAGTACTTGCTCGTCTCTCAGGGAAAAAAGGGGAAGAAAGCTATTTTTCTGAAGTAGTAGTCCTAGATTGACTTGGTTGAGAAGCTAGAAATTCTACATGTCTGTAATATGGATTTCTCTCCATCTACTTCTAGGACATCCAAATACAAAATGTATTTGAAGGAGATGGCAGAAGCAGTTTCATAATTCCTCATATCCACATTTCCAGTACTATCTGGGAATGGAGTCCTCTTCAATAATAAAGAATAATGTCAGAAGTTCAATTATACAAAACAATTACGCATACAACTGACTATAATTTCTTAAATGAAATGAGCTACAGATAAAGATTTTACAGAATTGTATGCATAGGCTGTTCTTTATTTTGAGGAAGAACTGCATCCTTCCATACATTTGGGTAATATATGAGTTCATGAGTGCTATTAGAAAATAATAATAGAATAAGTATTGCCAGTTGCAACTTCTTCCGTGAATATCCTCTTCTCACTTAAATCAGCAAGAGGATTAAAAAGACTCACTTTACTGGAAAGATAAATTTCCTCTATGTGTAGCTACTCACTGCATACACAGTATTTTTGAATACAAGTTCTGCAGCTATGCTTGACTGTACTTAAAATTAAAGACATTAAAATTCCTAAACATATACAAAGGACTTGATAAGGTTTTAGAGAAATTGGTTGTACTAACTTAAAAGCAGTACTTACAAAATTTCTTAGAACCTCTGTACTTCTGAAACACAGTTCTGCAAATCCACAAGATTCATACCTGAACTTTGACAGCAGAAGGAAGATCCCCTCACTCAAAGGTTTGATCCCCCCACCAAAGACTGTGACTATATTTAAAAATAATGCATCTTACAAGCTAAAATATTGACTTCCGTATTGTGATGACAGTGTTGGTATAGGAACCGGTCTTAAGATCCAACACTCAGACACTAAAACCTGTGGTTATGGCAACTCTGGCTTCCTTTTGTAATCCTCACAGCACACGGATACTTCAGAACACAACATTGTCAAAGTAGAGTTAAAAAAATCAAGCTCAGGAAATTTATGCATTGTAATTCCCCAGGACAAAAAAATTAAAATGCCCTAGTAAGGACGCAAAGTTTAAAAAATGAGGTTTTTGTGAAACAGTTTAAGTTCATACCACGGATCAGTAGTAAAGTAAGAAAACTGAAGTTGTGGTTTCCCTTCTGTATGCTCTGAAGCCCACCATGTTCTTTAATTGCACATGGATTTTAGTTTAGTTCAAATCCTGAAAATTTCCCACTTTCAGGTCAATACTGTTGTGCAACCAAAGAAAGTTGTGAGAGACTTCCCACAAACCCCCCCCAAAACCGTACATTTTATTCTCTTATGCTACAAAGCAGACTACTGTGGCTAGTCTATTAGAAGAGTTAGCACAGGAACAGGCATACTTGTTTACATGAAAATATATTTCTTCAGGATCTCTGGATATGCAGCAGTCTGTTAGAATAGTAGTTTCAGGCAAAACAAAAATGCAGTTACTGTATGCACAAACCCAATTTGCCAGCAAGATATGAGAAATTTAAATTAAGATTTTACAGTACTATTTCCAACAGTGTTTTAACACAGCTAAGTATACTCTGTTCTACCTGTAGATGAACTGTTTTGCCCAGTATCATAGGAAATCATTAAAAAAATGATCACAACTGTATATTCTTCTACTAGAAGAAAACACATGCATGAAGCTGTAAATTTTCACATTTCCCTCTACACAAAGTTGTGTGTAAGAACTACCCACAGCCCTTCTGTGGTATGCTTCCAATAAAACTAAGTGCAACACCCTTGAGGACAGCAGACTGTAAAACCTTTCATAGGAAATAAGAACCACAGATAGAAAACTTGCTCATGCAAACAAAAGGCTCTTACATACGATAAGTTGTCCTAAGCAAGATAAAGAACCACCTCATTTGTAAACCTAGCACGGAAAGGCAATTTTCTAACTTGCTGTTAGAATCAGAGCAACCAAAGGGAAAGACAGTGAAGGACATACATATGGTAGATAAATGTCCATGGTTTACAGGTCATTGAAATGAATTTTTTCTTTCCCCCAATAACCTGCAGATTTTAGCAACTGGTATTTAAAGAAAAAAAATAAAATAAAATGTTAACTTAACTGTGGTTTCTTCTCCTAAGTATCAGATGTAAAGGGATGGTGAAATTCAAACCAGATTTTAAGTGTTGCGGTTCCCAACTGTGTGTGTTCCGATAGAACAATGCAAGGCACATAAGAAAAATCACTTGTTTTTCTAGATGCAATATTTAAAGAGGCCTTTGAGAAACTGAATTAAAAGTTTTTCTTTATACATCTCTAAGACTGCAGCCCTCCTTTGAAATTAAATCTATTTTATTTCAAAATAAATAAATATAATCAACAAATAATCCAAATAATTTTTTGGTTAATTATTTGGCTCCAAAATAATCACAAATGTGCCTGCAAGATGAAGTAGTACATCTCAGACATCATGTCTGATCATTATTTAAAATGCTCATACGTTGTACATATATTGCTTCAAAATCACTCCCTTGGGCCTAGAAACAGTATAAATATGCATTTATGCAGGACATGTTTCATTAAGCAATGCTGACATGAAGCTTCCGTGTTAGCTCCCATAATTTATGAAAAGGATTTTGGAATGCATATGCAATGATTTTTTAAAAAAAACTCTACATTTCAAATATATACAAAAATATTTATTCTTTTAAATTATTACACAATGGTATTATAAACATGAAAAAATAAAAATATATAAAGATTGTTAATTAATATCATATGTTAGTATGTTTTCACATCACGGTATTATCAATCTGGTGCTCTTTGATTAAGCTTCCTTAGAAAAAGATGATTACAACTGATAACCTAGACAGTAAAATTTAGAGAAGTTGGCAATACTTTTAATTAGAACTTCAATATGGTCCACTGTTTGCAATGTCACCTTTAAAGTCGGAAAAGCCAATTTCTTCCCACTACTACATTTTCCCTTTCATGGTTAACACTTCATTGATCTTCACGAGAAGTAAAAGGATCCTGAATTCAGCCTGGCTTGCAATGACAAGAGAAGCCACGCTCACATTGTCAAATAATCCATGCTGGAATGACTCCCAGCTCTGTGTTAATTAAGGTTGTAACTTGATTTTCAGGCTCTAAAGGAAACTTCCACAGAGGGCTGGGAGGAAGGAAGCAAGCTGCCCTCCAGACCTGAAGGAAACCAGCACTAGAATTTGCTATTACATATCACACTGTTTCTGCTGCAAGTCCACCAATATGAAAGCCCTACCATGCCTGACAACAGAAAAAAACACCCCAAGTATGAGGAGATACTCCCTTCACAGAAAACCCTGCAGTGTGGCAACATGGGGAACAATCGATAAGACAAAAATTAAACTTACTGATCTACCAAAGTCTTGATGGATGTTCCTGACCGGAGTATGTGGGTGACTCCACTGCAGCAACACACTCCAAGCTTTAGAGCAGGCTGCGGCCAAACAAGCAGCACCAGGTCTTCCTGCCTCACAGACAAGTACTGTAGGATAGGGAATTGTATTTTATACCTGCATATAAATTCACTTCTAACAGGAACGAAAACCTTCATACCAGCATTAAAAAAACCCCCAACTTAGTTTGACCCATTCCTTTACAAATGAGAAACGGATGCTTTCACAGAGCACATCTTACAACACCAAATAAATCCCTGATCACCAGTATGTGAATGGACATGAGGAAGAAAGTGCTCGTAACTGAAACAAAGTTCTTGCTTCCCGATATTTCCCAGCAACTGCTGGTGTCTTAGTACTTTTTCAGAAAATTAAACTGTATTGCAAAAATGGGCAGAATTACAATAGAAAGTAATATGGCTTCAAGGCAGTATGACACCCTTCTACAGTGGCTCCCTTGCTGAAACCAGCTACTCAAGCATAGGGAAAGACAAACATACCCTGTAATGCAATTAGCTTCTAGGTACAAAAGGGGTACAATGATCCGAAAAAGATTTATTAGCATCAGCTATGAAAATACACAGTAAGAAATGAAAATACTAATTAGTGGTAGGAAGTGTGTTCCTTTTAAGTTTGCTAATTACATGGTTGTTAGGAGGTGGGCAGGTAAGGTCTGAAATATACTGTAAACTGGCTTATAAGTACTGTAAAGTGGTTTATAATTTACTGTTACTCTTAAGATTACCTGACACATCTCCACCTGTTGTTCATTACTTTGGTACAACTTGAACTCCTTTGAAATAAGCGTGTTGTGCTAGGGATTTGCCTTACAACAAGTATTTTGAAGAAAATGTCAAAGTTGTTCCACAGTTTCTAAGGATGAGGCTAAATAACAACATGCTTTTCACATATTTGGAAACATTTATCTTGTAATCTTTTCTTTGAGATGTGTTGCTCTTGAATGCAGTGGAGGACAACTTCTGAAACAGACAATAGGAAGTCTATGCATCTCCATGAAAAAAACACAAAATTTGGCAAAAGTATGTGTTTTTGAGAAACCACAGTGAAATTTACAGAGACTGAGCAGAGTAGTGTAATTTTGCTAACACACTCTGTATCAAAAAAAATCTGCTCAGTAAATGCTTACTAAGGCACACACACGCTCTTACAAAGGCAGGTGCAGAGCCCAAGTCACCTGCTATTGACAGATTTCCGAGAAACAAACTGCCAAGGCATCCCATTTTCCTCTCACGTTGCCTCCCAAAAGGTAACAACCTGCTACTCTTGCCTCCAGTGCCAAAGACCTGCAAGGTCTGCTGAAACATGCTGACCTTGCTAAAGATGCACGTAGGTCTCAGTCTAGTAGCAGACAGGGAAGACTGGTTTTGATTTGTTTTTTTCTTTGCAGAAGGAATACAGGAGCTGTGGCTTTTGTGCAGAAATGTAAGCTGTGCCTCCAGGGCAATTTTTGGCTTACTGGCCGCATTACTCCCCGCTTCCAAAACAAATGAAGCAAGTGCTTCAGCCTCTAGATGGTACTTTTTTCACTTCTGCAGTGGGACAACAATAAGGCAGATGTGCTATGGACAAACACTGAGAAATCACAGACTGAAAAAAATTTGTAATGCATGCGTGAGTTATCCCCTCACAGTCATCTTAATCATCGCAATACATACCTTTCATGTGCTCACCATTGCAGCTTAAATGCTCTTTAAATATCTTTGCGCGTCACTGATACTTAAAACATTAGACAATCTACAACCAATCCCAGTGATTTTCTTTTTGCAGCCCTCAAGCTTCTACAGCATGTTAAAAATATTTCTAAGAAGTTGAAAAGCAAAAAAGTCTAGATCACTGTTGATGCAAAGAATAAATCTACTATATTAGCTGATAAAACAAAGTCAATAAATATATCCAAGTCCATTACAATGGACTTTAACTGTATCTTTTCTCAATAATAGCCAACTCTTATATTTCAAGGTAAAGCTAGCAAAATGGAAAACAGAAAAGTGAAATGTTACCATGGAAATGTTTGACACCAAAGACAAATGGAAGGACTCTAGGAAAACAGCTCAAGTTTTAAATAGCAACTATCCAGTGTAAGCACAAAAGCATAAAGAAAGCAATCACTCTGGAGAGTACTTTACATTTTTCTTTGTATACAGTTTACTTGCCTGTTCATTTGCCTTGAGTTTTCTCAGTACCCGGACTACTATTTCAAGCTGAAGTTCCTAGTATTTTTACTGGGAAATGAGCTGCCAAAATTGTCTCAAAAAATGTAGGATTATTTTACTCCCGTTATAATTTCAACAGTTGGTTTTAGTTTTTAAGCCTATTTCAATCTAGCATTGCAGTTGACAGCCTGTAGCAGTAAACTTATGTTAAAAACCAAAACCCAAACCTATAAATTTGTGCCAGCTGTCCCAAACCAAGCAAACTAAAAGGTCAATTTCCATCTCAAACAGATGCAGCTACATTAAGGTATGTAACTGTAAAGCAGAATTACTCAAACAACTAAAAGCAGTAACAATTACAGCCTGTAATTCTACAAGATTCGCAATCCCAGGTTAGATTTTGAAGATTTTTAATGAACATTTTTTATTCCCACTCATACTGTACCGTGACACAGCAAAAGTTGTGGTTCATTTGGGAATGCAACATAAATGCGCCGATACCAAACACAGCAGGGATCGTTTAAAGTGACTGTCTACTCCACAAAGGGCTTAGATTTAGCCCCTTTAAGAGATCAAGGAGTAACGCGTCACTTTGAGACAGCAAAGGAATTTTAAGAGTTTGTGACAGTGAAACATTATGTTTTAATTCCTTGCTGAGAAAGAAACTTTCAATTATGGAGAACGGCAGAAAAATCATGACCTAAGAGTGTCCAAATACACACCATATGCTAAATATACCAAAAGGTTTCAGTGATTTAGCAAAATGGGAAGTCTGAACAGCCTGGGCGTTCTGTCATATGGTGTATTATCTGCAGAAATTATTTTGAAACTAGATTAGATTCAAATTAATCAAGATAGTTATAAAATTTTCAGAATATTTACTTCAACCTCCTAAATATATTTGTTACTCCTAACAGTAATATGAAGTATATCTCTTGTGAAGCTCTGCTTCAAATATTAAATTCATTTTAACCTCAATTATGGAAGCACAAACAGTACTGCCATAATAACATCAGGCAACATTTCACAGATGATGTTAGTAAATATTTATTTATATAGGCTAAAACAGGACCACATGACCCCATTAGACACATGCATGCTGACTCTGAAAGGCAGATCTGGTTTCAGGGTGGTTTTTCCTCTGTGGATTCTTAAACATTGCACGTTAGCATTTCTCATGTCCTTCTTGTAATGACGCCAAACAAGTTGTAAATACACAGAAAAACCATTTAGACATGGTGCTTTTACACATAACTAAATTCTTGGCATTGAATGAAACACAGAACTTTACTTCTTGCTGGCTTTGTCTAAACCAGTTAAAAGGCTATAAGTATTTTGTGATCTTTAAATGTAACTTACGAGAACAGAGGTAAATAGAGGGGAAATAACCCAAAATTGTGATAATGTTGTAATTGTAGCAAGTTAGGCAACTCTACCTCATGGGAGGAGCTGATTATTTCTCGGAAAAAAATATTTTTCTATTGCAAACCCACACAGACTAACTTGCAAAAAAACCCCCAGCAGACAGTACAGCTCCCTGTCAAAGGCAGGGAAAAAAAGCTCATTTAAATCTTGATGTCAGCTTCAATTAATTTATTTTAGACCCATGGCAATATCCCATGACACTGCAGGTTTTTTAATTATTAGGCATAAAAGTAACAGTCTTAATAAATCCCAACAGTAAGGATAACGGCAGAACCGTGTTACTTTCTGCAGACTCTCAGAGGCAGTAACTGCTACATTTATTCTGAGGGCAATGTTCAGATGGGAGATGAATCTGTAGAAGCATCTGGAGACAAATATTCAGCAAGAATTAAAAGCAGAACAGACCTTTGAGATTTGTGTCTGAAAGGAGGAAGCCCTTCTGCATGGGAAACAGCACTCTGCCAGTGCAGAGGCTCCGAAGATTTGCTGTATGGGTTTTGGTACCACAGAACATTGTACTCCATCTAGGAAGATGGCATGCTAGCGAAAGCTAGTCATTTTAAATGAGGAAAGGAGAGGGTTTTTCTGCTCATCATGTATATGTCAAATAGGGAAAAGAGCCAAGCAACCAATATGTTGCTGTTCTGATGGGCTTAGGAAAAGTCACATCACAGAGAAGCCATAAAGTTATTTTGCACCTGGTTCCCCACCCCAAGTCTCTTTGGATTTGCCAGAATCTTCGCTACCACGGGGAAAAGACATTTTTAGGTAGAGGAAACCTTCACAAAAGCATGGTAGGGCAGTTACGCTTTCTGGCTCGGCTTAACAGAAACTTCCCACTACTGACTAATACAGAGTCCCAGTTAAAAGCATTCTCTTAAGAATTCTGAATTCTTTCCCACCAGATGTTTTTTTTCCTTGCAAAACATAAATAACAGAATTTGGGAGGTTCCATCTATACTGCTTAAATAATGATTTCCTCAGCGCTCAAAGCACCTCTGCAGAATGATCCAGATCTTACAAATGCAGAGCATCATGCAGTTTGTTACGTGCTGATTTTATCTTCCATAGGTTATAACAATGTAAGTTGTAACACACAGGACAAAACACTTAAGATATAAGTTCACTCACTATATTTCTATGACCCTTGCTAAAAGGAACTGACTTACAGAATCCCAGTTCTCACTTATATTAAGCTCTTATTCCTGCTCCTGGTCCTCCAGATACATCTTCTCTGTAAACTTCATCTGCTAGTCCCCAGAGAAAGGACAGGAGGTGCTGCTGTTTGTATTAGTACACCACAGCTAATTGGGTGAACAGGATGGCGGATAGGATTTGCTATGATTTAAGAAATCCCATCACAATGGACCAGGTGACTTGTGAAAAATCTCATTAGAAGAAAATTCTTATCAGCTGTCCGACTTCAACCAAATCAGCTAGCCTCAGACACAAATCTTAACCAGTCTGTTAATTAGGATGTATGATAATCCCAATCTATGTGATAACTAGGAGAAGCACCATTTTTAGATTTTTGTCTCACTATTAAAAAAATTATTAAAACCATGAAATCTAGTGTCTAAAAGCAGCTACTATGGAGGAGGTGTTTCCCTTCACTAAATGCAAGGTTTTATTTTTGTTTTGGTTCTTTTTCTGATCAAGATTTCCCATCTGCTATGTTATCAACTAAGAAAATTTGCCAGAGGACACTCTTCAGACTTCACTTGACAATCATGTGGACAGGAAAGGCCGCTTTTCCCACAGGTGTGCCTCAGGTTCTGCCCTGACCACAGAAAACCCACGCTGCTGCAGGAACAGCAGTAATGATTGACTTTTAAAAGCCTACATGGTGGGTTTTTTTTGATCTTACGGCAGAAACCCCAGCTCTGTGTTCCCACCATCCTGCTGTTACCCCATATTATAACAAACAGGGAAGGAAGTTCTGAGCCATCTCGATGCTTTTCTGACTGTGGACCTACCTGTGGAGTTACCCCATCCTCCAACAAAACAGAGTAAGTTACGCTTTTCTGCCTTGGAAAGTCCTTCAAACTCATACTCTGGTCAAGAACAGGCAGGCTGTAGAGCACATGTGGACACACAGTAAGGCTAACAGAGAAAAGCAGACTGGTGATACCCTGCTTCTGACAGATGAGATGAGACTCTCGACTGATCCTTACAGGGGATTCAGAAGGAGAGAAGCTTTGAAATGTCTCACGTACTTAACTGGATGGCATATCTGTTGTTCCTTACTAAGACACAGTAAGTTTATCAGAGCCTGTAGCCCTCCAAAACCCTTATTTCCCATATGGAGCCTGTCACATCCATATTTTTTATTCAGACATTAGAAAGCTCACATGAACACACTTTATCAAGGTAGAGATGATGTCTCTATCATAATGGAGCAAAAAGGGAAAGGCAGGGTGACCTCAACACCAGATGGTGAGCAAGTTATGAGCAGGAAGCAGAATCCAGGCCCACCTCCTACTTCCTCACCTGATGAATTCTGTCACCCACAGAGGAATAAAAAATTTTACTCCCTCCATGTACTGCAAAAAAGGAAACTATTTACAAGGCCTGACACGTCTGTTACATAAGATACGGAGAAACATGAAGCAAGCACTTTTCCTATGTAGCAGAATCCATGTATTTCTTTCCTACCTTTAAATATACACTAAGCCTATGTTTTGATTTGAAGTTCTTCTGCCCTTCATAAACCATCCAAAGACATTTGGAATGCACAGAAACAGCATCAGCAATCATCCAGGAAAATGGAAGTGTCCAAATAATTTTGGAAGCCATGATGATGCCTTCATAATTTAAATGAAAAGTGTTCAAATATTAGACAGCTCATGAGATTCAGCACAATTCATAAGCCATTGTCTGGCTTTGTCAATGAGATTGCATAGATTCACTTTCTATTTTAAAAAGTACTTCTGACAACTAACACTTTTCAGCTTAAGTAGTGCTGGGACAGCAACTTTTTAATGTGCCTTTTAAAATCTGGAGTAGTACATTTGAACTGAGAGAAGCAGAATCTTTGTGTGACAAGAGTTAACAAAGCCCACATAAAGGCTAAACCGCATACTGCAAGGCACCTAGTTATACAAACTGAGAGAGTTCAGAAGCGGTGGTGATCTGTATTTGTGTCCTGGTAGCACCCATCAGCTGTACTATACCTGAGATGCGAGCACAATTTAGAGATGGTCCTTCCCTGAGAAGCTTTATGCTTAAATTAGAACATAATGGAATTGCCACCACCATTGTCTATTCTGTTTCATCAAAAAGGAATTGCAGTATGCAAAGTTTAACACAGCTGCCCTTAGACAGAAACTATCTGAAGGAAAGCTGGGAGCTAAATCCTGACTTTCAGAATTTCGAGGCAGTAACTGCTTCACATGACTCTTTAATATCAGTAACTGGTGCATCTGAGCAACTGCAGCTGTGGGATGGACACTGCCAAACTTGGCACAAGCCTTGAAGAGTTGACATACATGCTCATTTGACATGATGCTCAGCATCCATTTGAAAGTCAGCAGGTTTAAATAAAGCACTCAAAAGAGTCTGCAGGGCTTGAGTCCTGGCTATCTCAGATCAAAGAGGATTTCTGTCCTGGAACTCCTTTCTGAACTTTTCTCACATTCAGATTACTCTAGATACTATTACTGTAGCTAGTCCATGCTGATCACCTGAGAAGTTTATTTAGCATCCATTAATTCTACTATCAAAAGCATGCTGTTGCTAAAAAGAAGCATCACAAAAGTGATATCACTACAGTGAGCTCAAAGTGCATGGTTTTGAATTTACTTCTGCGTTTTTCTCAGGCTATTTTTCTATTTATTTCCTATTCTATATATTTCCTATTTGCAAAGGAAAAACATGAAAAAAAATTGAGTAGTCAACTTTTAGGCATCTGCAATCACCTAAATTGCACAGTGTATGGCAACCACCTCTTGAGACGATTTAGGCAAGGAAGCATCAGACTCTTCAGAGATGCCCAGGGAGCAACAAGAGGCTACAGATACAAGCAAGGACACGGAAAATCTGGATTAGATATATGGAAACACTTCTTCACCATGATGGTGGTCAAACACTGGGACAGGGTCCCTGAAAAGCTGCAGGACTTGCATTCTTGAAGACCTTCAAAACCTGACTCAAAAAGTCCCTGGAAACTTGCTCCTCCTGGTCCTACTTGGAGAAGGGGACTGGGCTGGAGACCTCCAGAGGTCATTTCCAGCCTGAAATATTCTGTGACCTCACTGCCAGGGACCATCCTAAGAAGCAGGCTGACATGCAAGCGTAGCTGTGTCCCACAGCTGCTAACAGCCTTCAAGCTGGTTCGGCTTCCAGCAGCGCTGCCTTTGTAAGCCCTGCACAACCTGCTGCAAATCACTTGCCAGATCTGTTTCCCCTTGGATCTCCTGTACCACCAGAGAGGTCCCTGCTGCCCTGGGGGAGCCCCAGCTGCTACAGCCCCTAGGAGCAGGTGGCTGGTATAGCACCCTGGCACGTGAGGAGGAATAAATTGTGTAATTTTTCTGGCTGACTGTCCCATTTTATTTTATTTTTTTAATCTATTCATCCAACAGACATATTGTAAAGTCATAGCCAGCTAGCTGTGGAGCTGGAGGTTTGGTTTTCATAGAATCATAGAATTATTTAGGTTGGAAAAGACCTTTAAGATCATTATATTAAGTACTGGAATATGTTAGTATATGGGGCATGTGAGGCGGGTATCTGTCAAACAATTTGCAAATTATATACTGAAAATGTTGTTCAAGATCCTGAGCATTACCCTCCAGTGCTACTAATCCTTTATGCAGATATGTGCTGTTTAATTACCAGTTGGGAATTATGATGACACGTTACATGACTAATTTTTCAAACTATAATCGTGCTATTCCCCACCCCTCCTCCTTCTACTTTTCCTGTCAATCTCCTGTCACTCTATTTTGTTGCTGTTTCTCTTGCCAGAAGCACCTTCTTTGGTAGCAACTGGAAAACTCTGAAAGTGGAAAATAAGGTATTTAAATGTACTGCACAGAACGGACTCAGAGAACTACGCTTTCACAGGTCTCAAAACCAACCCTCTCTACCCAAATTCTGTGTAAGACTGCTTTGAAAGCTGGTGTTTCCCAAGAATATTCAATCTCTAATTATAATTTCCCTGGCAAGAAAAATAACCACTACTGCCACACAATGTTTAGGAGTAAGAGAGACACTTGTTAAGTATGTTTTCTGTGTGAGTGGTCTAGTTTCTATACTCCGGGAAACAGTTTCAGGGGGCAATGTTGATACAGACATGTTTTAAAATAATAACCTCAAATTCCCTTATATCCAATAGCCCTTTGAACCTAGAAGCAAAACACAAGAAAGCATTTTGACATAGGTCATGGAGCCTAAGGCTGAAAGGCACCAGTTGCAGTGTTGTTTGGTTTGGTGGGTTTTTTGTTTGTTTTGTTGTTTTGGTTTGTGGGTTCTTTTTTCTAAACATATAACAGAATTACTTCCCCCAGAAAATGAATGGCTCAGAATTTTCAAAGCATGGGAGACAGACCCATTGAAAATGTACTTCACAGGGGGCACCTCGTCATAGTACAACACTCTACGTCCCGTCCCATCCCATCCCCCCCCCCCCTGCCCCGGACAATTTCCAAAAGCAATTTTGATCAGAAGTATGCACTGCCATGAGACAGAGCAGAAGTATGCACTGCCATGAGACAGAGGCCTGGCTCCTGGTGAGTTTGTAGGACTGGGACAAGTCGTCACAAATGTCTTCCTTGCCTCTAACAGATATTCACTTCTTATCTTGCCAGAGATTGAAAGTGCTTTTGACAATTGCAACTACCTGAGATACAGAGAACCCAAGAAGTCCCCTAGGTTACAAAGCCCTGCAAACACATCAGTGAGACAAAATCACAACTGTACTACTGATGCGATTTCTACTATCCTTTACACAGATCTCCTCTATCACACAAGCACTCATTCAAGTTTCCATACTCCAGGCACTAATCTACAAGCCACTACATTAACCAGCAGGAAAAAACATGAATACAAAGCAAATCTATCATCAGCAAATTGAAGGCAATGCAAACCATGACGTCTTCATTACCTTATTAACTTCACATTTGACCTCAGACTGTGACAGATGATGGAAAATAGTATTTCTTCATTAAATGAATAAAGTCTTCCATTCACTACTAATTATCTCTTGGAAGCTTCATGAGAAGAGAAGGAAGGCACTCTCAAGCTGGGGCCTGGAGAAGCACCCAGCAGTCTTCACGCCAAGGAAGCAAGACCACTTGGTCACAGAAGAGCCCCTGAACAACAGGACTAACAATACCACTTCAGAAAAGCATTAGCAACTCCCTGCTAGCATCCAACAGAGACAAAAGCCAATCATAAAACCACACCATGCTCGATCCCAGAAACATATAGGAGTTTTAAGTTTCTGGGCTTTTGTGTTTTGTTTTCGCTTTGGTTTTGGTGGGGGTTTTTTTTGTTGTTTGTTTTTTTTTTCTGGAGGGGGTGCGGGGGAGCGGCTATGGGAAGAGCAAAAGACATATTTGATATGATTCTGAGGAAAGATTTCACCTTCAGCTCCCATGTTTCAGGCAACTGAATTGTGATGTCTCACAGGCTCCTTTTCAGAATTTCCATGTTGGGCCTCATCATTTTCCAGTCAAAGCAAGTTATGTGTTTGTAAAGAATTTCCATTTTTACTACAGCAGCTCTCTGATGAAAACATTTTATCAAAATAACTCCCAAGCATACTATAAATCAAATACTAATCTGAAAATGAACAGGAAACTCTCTTCTTCTGTGACCATACAGCATTTTCGAATAGTTCACAACTTTTGCAATCAGAAGCGTTCTGGTTTTAGGCAGCTTTTGTTTAGGCACTATGTCAAAATTTGATCTTCATTTCTGAAGCTGTTTCTGCAAAAAAAGATACAACAACCTGAAATGAATGGAGATGCAAACTCAATAACAGCTTCAGGTCACAGATGGTCGTCCCCCCCTCCCTGTTAACATGATTTTATTTGTGGATACAAAATAAATACAAGAATTGCCTATTAACTCCCAAGCTAAAATGAACAATATGTTTGCCTGGATAGCTACAGCTATGTAGGCAGGTGTGATGTAGGACCGGAAAGTACATGAAACATACTTCCAGTACAGGTAACTGGCAGGGATTACCACTTATTTCATGATGCACAAGTGTAGTCTTATTTTGAAAGCTGAAGGGCCAGAAGATATAAGAGTAGCTAACTCTCTAGCCAGACTCCAGCAGTGTTTATCTGGAGTAAGACCACAACAATCTAGGTGTAGAAAAGACATGCTACTACAAAAAAGTACAAAGAAGCCATATACTTAATTCTGCACAAAAATTTAGAAAAACTTGTCTTTAGCAGAAGGACTGGACAATTGCTTTTTCCTCCTTCCTTTTCTCCCAGGTCACAGAAGCAGGATGAGTTACTGCCTGATGGAATATGTAAATGTATGATCTCATAAATTCTTATTGAAGATACTAAGCAGTAAGAGCTTCATTAGCTATTTCGTGTGAGAGGTGGGTCTGAAGAATAAGAGCACAGAGGGTCTTATTGATGTGGTTAAGCTTTTCAAAAATGACAAATTAAATTCTCAATTTAACTTCTTTGGTAACACAAGCACCTTTTAAGAGAGTACTATTCCTGATTGCAAAGTGCATTACCTAAAGGAAAGACACATTTGTTATTGCCATTCACAGCTAGTGGCTACAAGTCTGCAGGATTTCCAGTTTTATCACCAAGAAAAAAACCCTGTGCTAACCGCAGCATTTATAATGCTTCTGAGGGTACCTACACATAATTGGGCAGCTCTTCACAGCTAGCAGCATACATCTTTTGGAGAAAAAACGCACCAAGTATGCACAGAGGATCTTTGATCCATAAGGAGTGGGATAAAAATAATACAACTTGGCAAAAAAGTCTCAATTATTTGTGAACTGTGGGAATAGTCTTTATATACAGCTTATAATAACTGAGACAGAGGGACAGACAATACAGATATAAATAGTTTTCCCTCCTTGTAAGGAGTGTATAGGAGCTAAACCCATGTGGTCATTAGGTGGGAGAAGACTCTTCCTTCACTGCACAGACCTCCCCTCTTGATGCCCAGTTCCTGAAATTCACAGTAGGCCCCACCAAACATTATGAACCCAGCACCTTCAAGGTCAGACTTCCCAACTAGAAAAAGCAAAAAGCATGCACATGGTGTGTGTGAGACTGGCAGAGTACAGGCCAAAAGGTGACTTCACTCTCAGAGGTGGCAATGTCAGCGTCGGCTGGAGCAAGTGACCGATTTCTGTACTTTGTCAAAGCTTGATGGTTGCACAAATACAGCAAGAGAAAATCTGAAGGCTCAGCAAACGTTGAAACCAACACCTATCAAGCCAATCAGAAATCTTTCATTATTGATAATTAAAAAAAGTTCAAAGGTCCACTTATGTGAAAGTGCACTCTGCTCTGTTTAGAGGCTACCTTAAAGCAAAAAGTCATGCTGTGGTTAAGACTCTTATCACATGCATTTTATGATAGGGAAAAAAAGTATTAGGGCACCATAAGACTTAACAAGTGAAATGTGATTCTCCCTCTAATTCAGCATTTAATAGAGACCAGAAAAAGAAATTCTAATGCAATGCTATGCAAAGATAGTTTGACTTGACCCAAAAAATTAACACCTGACCTAGATGAGAAGTGAAAAACTCTGCTTACACAAGTTTTTTTCATTAAAAATAAAAATTAGTACATTTAGTTTTAAAATTTCACTTTTTTCCAAGGGGACTTTCACAGGTACTAATTCAATGTTGTTTATACTGAAGTTTAACAACTTTTTCATATGAATGTGTTTTCAAAAACATTTCCCAAACAACATTATGCTAAAAGGATTTTAGGAACCCAACCCAGAGGGGGAAAAGATGAATCAGAAATCAGTCTCTGCTGTGCAAGTAAACATACAGTGGTCTTGAAGAGCAAGGACAAGGAAAGGCTGATGCTTGCTGGAGCTAAGGGATGTCCCAGCACGTTCCAAGGCCAGTACATAGTTCAATGCTACCACATGAGCTTGGGAGGGAGATGGCAGGGGCTGAAATGCCTGAGCAGCAGACATTTCCTCCTGAATGTTACAGTTCAGCCTGATTGAAAAGCTCCTGCTCTGAAGCACAGTGTTTTGCATTTCAGCTAATGTTAACACAAAACAAAGGCAAAATACTCTCCCTTCTCAGAAAACCAAAAAGAGCTAGCTCATGATTCTTCTGCAGGGGATCAGAGAAACACCCTAAGGGTCACCCAAAAGCAAGCAGCAGCACCAGCTTGAAAGAAAGAGGACCAGGCATGGGATAATCAGAGGGGCTTATTAGATTCCAGAACTGCCCAGACACATTGGGTTTATTATAATCATGACTCCTAATGGTTGCCTCAGTTTACTCATAAGCCTGCTGTAGAAGTGTTGTGGGAAAGGCAAACCTCATCCCCTCTGTCAACCAAGAAAACTCCATCACAACACACAGGAATGATCACCCTGCTTAGACTGTACAGGTCCAGGAACAACTTTCTCAACTTGCAAGTATGTGAAAATGTCAAATCATCGCCAAGGCAGTATGAAAGGAAAGAATCACCTTCTTCTCCAAGAAAAAAAGACAGTAGATTAAACATCTGATACATTTTAGAAATGAGAATAGTATACTACTGAGACCAAGAATTAGTTGGAGTGGACTTGCTTTAGGCAGAATTGCTGTATTAATACAAGGGATGCATAAATTTGAAATTATATTGGAAAATGAGGAGCAGTACAAGCATTATTGAGTCAACCACCCAGGAGTCAAAATGACAGGCTAGTTTTTGACATGATGTAACTTTTTTTCCCTCAGTCCTGGAGGAAAATCTTGGCTTGCAATCCTTTACTACATCACATATTCATAAATTTGAGCCCTCTAATTATATATTGCCATCTCTTGCTCTCTCTTGTTCGGCCATCACAAACCCTACATCTTTGCTGACTGCCACCAACCCAATGTAGGGGCTGTGATGGCCCACAGCCCTCCAAGTCTGCTCCTGCAACAGTAGTCAGTAACAGGGCGCAGAGCACGTGAAGTCCCAGTTACAAAACTGATGCAAGGGAAATTCTTCCCTAAACTCTGCTCAGTACTTAAGATTTCCCATCTCAGTTATTGTAAGGGATGATGTTCTCACTTGCCACTTAAGTGCCCACACTTGAATAATCCTGTGTGGTTTTTATTAGCTTTCAATTTGTCACCTTCACTGAAAGTTCCTTGGGTTCTGCAAAACTGAAAGGCTAATTAAGTACAATCTGTAATTTGTATGCTGCTTATTATGTGGAAAAAAATGTTACATCCTTTCATATTGCCCTCCTCCCAGTTCAGGAGTCCCAGTATTTTTGCACACTATTTACATAATATTTATTCCTACTAGGGAAAACATTTGATAACTTCTCTTACTATGACTTGCTGAAGGTAGGTGGGGCCAAACACAGGCAAGCGTTTACATATTAACATTGAAAATCAAGCTGTGATATTCTATCCTCATTCATTCCCTACAAGAACCCAAGCACTTACTTTTCTGTGCTACTGCAACACTCAAAACAAAGGTTTTACCCATGCTGACTGCAGCAAAATTTCTATAATAACAGTACTTTAATACTACTTAGCACTTTACAGCCATAGCACTTAACTTTTCAACCACTGACCTCCAAGAGCCCAGCATCATTAAATCCATTCTGCACATGGGGAAACCCGAGACTTGAAAACTTCCCCAAGGTCACTTGACAATCAGGTGAACAGCTAAAACTGGAATCCAGAGCTTCTAAAACACAGATTAGTCCTCCAGGCACTCATCCATACACTCACTTCTGAGGCTACTTAAAGCTAGAAAAGATCCCCTAATTAGCATTTGTATTTAGCTGTTTTAATAGACCTCTTTCCTACTCTCCTGTTCAATTCCATTTTTAGATACTTAAAGTTGAGTGCAGCACTGCAGTCTGCTGTATGTTATGCAAGTACAGCTTTATTCTGCCTAGCAGAATTGAGATTCTTCACAGTGCATACTTCAGAAATAATTAAGACAGATCAGGATAGCAAAAAACCCAACAGAGATCAAACTGCCAAAGCAACCAGTTTGCACGTTTCTCTCTCTCGTTCTCCAGCCAGGGAACAACTGAATAAACCAAAGACTGTTCCTGGCACTTGTGCAAAATCCAAGCTATTGCCCTTGCTCTTCATGGGTACTGTAAGCAAAAGGATATGGTGTCTGTGATCCACTGTGATGCTAAAGCATGGTAAGGAGAAGGAGATCAAGAGACAGGATATAAAACAGAGAGACAGTGCTGGGAGGAGGGGGAAGAAAATTGGAATAGAGCAGTAGCCATTTTTGGAAGGAATTGCATCAATTTCTAAAAGTACATACAGCTGAGGAAAATATTTTTCACTGTTATTTACTTAAAATTGGTAAATCCCTTAAGTGCAGTATGAATGAGATCGTCCAGGGGATTTTTTTAAAGCAGAACAAGACCCATGTGGGTCCAGTGACAACAACATGCACACGGGCAGAGCTTAAACTTCAACCTTTCTGCTATGCCACACAGCAAGTGAACGTTCCTATACAATTCTGTCTCAGAAGGAAAAACACATTTCCTGGCATTTCCATGGCAAAGTCACAGCTTCCAAGTTCTGTAGAAGTTCTCTCTAATGTCAGACAAGGACCTCAGGCAGCAGAAATACACAACTCTCACAAAAGTATTCACAAAGCTCCAAGCTGTGGCTGAGGCAGACTACCTAAAAGATATTTCAGCTTCGTTGTACCAGATGCTTTACCTGCTTGAAAGCAAAACAAGATTGCTAAGCAGCATTGTATCTTCATTAGCTTTTCACAACTAAGTCCTGAAACCAACTGTTTTGCTATGGCTGAATGTATCAACAAATACAAAGTTTGGTTAACTAGCAGTACTTCTTTTTCTCAAGTAAAATCCCAAGGTTTTGCTAGATTTTGGTGGGTTTGGTTTTTTCCCCCGTGAAGATTGTAAAGAGTTTTACACTAAAACTTTTGCATCAGCTAAGCAGAAGAGATGTAACCTTCGTCAGGTTAAAATCACCCCTACCATCAACTTCACCACGTTCCACAAAAATATGCTTTGTTCTGTTAACATTAAAGCACATTACAGCAAATGGGCCCTCCAAACAAAACCATCTGAAATATAAAGATTTTGTTTAGGCCTGTTCCTGGGGATTGCAAAGCTCTAGTCTGAAGGGTATTCTGCTTGCCCACTGAGCCTAGATTTTTATTTTCTGCTGCAATTTTCATGTTATCAGAGCACTGCTCCATTTTTACATTAGTGCTAACCCAAATACATGTTAGTCAGAGACAAATGTATTTGGCTCTGCAGGTAGAGTAGACCTTAATAAACTTTCTTCAAGTCTCACTGTAATGTACATTTAAAAAATCTAATGCATATCTAATTAATCTTAATTCTAATTAGTTTTCAAGTTCCAGCAAGACAATTATACTTGCTACTGATGCAAATTGTTAGAGTCTAGTTAGAAGCCCATCCTTCAGCTGCACACCACAATAAACTCAAAAGAAAATGTAAAGAACATTCACAAATAACTCTGGATTGAGAGTCTATAAAGATAAATTATATCCTCTTGCTTTCTGTTTTTTAAAGCAGCAGTCACATTAGGAGTATGAAAACAAAGAAACAAAAAGAGCAGCTCTCAAACATTCAAATAAATCTGTGCTGCAAACAACCAGTGGGAGAATTTTTGAGACCCATTTTGAGCGACTCAGAACACTACCCTGACCACACAAAGTCAGGTGTATGCAGCATGGCTGTGTTTTTTATTAGTTAACATCGTTAAGGAGAAAAGGAAAAGTGCCTGGGTCTCTGTCTCTTAATAACTATCATTACCAAAGGACCATCAACAACAAAGCAGCTCTTACCAAACAGAACAAGGTGTTACTGCAGACCAGGCAGTGCCCCCATACTCACAGCCTGGCTCAAGGGGAGCTCTACAAGAGGCCACTGGTGATGAACCCTCATCATCTGAGCAAGGGTTTTGAGAACATGTGAGAGAATCACACAGCAGATGGATGTGGAGGCAAGAAAGGATTAGGTCTCCACGCTCCCAACTCAGAGACAGAAATCTTTTGATATGCAGACAGTGAGACCATTCCCGAGAAGGGAACCAGGAATGAAGGGTTATTCACGAACCACAGTCATGAAAAGCTGAGGTGGACAGCCAGATATTTGTGTGCCTTATTTTGGATGGGACTCTACATACTCCTCCTACAGTCTAGTACTAAAATGTAATTGGTTAAAAAAACCTGCAAAAATATGCATTTTTAATGGATGACACTAGGTGGATTTTTTAGTACAAGTGTTAAACTGGAAAGCAGAGTATCACTAGCCTGGTGTTCTGGGATATGGCTTCTTTGGGATTGGAAAAGGAAAGTGGTCTCAGACAAATGGAAAGCATGTCCTATTTCTAATAAATGAACAAAGACACCCCAACCTCACACCCACCCCCATCTGGCACCAAAAGTGTTAATCCAGAGGGCAAAGAAACTGTGCCTGGAATCTACTTAGTCAAGAGGACTTCAGAGTTACAGACCTCAGCAAGCTGCCTAAACACATTGTCTGATGGATGTCTAACAAGGAGACACTGTACAAAGCTTTGGAAATGCACTATACACAAATTGAAAACTTGAAATTAATAATATACAGTTTTATCATAACACACTTAAAAATTAAGAAGATTCATATATGAGAGGAAAAAAACCCTAGAACATTAATAACAGCATCCAGAGAGAGATCTAAAACAAAATGCATTAGGAGAATGTTTGCTAAATCTGGAAAATCGGGAAATTGAAGGAAGGTTCTCCAGTTCCTCACAAGATCTATACAGACATTGCTGTAAAGACATTTCTCAGTACTGAGATTCTATACCGAGATGAATCCTCTAACTTTTAAAAGATGCATTGTAACAGGAGATGTGCTTTAAAGGAGTTCAGACACCAAAATGTTCACTGGTTTATTGATGAGTGTTCTGCTTTTGGAAGAAGCAAAGACTAACTTTTTGGCCCAATTTTCTATAAATGTTTTATATTTCAAATGCTGACCTGCATATTTGTTCTCTGCTAAACATTAATGTAGGTTGCTGTCTTGGAAGATGAAAACCAACTTCCACAGAACAGGTATCTCCACTAGGGTCATGGCCTTGATAGACTAACTCAAACAGTCTAATTTTCTTCAGTGTCAAGATCACCTCAGTGCAGGAATCTACCAGGAGGCTATTTACAACCTGCAAAAGCTGACATCAGTCTTTTGGAGGAAGATAATTGGAAATAAGACAGTCTAATGAAAAGGGTACAGCTCCCAGAAGGGTTTTATATTCAAACCCAAGGGATGTTTTATTCAACGTATTGCTTTAAAAAAAAAAAAACCAACAACAAAACAAAACTATCCCCAAGTCATTGGTTCTGATACCCACATCATACAGAAACCTTTCAGAATTTTCACATGTGCAGATAAATAAAATGTATCTTCCAAGTAATTCACCTAACTAGAATCTCAAGTGCTAATGTCTAAGGTGAACTATCTTTACAAAAACAATTTATGCTCAGAATACTTTATAGCCTTTTGTACAGACAGAAACTGCTTCTCACATCAGAGAACTGATTGACATATTCTAAACACATACTGGAAATAAAACTTGGGTTTATTCAAGCACTGCTCTAGAGCAGAGCTGAACAGCACAAACAAATCATTATAGAAAGCATGACCTATATATATTTGTACTTTTCCAGTTTGTCTAAGCTCTTTCTGCGCAGCAGAAAACTACAACATTAACCCTTGCAGAATTAAGCAAAAGCATATAGAGAGAGGGAGGGGAAAAAAAAAAAAGGACAACTTGAAAATGCAGTCCTCGGATATTTCTAGCTCACTATCTATTGTGCAGTATGATGTGCAGACAAGCAGCAGTTAAACTGAGAACCACCTCCACTACTTGTGCTATTTTATTAAAGAAAAAAATAAAAGACATAAGAAGAGGAGCTGGGGAGGGGCAGGAGAGCACAGTCCGTGCTCCATCTGAGGGATAAACCACTGAGAAAGTGACAGGAACTCACAACGCACTGTAGTGTTTCCCCCTGTGTTTCTCCCCGGAAGAAATACTGACCAATAGTTAAAAACAAAAAAACACAGCACCCTGCAAAATGAAAAAAAGCTCCCTCCCAAACCAGAACACCTCAGCAGCCCCTGAGGAATGCCAGCCCCTGCTTCCCCTACAGGTATTTGTAAGTTGCACAGTCCAATCAATAAACCAGATCATAAAATGATTAGCAGCAGTGCTAATTCATTTATTCACTGAAAAGTAACTCAAGCTGTGTGTCAGGTCTCATAAATAAAGAAAATGTTTATAACTGAATTACAGGTGAGTGACTGTGAGGGCTGTGCAGGATTATGGGAAAAGCACTGACTTCAAAGGTCAGAAATAGCATTTTTATAATAGAGCTGCAGATTTTTCTTCTGAAATTAAATTCTTCTGAGACATTTTTTGTGGAGTCAGCAAAAACTATTTTAAGTGCAGTTCATCAGCATCCACAAACCTGGCTGCCTGTTCTGCTACCCATATGGGTGAGCTCAGGAGAAGTGGAAGAAAGAGGTGTAATATTGAAATGGTTGAATGACTAAAGCAGAAACAAGCACTGGCTCCACAGTGCTCTGTTGCTGGAAAAGATAACTCCTGTCGTTCTGCCTCCTCATTAAGGGAAAGGGGGTGCGCACAGATTTTCCAAGATAAAAGGCAGAGCAGGAGCAGATGCCCTGGAGAATAGAACCTCCTTCGGGTTCCAAGGCTGGCATGTGGAAACACAGTGTCATCTATCTGGGACCCCTATAGCTTTAAAGCCCTGTGTCAAAGGGCACACACTTCATTCACAAATACTATGTGAAAGCTTAAACTTCAAGTGGGTGTTGATGGGAAACAAGTGGGAGCAATGAGTCTTTGGTGAGCACAGGAATATCAAACAGCATTGGAAAGGGACTCAGCTCATCTTCATCCTGTGTTCTCCACTAATGGGAAAGATGAAGAATAAACAGTCATCCTTGTCACATTTGCTCAGCTACCTCGGTCACCAATGTTCAAAATTAAACTATGAGGAATCAAGTTGTTTCATTCACCCTTCTTGTCTGAGTAAAAAGGCCTTGGTCAGTGCTATGCCACCACAGCTAAAGCTGCTTTTGGAACCTGGCCTGCAATGCAGACAAAAGAAGGACTATCACAGCCACCATCCAAGAAACGGCCCTTTTGCTGCTGTTACGTGTTTGCTCGAATTTGCTTTGTTTTTCTGGTGCTGTCTTTAAATGTTGTGGCTCTGTCAGCCTGAAAAGGGTGAGACAGTAAATCCCTAATAGCCTCTGAAAATAGAAGCCTGGCAGCATATTCTTAACAGATGTTGAGAATTTTAACAGGTTGCACTGCTATCTTCTCTGGTTATTTGCCAAAATAAGCACAAAGCATCCCCACCAATAAAGTGGCATTTAGAAAAGCACTCCAAAACACAATCACAGCTGGATGATCTATTCACCAATATTCTTCCTTCCACTCCCCACTCATCAGGGGGATTTGCTGCAAAATGATTAACTGCCTTACTACCATCTGCACTCAGGTTCCATTAGCAACCCAGGCATTTCAGAAGATCCCAGCCCTGCTCAGGCTAAGTCCAATTACTGCTTGCTGGTTCATCAGTCCAGCTAAGCAAGACTGGAAAATGGAACAGATAACCAAACACTCTTGGAACAAATTAACCTCTACAAAAACCAGGCACGTCACACCTCAGGAACAAATCAACCCTTACATAAACAGGTCCTATCCTACCAGTGTTAACTACTGACAAACACAAGGAAAAGGTCAAGTCAGGCCACAGCTGCTTTACACAGGTTGCTGAACAATAGGCCTTTACCTTGCTTGCTGACAGACACTGCAGATCCAAGCCTTCTCCTTCTTCTGGTAAGAACTGCAGCTCTTGCAGATGTTGTACTTGCAGTCTTGGCATTGTCGCTTGCTGTTGATAAGAAATGTGAAAGGAGAACAGCAGCGAATACAGCAGTGCTCGTTGAACTTCTGCTGCTTGGAAAGGATGCTGCACTTGTTACCCTCTTCATCCAACCTCTGCTTCATTTCACTGGAACAAAAAGCAAAAGAACAAAAATGTAACCACAATTTCAATGGGAAATACCCACTTTGCCTTTCTCCTCTTTCCCCATCTTCATGTTATACTCCTCAAACAACTTTTGCAGGTGTGAAGCAAGTGTCAGAAATGCATATCCAGAATCAGTGGTGGCCACCTTACTATTTCCAATTGCTGATAAGAACCACTTATAACGCTAGAGTAACACAAAAGTCTAAGCAAAATTTAAAGGTACCAGAAGAGATAGACTAAGTTGCAGGAAGACAGAGTCATGACATACCTAAATTCATGCATGAATATCTTGCTACCTGAAAAAAAGAATACATTTATTGCATATTCAGGAATTCAAATAAGATCATCTATAAGCATCATTATGAGCCAAGCCTGGAATGTTAGAAAGACTCGTATTACTAGCCTATATATCTCCTTTGCCATTTCTGCCTCAGATTCATAAGTCAAAATAAAACCAGCCTATTTCATGAAAGTCTGACGGGTCAATTCTAAACCTCAAGTCAAAAAGGCAATTAAGGCAGTGATCTAAAGCACATAATTTCTGAACTTGCACATACATCATATTTAGCCATATTCCGGATATATACCTTTTATAAAGGTAAGACTTCAAAACAATGTATGTTTCTGCTGTTTCTCCCTGTACAAAGGTTTGGCTATCTTAGACCAGCTGCTTAAACCCAAGTAAACACTCTTTGAGTTTCAAGTAGATAATCTTTATGATTTTTGTCCAAATGGTAAAACTTACTGGTTTTGCCACATTTTTACAGAATGTTAAAGGTAAAAAAGGTAAGAGATTATCATGTAAGAGAGGCAATGTCTGAATTATGCAAGTCAAACTGCCTTCATGTAAACTGACAGAATTATCCCACAGATTAAATGGGATGGTTAGACCAGTTTGCCTTATCTCCACTACTCCCACCTACCACAGTACCACATGAACAACCTTTCTAGGGGAATGGGAAAGGAAACGAGCTGTTCCCCATGTTACTCCTCCACCCACAGCACATATTCTGTGCAGCAATGGAGCGAAACAGAGAAATGCTGCTGCCCAGGAGGTCAGTTAGGAACCCCAGGTCCCAGAAGAGAAGCTGCTGAAGGTGAGAGCTATGTGATCCAAGGAAGGTTTCTGGCACAGAGAAGTATCAGCAGCCCAAGATGTTGCAATCTTTGCTTCAGGCTGGAGACCCCAAGCAGCAGATGCTGGCCTCCCTATAAGATGAGAACTGCGAAGGAATCAAGGTCAGGAGGAGCAGTGAAAGAAGAGATTTTTATCCTCATGCAGCTCTACTATCTTCCAGAATTAGTAACACTGATGTTTGGTAGTATCAGCCTGCACATTCAACACTGGCATGCTCAACGGCATTTTGAACCCTCATTAGGGCTTTTATGCGTGATAGCAAGATAAACCACAGAAGCAAAGCCACCTATTAAAGCCCCACAATAATGCTCACACAATATGAAAACAGGCAGTTTCATTCACAACAGAGCTAATAAAGCCTGATACCTAGGAAAAGTTGAGCACACACCGAAGCCTTTTCATCAGTACAGGCATTAATTACATCTCTCTCCTCTATCTGGCTGCCAACATTCATTACAGTGGTAGAACCTTAATATCACTAAGGCATCTGTCTCACTGTTAAATCGGATTAGAATTGGCCAACGGATTCAGGAGGTCAATGGGATAGGGTTGGACAGGCTGGCAGAGAGAGCGAGCATGACAGAAAAAGCCTCATTTCCACAGGAAACCAGGCAGAACAGAAGCGAAAGCAATGCACATCCCTCTGACGGCTCTAACAAATTAAGGCCCTTGTGCACTACCTGCCAAAGGCTATTCTAGTTTCTATCAGGAGTCAAATGGCAAAAAGGACTGTCAACAGGACTTGTCAGCTGAAGCCAAAAGGCTACTCTACACACCCTTTCCTTGCAAGTAAAGAAAGAGTTTCATGTGAAGGCAAAGTACTGCACAACACTAGTAGGCAACTCAATCTGTATGGTTTGAGGAAAACTACATAGTCTGGCTCTGGTTTAGTCCCAACAACACTGAGAAAACCTCACTTGCACATGAATTCAGCGGGAAGATAACTAGCAGCAGGATGATTAATCTGGGTTCCAATCTCAATACACTGAGAAAGTTTGTTGCACTGCAATCTAAGAGGTACAAGTTGCAGTTCAAGGCCTCCTGAGTTTTAAAGACTCAGACTTTACCTTCAAAATGTTCAAATGGCTTGGTGCGAGAGCCAAGGTCTAAGGAAAAGAAAGCCGGCAACACCACTGATCCTCTCACACAGTGAAACTTGCTTCCAAAAGGAGGACACCCACCTGTTCAGGAGCAGACTTTTTCTAAGAGGCAGGTCGAAAGACACAACCATCGCAAACCCGCTTCTGCCCATGCAACAGTGTTTACCTCAACAAAACACATATGAGAGGGATGGGACAGAGAAAAGAGGGAGAATGTGCGTGCACTCATGGATGCTTTCTTTCCCCAGTGTTACTTCCCCAAGGAGGGAATGCAATGCATTTATAGGTGTATATATATAATAAGTATACAAATAAAACAAGCAACAAAAAAAGACTGCACAAAAAATTTCCGTTTTGGGGAAAGGACAGAAGAGCAGGAACCATTAATGACAGAATTTATTCACATCACTTAAGTCACAACTGACTGTGCTCAGCTATTATGGTTATGTGTAACATAGTAATGAGGATCTCTGGAGAAGAGAACCCCTGCTGTTTGAATGAATCTCAGATTGGATTTAATTTTCTTTTTCGAGTGGCTGCATTTCACTGATTGCCTATAAATACAAAAGCAGCAAAGAATACTCAACCGACATCCAATATGTCTGTCACCAAGACTAATCCTGTCAAAGAATGTTTTATTGAACTGTAAGTTCCAAAATATACAGATGCATATTTAGATTTTTCCAGAGGCTTGTATTAATTAATCTGCAACAGTTTGCATAATAAATATGTAATTAATTTAAGTCAATGTTTTGGGTGATAGACTCCTGGCATGTAATTCCACAGAAAGTCAGGTTAGGAATACTTTCTAGCATACTCTTTTGAATGCAGGTTTTGCTATTATATTCTGAGGGTAAATAGTCATCTGCCCCTCTTCACTGACTATGTTTTTGCTGGTTTTTGGTTTTGTTTTTTTTTTTTAAATTTAAATAGCTTTCATTGTCATGGTTATTTGTGGGTTTTTTTGGTGTCTTAGAGGATTTATTTTAACGAAAGTACGACATTCTGCTTTGCTGCTTTGTACAGTGGTTTACAAATGATACAGTAGGCTAGTCATCATGTTATGCTGAAGACAGGTACTGCACATCACACTGCAAGGGAGTACACTGCTGAAACATGGCTGGTTGGTTGTGCAGGCAGGCAACATGCCTCGCTGCATCACTGCTCTGCAACAGCTGGGCAACAGCCTCTCTGAAATACTTTGACAAGTCATCCTTTGACTCTATGTATTGGCAGCCCCTTTAGTTTCTCCAAATAACACCGCTTCAGACTTGTAAGTGTAGGATGAAACCTGGCAAACTGAAGGAACAGGATTGTTTCCCTTGCTCTTCACTGCCAATGATTTACAGAGTGATTTCTCCAAAGTCACCAGTTTTTTACATGCTTCAGTTTATCTGCTGTACAATAGTGATAACAGTAAAAGTCATAATGGCAATAGTAAACTTGTCTGATCTAAATATATAAATACGTACAGAACACCTTTACAGCACCTTTCATTTTAGTGACCATATAGTCCTCTCCACTGCTGTTGTTATTGCAAGCAACATATTTACAACTAATACTCACAGCAAATGACCCTCAAACTTTTTTCTAACCGCAAGACCTGATTGCCTTATCTAGATAAAATTCTGTTTCAAGCCACTTGTACAGTATAGAGCTAACTGAGTTCCTACTTATTAGCAAGCAGAATAAGATGTATTTGGTGCAGGACTGTAATACTGACTGCTCTGTGCTTTGGACAGGCCTATTCTGGTGGGCTACAAGAGGACTGAGGCATTTTCCCTGTATGATTGCAATGGCCTCAGCTTCAAAAACAGGCTAGCAGGTTCAAACACAGTTCTTCAACATTTGCCTGAACAATGCCTTCTCCCCTAACAAATTTCTTTAAAACTGGTTATCATATATAATTGCACCTCATGAATACAGAAAGACAAGCATTTTTTTAGAAAAGCCTTTCTGCTTTTTTTCGAAACTCTTATAAAAGCTAGCTTTTTCCTTTTTTTTTTTTTTTTTTTTTAACTGGCAGTGCAATAAAGATGGTCGTTTCTCTGAGCTACACTTTCATATTCACAAAGCTCAATGGCTGTAATTATCCTATATTTTAGCAAGTGAAACAAATCCTAGATGGCCCTGCACACTTCCCTGCAAAAGGCCTTACTGTGATTACATAGTCAAGGGCTGAGAGCAGGTGGAGCTATAACCTCAAACTGTGAAGTCAACAGCAATACACATTGGCAACTTGCCATAGTATGATAATACTGTGAGGTTTAAAATAAAGCTGGAAAGAAGTCTATGATGTGTGTTTGACAAACAGGTTAAAAAAAGTCATTGCTACTCGTGTAAGGCTAGGATGATCAAACTCCAAGCCTCTCCATTGGGGGCAGCAGTAGAACGGAGTTCAGAAAAACAGCAGGACCGAGGGCCATGGTTTATATTACAATATAAAGCTAAGAAAACCCACCTGTTTTCCATATAACAAGGAACACAGCTCCTGGTGGAAACCTGACAGTTGGCTTGATTCACCCAGTGATTTGCGTAGCAGAGGTACCATGATTTTTTTTTGCCAACAGATCCGCAGTTGAAACCTTTTCCTGGGATGTGGAAGATTAATTGAGGTCTCTGCTCTTGTCAAAAAAGACTTAACATCCTGACCACCAACTTAGACATCAGGTTGAGTGGCCTCCTCAGGCATTGTTCTTCATCTTTGGTAAGATTACCATAAGGTTATTTACAAATATTCACTGGAGCTCAGAGCAAGATGGAAGCATAACTAATCAGTCAAGGCATTCACAAGGCCAGAGCACCTTCCTTTAGTCTTGCCTTAGGAAACATTCAGGTATTCCACAGACAGCAGTACATCACTAATGGTTAGCACACCCCTCTGGGAGGTGGCAGATGAGGTGAGGATGCGCCCAGTTGGTTTTGTTCAAGAGTCCAGTTTGGGGAAGATTCCCCAGCTGCCCTGTGAAAGTAGCCTTACACAGAGGCATTTATGGGATAGCAATGGGACCACTACCACTGGCAGCAGCGGAGACAGTTCTTAGGAAAGGATGCAACATGTATTGGTCAGCTACAATGCAGTATGCCAAGCTCCAAGACAGACTGTATAAGCAAGTCTGTCTGCCAGGCTCTCCAAAACTTGGCGCTCTGCTCTCCTCTGAGGAAATATGTCCAACTATCAGGCTGTAGCCATCTTACTCTTGCTTCACACCAGTGTCCATTTCAGGCTGGCACCTGCCAGTTTAAACACGAAGTTCAGCTGGTGAGGTTCCCATTTGCTCTGTTGCTTTCTTGGGTAATGGACAAATAGAATTTTTCCTACTGTTTAACCATCTTCCCCCACAGAGAGTAGAGGTTAAATCTATTCTAGTTGCCTGCACAGGAAAAGAAGAAAATGGAGGGACAATGTTCCTAGGAGTTACAAAAAAAAAAAATATATCCCATTTCATTCACATCACTCCTTCCTGCAGAAAAGTTATCAAAGACAGGTAGAACTTTTTCATTACTACAGATGAGAGCTTCTGCTTAAGTCCTCTTAAATCAAATTAAGTTCATTTCATAAAATAAGCTACCTGTTATCCACCTGGCATTGGAGCTTTTTGTCCTTCAAATACTAGTGACCAAGCAGCATACACCACAAAGTGCTTTTCTTAAGGGAGCAGTGTTCTGCTCAGCTGTGTAACTGATTGTCTCTCTTCTCCTCATTTGTTCGCACTATCACCTCTCAGACTAGATTCAGAGCAGTCCATGAAGATCACTGATTTGTCTTAAAACTGGTTTTAATCTTAGTCTGGCCACTGTAAGAACCTTAAAACATTTTTTCCCTCCACAGAAGAGAGTATCTTCAGTCTTTCTTCTGGCCAGGCACCCTTCATACTCACCGACACATACAAGGTACTGAGACATTTTGCTTAGCACAAGATCTGGATTTCTACACAGTCCGGGAAGCAGGTGAACAAGTTCTGCTGTGTCTGTTCTCAGCCTTTCGGAGAAGTCATTTTTATCAGCTGCACCTCATGTTTTTCCACTCCCACAGTCAGTCCAAGCCTAGTCTGTTAGGGTGGGAGTTTCCTCGGGATACACAGATCAGCTGAAAACACAAGTTCCACCAATACCCTCTAAGCTACCATGTTGGAGGAAAAAGGGCTTTTCCTATTCAGAGGCTGAAGTGTACACAGTATTCCTGTCTCTGCTCTCCTTAGACCTCCCAAGATGCACATCAGACACTGGAGTGGGGGTAAAGCTCCTTTAATCTGTGCAGAACTTGACAATCTTTTACTCCTTGGCTCCTAGCACAATAAGGAGTCACAGGCTGACTGTGACTGAAATTTCCCTCCCATTCACATGTTTTGAATTTGAAGTTTAAGGTCACAGATTGTGATTACTAGAAGTGGTTCCCACCTCTGCCCTCGCTTCCTCTCTCCTCCCGATACTTCTGACTCCCACAAGCAGAACAACCACGTTAGCACAATGCTGCTAAATTTAGGGAAAACACTCAATCGAAGGTTTACAGCACCTCTCCAATCCCTGTGCAGGAGTCAACTAGCCAGAACTGCAAAGGAGAGCTGCTCACCATTTTATCCCTTCCATGGTCTCTATGCCACAAACTGTGGCACGGTGCAGTGATGAAGCTATAGGCTGACAGGGTCATATATCTTTTCCCCCTGTTACGTACAGTAAGAAACAAATTGTCCCAGCAGTATATGCCTCCATTGTTATTTACTTTCTAAGGGTTCAGTGCTCATTTCTTTTTAGATGCCTCTTCTTCTCAGGCAGTTTATTCCCCTCCATTGGGATGGGCACCTAACACAACTCCCTAGTCCCAGGCACTGCTTCACCATCACCACACATGCCTTTTGTTTCTCTTATGTCTTTGCTAAATTGTCCCCGGTGAAATTCTACTTGCTCTCTTTTAAAAAAGTAGAGCACAGTATAGTACTACGTCCTTTTACAGCAAATGCCAAATTAACTCATTATCTTCAAATGATGCCCTTTTTTCTAGGCTCCTATCAACAGTCACAACTGTGCCTCACGCCATATTTAACACTGAGTACATCTATTAGTATTCTACACATTGCTGGTGCCTGTCAAAAAGCCATGCTAGTACACATGCAAACACACTGCTTGCAGTTGGGGAGCCTTCGAGGAACACACATCACTTTAATCTCTGCAGAGGGATATCGATCCAGCAGCCATAGCTGACTTTCAGGGAGGATTAGACAGCAGGGAGTGCACCATAAGTGAGCTGGGGGGGAAGTAACATCAAAAACAACCCAAAGCAAAACACAAAGTCTTCTGGGGGATACAGGGGGATGGGACACCTCAGCATTCAAGAATTAAGAGGCTCATAAATAGCTATGAGTAAGTCGCTTGTGTCAAAAATCAGGAAGATTAATATTTCACAGTCGAATTACTCCAACAGCAGTTGCACTCTTTTATTTAAGATCTTACTAGCATCTCTTAAGGGTTTTTTCTCTTCAGCTTTTCATTTCTACAAAATCAAATTTCTATAAAATTAGTGGGTAATCCTATCAGATCTCATTTTTAAATTTTTCTTTCCTTCTCTTTCCAAAAGTAGGAGCAAATACTGATGGTACTGCATATATGCTGACTAATGATCTGGTCCCATTAAATTCTTTACAACTGTTGTCATAGTCTTGCCCTTTTGTTGCTTAACTCAGAAGGCCTACAATGTCATCCTGTTGCCCTTAAAAATCAATGCTAAGAATTCAGCGACTACTGTGCATTCAGCCCAAACACTACATCCAACAGCACACACCATTTGGCTACCAACGGTAAGAACCCTGCCAGGGAAACAGAAGTGGACATACGAAAGGTGAGCTGACTGACATGCAGCTTCAATGCCATCAGAGGTCTCAGAGGACAGCAAAGCGTTTAGGAGCTTAGGATAACTTACTTTTATGTTTAGTTAAGGTTAGGTGAGGTACAAGAATAAAACCTTATTTCAGTACATTTTTAAACAAGCCTTTGCAACAACACTGCGGCGATTAAATGGACTCTATATTACCCTACTGACATATGCAATCTACCTCAACTGACGTTTCTTGGGGCTGAATAAATTAACACTAGAAGACAGATGTATACCTTACCTTTAAAAAATATAATCATCCTTCTAAAATGTCAGACCGCACTATAAAAAAAAATTTACCAGCTACCTACATAAAAAAGTATCACAGATTCTGGGGACAATCTCTTTCTATAAATAAAGAAATCCAGCACAGTGGAAACACTGTTGTTGGTCTGGGGTTTTTTTCTGTTAATTTTGTTTGTTTGTTTGTTTTTGTGGGGTTTTTTTTACATTTGCAAACACTTCAGGGAAAAACTTGCATTGACACCTTCATATTTTTTATTAAATACCATAAAATACATGTTGTGAAGACCTACCTGTGGAAGCTTTGTGCTAACCACAGTTGAGCCAGTTAAACTGCTACCAGAACCAGAAAAGAGCCAACATACCCAATACTTACCTTTGTCTAAAAAACGCATATCAGGCACTGCATTCGCTAGAGAGAGAATAGATTCAGCCAGCACCAAGATAATTGTGGTTCACTTGCCTCAGACCAGTGCTTGTTGTACCAGGCTCTATCCTAATCTGTTAACAATTTCATGCTCAGGTGAAGCAGTTCCACAAAATGAACAACTGCTGCTGTATTACTCTATAGACACCGTGCTAGTGGCTCTTAAGGGAAGTTTCCTTTTCTGTTGCTGGCACAAGTACTGACAATCAGTGTCTATCTTCAGTTGGAACTGACTGACATGTCAGAGTGTAGATAAATGAAATAAATAATATGCTGGTATTATTTTAAATTCCTTCTTCTCACTTTGTAAACCTGCAAATTGTCAAGAGACTTACATTTAACCCCATTTTCTTTTGTCATGTTGGATATCACAGGAGCAGACTGTGCACCACATTTAACTGATAGGCTTTGAAATCTCCTGTATGCAAGTGGAGCAGCAAGGGAGAAGCAGGTCTTGAATTATAGAGCAGATATTCTGGGGAGCTCTGGGGACATCAGAAATCTCCACATGAAAGCTGCAGTGATCTCCTCCAAGAAGCAGTGCTGTGAGTATGGACTCCTTTGCCCTCCCATTCCAATACTGCCAACATGGTACACGTGAAAATAAATCTGGGTTTTAACACACTTTGTTTCCTCACTCTTCTTTCTTCTCTGCCCTCCTATCTCAGGTTAGAGACCACTCTGCAGCCAGGTACAGTGTTCTGAGGTGAAATACTTTATCGGTACTGGGGACAAGCACTTCTATTGCAGGCGCAGGACCTTCTGGTTAAATCCTGGGTTTAACTGATCCATTGAGAAGGGCCAAAAGGTGTTCTTCCATGTTGGACATCAACTGCAAATGATGAGAAGCTAGAAAGTTTTCTCCCTTTCTCACTATTACATCCATACTGAACCACTGACCATTACTATCTGAGCCTACGCGTCCGACCAGTTTTCACTCACTTTATAATTTCACCTGTATGTGTCACAGTCCCATAATGTGACTACAAAATGGTAAACTTCGATTATTATTTACATTAGCATTTTGTGACACCTTCTTAGATTACAAACATGTAATACTTTAACAGATGGTTCGAGAGCATCAAAGGAACCTGAAGGTGCACAAGTCCACGGGACCTGATGAGATGCATCCACGGATCCTGAGGAAACTGGCAGATGAAGTGGCTAAGCCACTGTCCATCATACCTGAGTAATTGTGGCAGTTTAGTGAAGTTCCCACTGACTGGACAAGGGGAAATGTAACCCCCAGTTTTAAAAAGTGAGATAAGGAAGACCTGGGGAACTACAGGCAGGTGAGTCTCACCTTGGTGCCCGGCAAGATTGTGGAGTAGATCCTCCTGGAAACTGCTAAGGCACATGGAAAAAAAGGAGGTGATTGGTGACAGCCAACATGGCTTCACTAAGGGCAAGTCATACCTGAAAAATCTGGTGGCCTTCTATGACAGGATTACAGTGTTGACAGATCAGCAAAGAGCAACTGATGTCATCTACTGGACTTGTGCAAAGATTTGACACTGTCCCACATAACATCATTGTCTCTAAACCGGAGAGACATGGATTTGATGGGTGGACCACTCAATGGATAAGGAACTGGTGAAATGGTTGCACTCAAAGACTTGTTTGTGGTCAACAGCTCCATGTCCAAGTAGAGACCGGTGACAAGTGGCATCCCTCAGGGTCTATACTGGATCTGGTGCTAATCAACATCTTTGTTGGCAACGTGGACAGTGGGATCGAGTGCACCCTCAGCAAGTTTGCCGATGACACCAATATGTGTGGTGCAGTTGACATGTCAGAGGGATGGGATGCTGTCCAGAGGACTGTGACAAGCTTGAGAGGTGGGTCCAAGTGAACCTCATGAAGTTCAACAAGGCCAAGTACAAGGTCCTACACCCGGCTTGGGGCAACGCCCAGTATCAATACAGGCTGGGCAGAGAATGGATTGACAGCAGTCCTGATGAGAAAAACCTGGGGGTGCTGGTGGATGAAAAACTCAAATTGGCCTGGCAACATGCGCTTGCAGCCCAGGAAGCCAGCCATATCCTGGGCCGCATCAAAAGCAGCGTGGCCAGCAGG
>JAVJGI010000050.1:98073774-98085847 GCA_035590275.1 Ibycter americanus
CCTGCTGGCCACGCTGCTTTTGATGCGGCCCAGGATATGGCTGGCTTCCTGGGCTGCAAGCGCATGTTGCCAGGCCATGTCATGTCATCAACTCCAGCACCTAAACTTATGTGAAGAAGTTACACAACAAAGAAGCTACTCTACCAAGCTTTCTGCTCTCCTACCTCTCACCCTTACGCAGATTTTTTTCAGAGCCCTCCTAATTTCTTTTCATCTACCATTTCATTGATGTTGGAGAAGGTATCTTCTGCCAACTGAAAACCGCCATGAGGACCACAGAAGGCCTTCAAAAATAAACAGAGATCATTATTCATGTTCCTCAGTCTTGTTTATCTGTTAAGAGAGACCAAGGAAGTCAGATACCTGCTAGAAAGGCTTTACAGAAATTCATAGGCCTAGTCTTTATCAGTGACTCCTGATCTTACTAGTTCTGGAGTAGCATTTGGATGGCAAACTCTGAGATACACTGCTGAGCTTACTGGAGTTGAAAGAAGGGACCAAGGCTAGATTTGTAACAGAGGTATGAAGTCAAGATGAATTAAGAAATTAAAAAAGGGTTAACTATGGCCATATTCAGAGCTCTTCTTCCTCAAATATCAGTAAAATCATCTCTCCAGAAATTTTCATACCCAGAATCACCAGAAATTCTGACCCAAATCAGTAACAGCTGTTGAAAATGAGAAATGAGCCTAACTTTCCCTCAAAACATGAATATGAGTCTAAAGAATCTGGTTTCTTTACTACAATTACACACACCAAAGGCCATAGAGACCAAAAGACCTGGGGCTGCCGGGAGCTCTATTTTACATGATGCTGTATAGCAGGGAAGCAGCTCAATGAAGCTTGGTTTTGTCAGACCCTAGTTAGGACACAATTAGATTACAGTCACTGCTGCATCTGTCTTGCCTGTAGACATAAACCATGTTGACTTGGGGCAACATGACCTGGCATACAAGAAATTGGGCATTGCAGGTGAAACTGGCCCTGAGGACCCAGAAACATAGTTGGCTGAGTTGCTCAAGTTGAGCACTGTGACACTGCATCGCCTTACTATCAGCACCCAAGTCAGCTAGCTGAAACGTAAGCCAGATCCCTGAGCTAAATAGATTCTTGAACACTGTAAGCAGTGAGACATTATACAGAAAAAAGCATGCACAGGTGGAGGGAAGTTTTTAAGCTTGTAAGAGATGTCAATGAAACAAATTACAGAGACCAAAGCTGCGAGGTAAACCGTGGTCCTTCACCTAGACAAGCTTGGCTATAAAGCACAACAAACAGACTGGTGTTTTGCATCAATGATGGGCCACAAACTAATGAACGGAAAATCTCCAACATCAGCAGGCTTACCAACTGACTTTGGCTTTGCCTCTGCAACCAGTCACCAGGTTATTGCCATTGTCAAAAGTTACCTTGCAGGCCCTAAACTGAGAAAACCGATGTTCTTGATGACAAACAAATGCTTTGCAAGCTGAATACATACTCCAGGATGGATGTGGTAGATGCAGATGTATACTAGACTAGCTGAGTGCCTTGGAGTAGCCTTGTAAACAAACTCAGATTAAGAAGGGACACTTCAAAAGAAAAGAAAAGGATGATGGCTTATTGATCTCGCCATTACTATTCCTACATGAATCTGAAGGCTCACATGGGACAGGTCACCATCAGTTACACCCAATAGCTAGAAAATAAACAGACCAAGCTCCAATAACACTCAAAAAATAATTATAGTGATGCTGTAAAAGCAAGCAGCAGTTTCAGAGATTTGTTAGCTCTACAGTGTCCAGCTAAACCACAGAGCACAAACCAACCTCAGCATTAGGTTTGGTGATCTGCACCCTCTGTTCAGGACAAGTTTTTCAAAATTACATTCTGAATGTTTTCAGTTTGGGTAGGGTCTAAAAGAAAAAGCTCACCAAATAAAACACAAATGCTCAACTCTCATTGGAGTGTTATTTTCTTCATTAATATTAAAATAACTGATTCTTATTCAAAACCTTGTTATTTACTCTTTACCATATCTATGTGTCAAGATGAACACAGGTGTACAAATATGCATGAATATTAAATCATACCTTCTACGCACTGCATATAACTTAAGCTGGATGATAAACATCAGATTTTTGGCTCTTCAGTTATAGGATGTAGAATGACAGGTGCTTTAAAGGAGCTTGTTTTTTAGTGGTAGTTTAGCCCTTCTTGAAAATAAAATTCCTTGAATTTCTTCCTCTCTCTCTTCTTCTCTTTTTTCATAACTCAAATTTGAGAGATCCAAAAGCAGAGATCAAGTAGAAATACTTTCCACCCACTACTATTAATCAGTAAAATATCAGCTTTTGTCACACCCCATTAAAATGGATTATATTAACCACACTATATTTTACCCAGAATATTTGCACTATTTTTCTATCTTAAAAGTATACTCAAATATCCAAGTAAAAGAAAATGCTGTATTAAACAATTTTCTTTAAATGGTCTTTATTCTGCAGAGCTGAGAAGTTTCTTCAGAATATTTTCAAAAGTCTTCTATGACTTCAACTTCTTCAAAATCCTTAACGATAAATTATTTATTTACAACAGAGTAGAAATCCCCAGTTTTATTATTTAATCAGAAGAACTTAATGGGAATTTTTCAAAAGATCAAAGAAACAGAGATGCAGTAAGAAAAACAGTAAACTACATAAATTGGATAAACATTTTAAAATATACATTATATGCCTGTTACATTTGTGTGTATCCAATTATAACAACCCAAATCCCAACCAAACCCCTGAGAACATGCAAGTATTTTATTTAAGGAGGTCTTACGATCTGTTCAATAGAGCACAAATGACTCAATATTTTTGACTTCCTGGTTTACCCTACTTAAGAAACAAACAAATCAATAAAAACAAAACCAAGTAATCTAAATTTAATTAGGGCCCTGATTCTCACGTCCAAGATTGATGGGGGCTTTGCCTTTCACTGAAATAAGAGCACAATTCAAGCCATTTAGCATAACCCACAAGACTTCGGTGTGAAACCAGGTGACTTAATATGAATGGTGTCAGGCCAAGATTCACCTACTTCAATACCTTAATATTACACAGCACATTAGATACAGCAAGCATAACAGAATCTGCTACTTGGAAGAAACAAAAGAAGGTAAGAGTAATGGCGTTTATTTTAATTAGCTGACTAATTTCTAAGATGTATCTGGCATCTCAGTGTCAATTATCCTGGTATGTACTATTTTATCAAGCCATTGAAAGTGTATCTTTAAGGGTAATCACATAATTCAGAAACTCCAGTTATGTAAGTTCCCTTCAAGCCACTGAAAAAATTACCCTCCAGCACAGGGAGATATCTTTCTCCAGCTTGGACACACGTTCATATTAAAACACACTATTTAGGATTCAACATCTTACTCAGGATACTCTTCCCAGAGCGCCAACAATTTATACTTGATTAACAACTGCTCTGCACCTTCTTCTACTTTCCTTCATTGCTCTGTATGTTTGCAGGCCATCAGCTAACAGTATCTATGCCGTAACACTGCTAAAAGTAGCAACTTCACACCCTACACACACTCCCATCCCATTGTCTAAACTCCCAAATCACCAAACTCTGATTTAGCCTTTAACGATATGTTAAACAAATCTGTGCACAAAGTTTAGGCCAAGCTGAACTCTCTAAAATTATTAAAAGTGACAAATGAAGGGACTCCTAATCAAGGGAGTCAGCCTTGGGAAGGATAGGAAACAAAGAATGGATGGTGAAAAGAACACCGTTATCTTAAACTATGCAGAAATAAGCCTTCAAGCGAAGTAGTTCTGGTTGCAAGAGGAGACAAGTTGATAATGCTGCAACCCACAGAAAACTGGTTGAAAGTAGGACTGAGGTGACTGTGGCAGTGGGAGATTGCAACCTCAAACTCAAATAGGCCCCCCAAAGAAGGGCAAACCCCGGCTTGGGAGGCATGCATAGTTGGTAAAAAGCTTCAGCAGCGCTACCTGAGCATGCATACCAGTTTGCATGAGAAGCGAGAAACTTGTAACCAATTCTGTGCCTGAATGAAAATGAATATGTAATACACTATGAATGTGCAAGTACTCTACTGTATATAATGCGTACCCTTGAGTAACTTGCTGTGCACATTGGGTGGAGCAATCCCCAGTGCACGCAGCGCTGTAAATAAAGAGAGTGCCTGCTTCTCAATGCTACGTTGGTGTTAACAGGTTTACTCCCAAGTTTGGTGACATCTCCACAACCCCACCCCACCCCACAAAAAAAAAATCACCCCACCCCCCCCAACAAATCAAAACACCAACCCTACTACTAACTGTAACAGTACAAAAGCAAGTGTACAAACCGAGCTTCATTCTTTGTTTTAGCAACAGGACCAAATCATAACAAAGGTTCAAATCTGCCTTTAAAATCAAATATTTGACTAAATAACTGACTTAATCCCCTATTACTTTGCATTACAGAACCTTGCTTTAGCAAGGAGAGGCAGGAGCAAGGAATTGATTCTCACTCAGAAGAATGATCCTTCCACCAGATTTGATATGAGAAAAATTCCTGGTCTCAAAAATATTCTTCTGAGATATCAAGGGGATGCTGTGCCTTCCCAACGGCAGAGGCATGCAGCCTTCCTCCTGTCTCTCCACTCACTGTTATTTCTCCATTTTATGGCTAGTTGCTATTATGCCTCTTCCTTCTGTTTCCCCCTTCTGTTTTTCTTTCTGCTAATGCAGCAATCCATCCCATAATGGATGCAAGCAATGACTACACACACAACTGTTCTCATGTGGGGCTTTGTGCCGGCGCATCCAGAAAGGAAGTCATGGCAACTGATGCGTTTCTGAGAGTATCAATATCGCTTCAAAGACGTGTGCCCCATAACATTTACCTCATCTTACATTAGGCCAGACTATGCAGCAACAATTCCCACTTAATTTTGCATTTCCAGGTGTTTCCAACAGAAAAGAAACCATGAAGGTGTTGTTACAGTATTGCCCTCTGGAAATAAATTTCACCATTGCAAAATGCTTATTTATTCAAATACTGCTCAACACATACTGTCTTTGCTACATTTTTCACCCATATGAATTTTAAACCTGATTTCTAACACTTACTCCACATTTACTTTATTAAGTAGCAGCAAAATTCAAACTTGCTTTTTTTTAGGGCAGAAATTAATCTTGGATTTCCCAGAATTGTTAGTTTAATCTTTATTTAGATTTCCAATGATCTTTTCCAGCAAAATTCACAACCTGAGTTAATTAAAAATCACCTGCCTCCCTTAAGGCTTTCCGTCAGTCTTCTGAGTATCAGAGCACTGAATGCATTGGTTTTTAATGACTCTAGAGCACCCGGTATGGTTACTTGCCTGCTAGAGACCAAAGAATTCATCATATTGCAAAGATGTCAGATCCCCTAGCATAGCAATTTATTGTGTATATTAAAAAAACCAAACCCAACAATATGCTTCTGCGATAAACTGTACCTCTTCCAGGCCAGCCCAAACCCGTTCATCTAAAACAGGTGACATACTGTACCTTGTCCTCTTGCTGCTGTATTCACTAATGTTATTTTCTCCCTTCCTCTGGTTGTCTAAATGGCTCTCAGAATTAGGATTTTCACAAGTATCAAGCTTGGAAGACTTAAACTTCTTAAAACTGAATTCTTCTAACTTATTTTTAGCAAACTGTTTAAACAACAGCTAGCAATTTATCTCAGCAGCTTCTTCATTCAGCCTTCACTTAAAACCCCAACCTCAAAATTAAATTTCACCCATCTTTTTTCTTTTGAAGCACACATAATCAAATCCTATCATCAGCATTACAAGAGTTTGTCAAGGCTGCATCCCAGGCTGTCTGTAGCAGACTTTGAAGCATACACATACCTTCATTCTCCTTTACTCTGATCAGAGTACCTCCCCTGCCTATTCTTTGTATTGCTGCTTCTTTTTATTTTTTTTTCTAATTCTTTTTTTCCCCTCCTCCATATTTTAGTTTAGTGACTAACAGTCATGAAGTGATGGACTTCAGCCTTGGAAAGCAAATTCGAAGATGCACTATGGTCCATGTAACACTTGGGTTAGATGTCTGACTAGATGGGCAAGAGTTACTGGAACAAAGACAGCTTAGTTGTAACTCCCTTCCCTGCTCCTGTCTATAGAAATAGTCTTAACCTTCAAAGACTGAAAGTTGCTATTGTACTGAGGAATTGTAATGTGTAATTTTGTTGCTTGTCTGTTTGTTCAAAAATCCTGTTAAATCTGAACCTCAGTATATGGAAAATGAATTTCCTAGCCTAATCATGCAAAAAATAATTGGATTTATTTAGCATAAATGTGATGATGGCACATTTTTTATCAAAAGGAACTGCAAGAGCACTTAATTCTATACCACATAATACCTTCTGTACTTGTGTTGTGTCCTCTCTCGTCTGTTCGGTAAGGCAAACTTTTTCACTATCATGTTTCTTTTAACAAGAAAGCTGTTAATGAAAGCTCTCATAATTATCTATTAGATCCTTTCCTGATCAGAAGCAATGACTATTTTAGGCAAGGAGGCACCTTCAATTTGCACAGTGGAATTATGAAACCACCAGCATTCCATCATAATTCTTGCATCCTCCAGTATTTCCTTCGCATGGGCACAGTTTTTTCTGAGATATCTTCCTACCCAACTATGTACCACAAGCTCTCAAATTCAGTACCGCACACCCATCTAGGTTCCTCTGTCCAGGTGGCATTGCCCAGCATTTGTCAAAGGGGCAAAAAGAATCTTTTTCTTGGGAAAAAAAAAAAAAAAGGGGGAAAAAATGGGAAAAAAAGGAAAAAAATGAAAAAAATCCCAATCCACTCAGAGCTTGAAACAAAATCTTTACCTGCATCCTCGCAGACACCTTTGACTTCGCTTAATCTAAATCCTTCTGCTGCTTCTGAACATCTTGCCGTTCATTTCCAAATCATCATTTAATAAGCTAAAGAAGTCCTTTAACATGAAGCCCCACATGCCTCTAGCAAAAGCTGAAAATTCACCATTTGTTCCTGCTCCTTAATTTCAGCTGCAGTTTCTAATCTATAACAACTCTTTATTTCTAACCTCCTGATAACATCATGACCATTTTTTCATATTTTTTAATGGGATTTTTTTTCAAAAGCTTCTGGAAATCAAAAGAAATTAATCCTATGGAGCTATGCAGAGCAAATAGAAAAATGGGTCAAGACTAGAAACTGACTCTGGTACCTGGAGTTTGATACAAACTATTAAAGTTATGCCTAATGTTTTTTAAGTATTTTAACAAACACCAATGTATTAATGGAACCGGAACACAATTTGCATTTCCTTAATAGTAAAATCTTCCAGAGCACTGGTTTTGTTCTTTCTTCATTTGCTAAATGTAGATGACAACATTCACCCAACTCCTTTGTAGGACATCACACCTACAAGTGAAAAGTGCTATATGAGATATACGTAATGGATGAATGGATGCCTTATAATTTATTCTTTGCTGCTAGAGATAATGCTAGGCATTACAAACTTGAAAACATACTTTAATTTAAATGTAAGGCCAGATGACTCCAAATCTACTATAATTTCTCATTTGATTAATTAATTACTAATATAACAAAGAGCTAAAACAATTTTTTTCTTACATTAACAAAACAGCAGCATTCAAATACTCTTCAAAACAAAAAAACATACATGAAATACTGCAGCCTGTAGAAAATCAGCTGAATTCCAAAACACATCAAAATGTTTTGCTGGAAATGATGACAAGATTATCTTCTGAACCACAAACAAACTCATCATATGTTCTTTTGTTCAAATTATTCAGACATGCCTAAGAAAATTTTATCTCCCTCAAAAAAATCAAAGATAAACTTTTCCCATGCACATTTAAGCTTCCAAAGGAGAAAACCTTGCCATCAAAACTATTTTTAAAACAAACTACTGAAGCTTAATTTTCTGGCTCAGTGTAGCCCTAAATATATAATTTTCACTTATATAAAGTCATATTTGTGATCCAGTCACAAACCCTTTAACCTTTAGTAAGCAAGAATAGCTATCAACATTTGAATAAAGAAGCAGGATAAAAAAGCTTTAATAGCCTTCAGGAACAGCTGAAATTACCTTATTACCTTCCCAAATGTAAGAATGACATGAACCAGAAACTGGTCCCCAATTTTTCAAGTAGGTGCACAGTAAGATGAATTTTACACCTTTGCAAAACCTTGAAGTCAGTGAAAGGTTCCAGCTGGATCCAAAAATCTTTCAGGTGAGGCTGAGCCTGACACACAAAGGCTCATACTAAAATGTAACTGCTTAAGGTACTGGTTTTATTAATACATTTCCTATGATGGATTGCATTCTCCCCACCAAAACATTTGCAAGGGCTTTCAGGCTGGTAGGTATGTTTGTTGCTTTTCTTAAAATTAAGAAACCAAAATATGATTCCTTCTTAGAAAAAAGGTCTCTCAAATTATTGGATCAAAATGTGATTTTAACACCTAGTACAGCAAGCTCCCTCTAAATGTTAAGGGGAAGAAAAAGAGGACAATCACCTCCTAGACTACAGCAATACGGACATCAGGCATGTAGCTTTGGAAGCAAAATGGTTCAAGCACAACTTAGCTTTTCTACTAGCAGTAAAGACCATTCAAAAAATGGAAGTCGCTAACTCTGGGCAACACCTAAATTTGAATCATCTCAAACTGATGATGATCACCTTTGCCTTGATGAAAAAAAATTAGTACTAGCCTTGCTGGAAACATTGCTTTCCAACATTAAGGGACCAAAAAAAGCATTTCCAAATGGGCATCCATCTGCAGTGTACACTACTGGGACTACAACGGGGAAAAAAAAAGAAAAAAGCACAAGCAAAACTCACTACTGTGCCAAAGAAAACAAATATCTCACAATTGTACAGCACATCACAGATGTTTTTCATGCTATTTCACCAATATCAATTAAATCACATACATGTGTACTTTTCTTTTTTTAAAAAAGTACAATGCAGGGGACAAAAGTTGCACAGAACTTCAGATAACTTACAAGCCGTCTGGCAAACGTGGAATAAAATTCTAGATTTACGCAACAAGGCAAATGTACCTACTGCACACGGCAGAACATTTCACACTACACTTCAGAAAGACTAAGCTGCATTTTCATTGGCATAGCAAAGCAGCTTCACCTCACGGACATTTAGCGCCAATTCCTGCCATAGCTCAAAGCTGCTTAGCAGTGTCAGCAAAGCTGAATTACACCCCAGCAGCAGCAAGCATAGAGGCTAGAGGATGTTCTGGAGCACTGAAGGCAATCAAGAGAGATCTTATTGGTGTCAGCTAGTCACTGCTGCACCAGCCTGCCCAGTCTGCACTGAAATATATATAGGCTACCAAAAAAAATTGGTTTATTTAACAAAACCACTCAAATGTGTGCAATCAGAAAAATCTTGCTAGCGGTGTAGTAAAAGACCAGGCTGGAATTCAGAGTCCAACCCAGTAGTTAGGAGCGATAGGAAAGCTTGATAGCAGTATGTGACCCTTGCTTCATAGGCAGAAGGGAAAAAGATTAAGCAGTAAGAGATACTAGCTGCTTTCTAACTTGTCGTTCAGTGGAGTTACCATTTATATTGGAGCTAAAGCCTAGAGAGAGGAGTAGATAGACAGACGGGGGAAGGAAGTATTTCATAAGAGCAGGAGTTTAGAAAGTTACTTGCTTTGGCAACACTGACTATGTGCCCTAAAAGCATTGGCGTTAACAACCAAGCCTGTTGTGTGCTGGTGAAGAGGTGTAGCAATGGTGTAGCAACTGAATCATGAGTTATCTAGGTAAGACATGATGGGAAGAGGTTTTCCAAGCAGCATAAACCAGAACAGTTTCATTAGTCTCACGTTTAGTTAGATGTCCAAATGATGGAGAGTGAGAAAGGTCTTTTTCATGCTTAAATGGCGGTTAAAATAATCAACCAACCCTTGCCTAACCATGAGCTGATGGGACATTAGCACCATTACACATGAGTTACCAGTTATTAATTCAGCATAGAAACAATGGAGTAACATTAAGGCAGGGCTTACTGGCACACGTTGCTTAGTGTGCTCCTTTTGCCAAATTACAATGAAAAATCCTGAAATTCCTCTGCGAGGCATAATTCACATGACTATACCAAATAAGTTAAATGAAAAGACAATTCAAACCAAACACAAAGATCAGGATACTTCCATCCATTCTCCTGGTACCAAGAACAATTTAGGAGATAGTTTTCATATCACAGTCCAACGATTTCATTTTTGAGTTCCTGTGGAACCTGTGAGCAATTGCCATCTGGCCCTGGAGACTATATTCTCTTCTTTTTACTGATTTAGTGTAAAACTCACTCTTGACACTTCCAATTAAGGCAGGACCTCACACAGTGAGGCACTGATGGGAAAAATCCCCTAAATTGTTCTAAAAAAAAGAAAAAGAAAGCCAATGCAAAAATTTTATCTTGTAGTCATTAACTGACATTGTCTTCCAACAAAGGTGGTGAAAGGTCTGGAGCACAAGTCTTATGAGGAGCGGCTGAGGGAACTGGGATTGTTTAGTCTGGAGAGGAGGTGGCTCAGGGGACCTTATTGCTCTCTGCAGCTACCTGGAAGGAGCCTGTAGGCAGGTGGGATCGGTCTCTTCTCCCAGATAACAAGCAACAGGACGAGAGGAAATGGCCTCAAGTTGTGCCAGGGGAGGTTTAGATTGGGTATTTGGAACAATTTCTCCACTGAAGGAGTGGTGAAACATTGGAACAGGCTGCCCAGGGAGGTGGTGGAATCACCATCGCTGGAAGTGTTTAAAAACATGTGTAGATGTGGTGCTTAGGGACATGATTTAATGGTGGACTTGGCAGTCCTGGTTTAACAGCTGGACTTGATGATCTCAAAGGTCTTTTCCAACTTAAGTAATTCTATGATTTTATATTCCTGGAGTGCTCCTTTTCCATCCTCCTCCTTTAGATAGCGCATTCACTCAAAGACTCTCCAGAAAGCTTCTTCCTCCTGCTATCTCTGCACAAAATTTTGTTATTAATTACTCTCCCCTCATCTTTAAGGGGCACTTTAGCTGTCCTAATTCACTGGCAATTCAGTCACCCATGTTACAGAAAACCAAAGGAAGTGATCAAAACTGAATTGCTAGGCATTCCATAAGGAAACTTCATGTTCATTTCCAATCCTAGTAAAAGGCTACTTCCTCCCCTTCCCTTGACATCTTGATGACCAAACAACCAGTTAAAACTAACAACATCCTTACTGCCACCTGAAGTGATACAAATAGGATAGTTTACACCTTCAAAGGATCATTTCTGCTTTTCCGCAAATTCAGCAAACATGACTGAATTTGGTTCTAATCACACTTTCCAAAACTTTTTCCATAAAGCAGACTGATTTGTTTCCCTCATAAAAGTATGAGCTACTGAATCTGTGGCCAAATGTTTTGCTAAGATTTTCAAAACCAAAGGGGATATGCCTGCAGGAAATTATTCTTATATGAAAATAGTCACATTCCAATAAAATGCCAAGAGTATTTCAGAAATAAGTAATCTGCTATCACTGACTTACAGAGAGCACCATCACCTACACCGGAGCTTTCAAATGACTGGAATAAAATACAACCCTGTATTCACGGATGTCCTTGTTTCAGCTGGGATAGTTAGTTTTCTTCTTAGTAGCTAGTACAGTGCTGTGTTTTGGCTCCGATGTGAGAACAATTTTGATAACGCACTGATGTTTTTAGTATAAACATTACCCAGCAACAACTAAGTCAAGGACTGTTCGGTTTCTTGGGTCCTGACAGCAAGAGGGCTGGAGGGGCACAGGAAATTGTGAGGGGACACAGCCAGGATAGCTGACCTGAACTGGCCAAAGGGATATTCCATACCATATGACATCATGTTGAGTATATAAACTGGGGTGTAGAGGCTTAATTAACATTAATGGTATACAGTTGTGGGCTTGCTTCTGGGGCAGTGGGTTGGCTGATGTGGATAATGCACAGCTGTGGCTTGTTCCTGCTAAGTAGCTAAATAGCACTGAGGAGGCTGGAAGAGA
>JAVJGI010000050.1:98085947-98167821 GCA_035590275.1 Ibycter americanus
ACTGGCCTGAAGAGGATGAAGAAACAGCACGGACAGTAGATGAACTTTTGAAACCTTGTGTGGGACTGATGGTGGTGGTGGGGCTGGTATGGGATGGTAAAAGCCTTGTTGCAGCATGATAGTTTTGTAGTGCTGTGATACTGGAGGAAGTGGGGGGCATCCAGTATTATGGTGTTTGTCTTCCTGAGTAACCGTTACACATGATGGAGCCCTCTGGAGATGGCTGAACACCTGCCTAGTGAAGCAGTGAGTGAATTCCTTGTTTTGCTTTGCTTGCATGTGCAGCTTTTGCTTTACCTATTAAATTGTTCTTATTCTCAACCCTCAGGTTTCACATTCCTTTCTGATTCTCCTCCCCATCCCTCTGGGCAAGGGGGAGTGAGCAAGTGGCTATGTGGCACTTGGTTGTGGGCCGGGGTTAAACCATGACAATGGAACATCCTGAAGTCTTCCAGAGCTGATGATAAGATAAGATAGCAGTGCATCATTCATTATTGCTATTATTTTTCATTAGTGAGTAATTCACTTTAGAAGTCATTAGGCAATTTCAAATTGTTTAAAATGAGATGCTGGGCTGCTGCTGCTTTTTTTTTTTTAAGCTTCAGATTCCTGACTTCAGCCTGTAGTTATGCAATACTGTAAAAGCAGATCCCTCTGGTTTCTAAGAATAGTTTTACTGAGTATACAATTAACTAAGCAAGGACCAAGAGGTTCTGCAAATGATGCACTGCTGTTTATTGTTCATTATTTCTCCTGTAAACCTGATTATTTCACCAACAAACCTTATTAACTGAGGTCCTGTACAACATGAATAAAACTAGCAAGTAATACTTCGCTTGTGTACCATAATGCTTTGCTACATTACCTGCTGAAGAAAATTAAATTATATGCTTACTTTATGAATTTTCTCACCTGCCAACACTGGAAAGAAGGTTGTTATATGAAAGAAATTCATTTATATCAAAGGTTATCACTAAGCACAGATTGGTGAAAGATGCTGCATCACCCTTTTACTGGCTTCCATTAGCAAAAGAAAACAGCAAGAATATATATTTTTACTAAGTAGTCTATGACTTAATTCAGTAACATTTACTCTGCTTTTTGAGCTTGTAAACAGGCAAAAAAAAGTGTTTAAGTTAACTGTCAAGTTATTCAATGTAAATTCAGTTACAGTATCAGTTTCTATTAAACCAATCCATTACATTTTGGACAGTTACTGTAATGCTATAGGAGACGTCACCACGAGAAGGGATTAAGAAAGCTCTCCTAGAAAACCTCCATCAGGCCTACAGGACACACAGCAGCACATCAAACACAAAAAGAGCCAGGGGCCTTCGCAAGCGATGCAAGTTCTCAAAGCAAACTCTCAGACCACGCTCCATAACAGTATTATCTCCTTGGACCAACCTCATCTTTGTTCAGACAAAGAAATGAAAAGCAAGATTAAAATACCAACAGGTGTATCCTTCCTGAGCCTAAGCTCCTCCATCTTATGTCAATTGAACTCAGTCCCTATATGCCAAGGAACGCTTGGCAAGACAGCCTAAAGGTATGTTTGTTGTTACTTGGATCTGTTCTGTGCAGGAAATACCACCTTGCATTGCTTTTGCAAAATGGAGGTACTGAGTAGAATGTTGGTTTCTGTATCTTCCTCAAAAGGACTCTGTTTAAAAATTCATTTATAACGCAAAGAGGTAAATTAAACAACCTTACAACCATGTCATAACCAATACAAAATTCTTCTTTGATTAACAAAATTAATCATATTAGAAATATAGATATTTTAATTGCAAACGTCTGTGTAATCTTAGAAAGAGGTGGCAGAAAACCAAAGAGTCACATGCAGCACAGAAGGACAGAACTGCTCCATTAGTCAGTATGGAAAATTACATGAATGCCAGAATGAAGACTGGACAGATAAAGCAGCATCCAAGAATATGTAGCGTTTTTACAAAATCAGTTTACTCACGTCTTTCTAAACTGATAGATCTTTAAGGACTTAGCATCTCAGGGATTCTAGGGCATGGCATTCCAAAAGTGCAAATGAAAACTGTTTCTCAACCACATTTCTGAACTTTTCATTTTTAAAGAAGCAGGTTTCAAGTGTCTAATGAACAGCTCCACCTACTGTCCCAAAAGCAAGGAAAGCATTTCCCAAAAAATTTCCAGGCTGCAGCAAGTACAACAGATCTCTTACAACCCCCTTCCATCCCACCCCCTTTGTAATGAAGGGCTATGTCTGAAAAACTTTAATATCAAAGTAAAAAGAAGAAAAAACCCAGTCATGTAATATCCCACTCTGAAGTTCTTCAGATGTCCTTTTAGCAGCTGAAGGTCCCCATCCCAGCCGGAAAAAGCATAAGAAACCCACTGAGACTCAGACCCTCCCGCTCAGCTACTGACACAGAGCCCTAGAAAAGAAGGGAAAGATGCTCTCCAGCAGCTCCTCATTTCTTGATGTCTTGCACGAATAGCTGCCTCTCACTGCCAGTGTCTGTCTCAATGAGAAAAACACATCTGACTGAAAAACACAGGAGTGCTATGTAGGCCAAATCAAAGCCTGATACAGTTTATTATGGATTTTTTCTGAGTTTTAAGTGTGCAGGCTTCTTGAGTACAAGAGGGAGTGTGTCCAGAAGCAGGAAGAAACAGTCAGCTTGAGCTCAGATCCTCTGCATGACGTGAGGAGCAACACTACCAACACTTACCAAATCATGGTGCACTTGATCAGTTCCTACAGTCTCACAGAAGCTCAGCTGTTTTGATGCACTAGTCAGACTTTTACTCAGCTTTTCTGAGTGGAACTTTCCTCATAAACAAATCAGTTATAGATGGAGAATGAAGGAAGACTGTACAGTCCCTTTCAAGCATGAGAAAAATCTTCAAATACTACAGTGATGTGGTACTCAAAACCACAACTTGCAATCTTTGAGACCATGCTCCAAACCATGGTTTGTAACTCACAAGATTCTTCAATGGATCACTAAGCAGGGAAAAATAAGTTTAACTTAATTGTTTTAAAAACCCAGATACTACTTATATGCTCTATAGGACAGTCAGATTTCTTATGGTCCAAATTAAACAATCACAGACCACTCATAACTCCTAATCTAATCAGCAGTCTTCAAAGCACCTTTGAAAAAACAGAGCTACTAAACGGCTTGTGAAAAAACCAGAGCACAACTTGTTTGGCCAGCTGTTTGGGAAACATCATGAAACTGCTCTGCTGCAGTGTCCTGGCAGCACTCATCACGAACTATCACCTAAGGGTGGGATGATACCACTAGATTTGTAATGACTACCAGCTGTTTGAAATTATTGTTACTTAAGATGAAAAAAATACCCTTCACACAGAAAAGAAAAATATTTGGAAAGTTTTTGTGGGTTTTTTTGTTTGGTTTTTGAGTTTGTTCTTTTTCTAAAATAATGCAAGACTAGGATGATTCAAATAAATTACACGGAAGTTAACTTTGCTGAGAGTAACTTTTGCTCACATGACAGCCAACTGGCATGAGGAGTTGTATCAACTCATCATAATACACCTACTAAAGGGAAGAGTTGTGCTGGGCAATCAAAAATAACCCAGCTTAATTTGCTTTCACCAGGCGACACTGAAGTGATGTTACAGAAGAGAGCTGTGCAGAGTGGCAGCCACAGTACCAGTACACAGCTTCTCTTTCAAACACTCCTGCCATCTTCCCCCAGTGCCTCAGGTTGGATCATGAGTCACACTGCTTTGCCTGATGTTCACTGTTTCTATAAATGTCATCTGCCAAACTTGAAGCCATCAAATGCAAGGCTTACAGCCCAGAACACAAACCTGCAATGAATATGCCAAGATCCTTATCCTAGCAATCTTTCTGTCTCTCTTTGACTAGAATCTGCTTTAGCGCCTAAATTTAGGATCTGTCACTGTATCAAGTAGATGGCACTACAAGCTTTGGCTGAGTAACAGTGGGGTGTACACTCTGTAAGAGCATACTCCAATAGCAGCACAGCTCAGAAGGATGCATAAACTAAAAGAGCACAACCTAACTCTTTTACAAAAAAAGCAGCGACACTTTCTTACCCTTTGCAAGGGAAACCAGCCAGATGGGTAAGTGCAGTTACTGGCAGTACACTTGCTGCCAAGACTTTCAGAAACAGAAGCTGCAAGTTTAAGACTGTCGTTTTCATAAATACAGATCTATTCAATAAATATGAAAACTTGTTCTATGGGGAGGAATTCCTAGTAAGTACCTGACGTTACACCTTTGTCCTTAATTATCAGTATAGCATGCAGGAATGTGTTCCAAGGAAGTTATGACTTTTCCCCTTTCCCAGCAGTGAAAATATGGCTGGCTGAAGCCTAGCTTCACCTCAGGTATCCACAAGGACTGTCCTGCCTTAAGTTATGCTTTGTCACAACAGCACTCCCCTTGCCTGCTATTATCTAGCCTCTCTCAAGCACACTGGGACACACAAGAACTGAGCATGCACACCTCGCTTCGTATTCACTACACTGAGGAGTTCAAGCTGACTTTAACAGGGTAGACAGGTAGACAGTATCATCAGTGCATGCAGGGCAGCACAGACCCCTGCCCCACGCCAATAAACGCTTTGTGTGCTTACACTAAATTCCATGCAATTTCTGCTACTTTGCAAACAAGGATATCTGAATTAGCTCTAACATCGTGCACTACCTGAGCTGACGTGACTGCAGTGAAGATGCAGTTTTCCTGCTCCATCTTGTTTTGATTTCCAAGTCCAATGAGACAAAAAAGCTACAGCTATTCATTCACACATGCCACAAAGTATTTGTGTTACTGACCACTGCAACACAAAAGCTCAGCAAACTCAGCAGCAAAACCCAATCAATTTAACAACTCAGCTCTAAGGAAGCACAACAGGATTTGGACATTTGCTATTTGGACTGAGACTTTTACAGAGATCTCCAAGTCACTGCATGTGTGATCAAGTTTCCCTAATGTGTGCCATGAATCTATAAACCATCACCTCTGCTGCAGCAGAGTAAACAAATGGACTGTCCTCTTTTAGAAAAGCACAGCCAGAAAACACTCAAGACCCATAAAGCATGCCATATCTGTGTCCAGCAAGAAAGTTCACACAACCTCTTACAGCCCTTTGAACCCTGTGATAAACACAATCCCAGGCAAAGCTTTAGCATCACTGTAATAAAAGTATCCATTGCAATTAAAACCAGTGTTAGTAATCTTATGCTCTGCATGTATCTCAGTTGCAATACACTGGGTCAATCCTCATTTTGTTCTTTCTTATAGATAAACTAGGTAAATCCTGTAATTTCTTTAGATGGATAAAATGTGAAATACTGTGAAATCCTGGCAAACACTGTGTCTAAAAGTTAGTTAAACATACAGCCTGACTCATGCAACATACTAAAACAAAATTTAATGTATTATTTCCTCTATTTTCTGTAATGTTCTCTTTTGCTCACTACAATAAAGCAACTCAGTAAAGGTCCCTTAACATTGAATTCAGGTTGGTGTTCTATAAGAGATTTTAATATAAGTTCATCAGAAAGAACAAAGTATGATATTTAAAACATTTGTTATTTACATCTACTACAGACTTCTATTCTCATATATTGTAATGATTCACTGCATAATTCTAACATTCTCAAAAAATCTAAAAACATATCGTAAGAAAAAAAATGGGGGAAGAAAGAATATATACACAGCACCAAGAACAATGTGAATAAAGTAATTGGGTTTGCTATTGGCATCTTCATTTATGAAAAGAAACAATGAAAGCTGTTGTACTGAAAAAAGTAGCAGTAGCTGTTCAGATGCCAAGTCTTAAGGGTTCCATATGTCTTACCACCTAAACCCCCTGAGTTTATTAAATTCCAGAGGGGAAAAAGAAGTTCATAGCAGAAATCAGGTATGCCTTTATCCTCTTTTAAAAAACAAAACAAAAAACCCCAAGAACAAAAACACCTGCACATGGGAAGACAACTCTGGCTGCATCTAGACATGGATCCTAAGAAGGGTTAGCGTACAGGCTAACCACATGTCCAGATTAGGTCCATTAGAGTATGAAGGTGAGTTTCTCTAGATTTTCTCAATGCGAGAATCACTCCTGATTCAGGGAAAGCACAACTCCTCTCTCCCTCGGTTCCTTACATATGCAACGGGGATACTTTAGAATATGTTAAGGAAATTAAATGCACTTAGACCAATACACAGGCACAATGGGGATTTGGGCCATTAGAAAATACTTCTTTTTTTAAATTTTTTTTACATAAAATAGCGAATACTTTAAAAAACAGAACAATTCTGAACTTCCAAAAAAGTCTGTATTGTGATACAGTGGAGATACTTGGCTGGTATGCACTGCTGTAAGCTTATATAAAGAGCCAGTTGGCAACAACCATCATTAGTTCTTGGCCTGGACTAGCTAGGCAGACTAACTGCCTGGAAAGGCCACTCCGCAGATAACTAAAAGTCTCCGTGCCTAATGATCACTGATATTTTGAAGTTATATCATGATACAACCATGATTTACAACTTACCAGTGTGTTTCAGAATACAGTGAAATACTGCTTGTACTTCACAGGTTAAAGAAAAGGTCCATGCATGATTTTTTTCCTCACAGTGGGTAGATGAGAAAACATTACCATTCATTTGGATACCTTAAAACATCATCTGGCTAATTTTCAGTACCAAGAAAATGTGCTTTAACCCCACCCAGAAACTAAATACCACACAGCCGCTTGCTCACCCTGTGCGCCCTCCCCCCAGGGATGGGGAAGAGAATCTGAAAGGAATGTAAAACTCAAAAGCTGATATAAGAACAATTTAAAACAAAATGGTGGACACCCCCCCCCCCCCCAAACAAACAATAACAGTAATAACAACAATTATAATGAGAAGGAGGGAGAAGGGAAGAGGAATAAAATCCAAATGGAAGGGAGGAAAAACCCAAGTGATGCACAGTACAGTAGCTCACCCCCCACCAACCAATGCTCAGCCAGTCCGCGAGCAACAGCCAGTCCCCGAGCAACGATCGGCAGCTCCCAGCTGACCCTCCCCAGTCTATATACTGAGCGTGACTTTCTGTGGTATGGAATACCCCTTTGGCTAGTTCAGGTCGGCTGTCCTGGCTGTGTCTCCTCCCAATTTCCCACGCCCTTCCAGCCCTCTCGCTGACAGGGCCTGAGAAACTGAAAAGTCCTTGACTTAGCATAAACATTACCCAGCAACAACTAAAAATATCAGTGTGTTATCAACATTATTCTCACACCAAATCCAAAACACAGCATTGTGCTAGCTACTAAGCAGAAAACTAACTCTATCCCAGCAGAAACCAGGACACAAGACATTTTACTACCCGGAACCTTGGCTGCAATTACTTGCAACCTTGGTTGCTGCAGATGCATTAAGAACAAAAAGAGAAAGTGAAACAAAAGAGGCTAAATGAAATGTTTCCTTAAGTGTTTGTATCTCTTTGTATTTCATTAAACTAAACTCTAAGCTTTTGTGGCTGACAGACAAGAAGATATTAATTATAAAACATATGTAGTTACAGTCAAAATTTGGTACTGTTTTTTCCCCAAGTAATACATATGGCCATACGGTATCTGGGCCCCTTGTATTCACTCATTTATTTTTTTTTTTTTAATTAAAAGATTTTATTCAAGATTTAATAAAAGACTTTACTCAAAATTCCAAACACGGAATTTCAAACAACTTTTTAATACTAATTCTCTCAGTTATCTTCAGCGTCCTACCTCCTCTCTTTTGCCCTACTAAAGAACAGGTGACTAAAAAGTGCTTTGAGCAACAAAGATCAAGGCAGCTGAGATGACTGTCCTGGTGCTTCACATTACACACTGGAACAGAGAAGTTTCTACTTTTTGAGGATGTGTGTGTCAGGTGGCCAGTCACCGTAGGTTGTACATGAATAGTTATGGTAAATTGGGCAGGGAAATGTCTACTTGAGTTCATTTAATTCATACCTCCCCCCCTAAGGCAGAATCACTTACATCTATATAGCTCTTAGTGAGTATTTCCTTATTCTTTAACACTTTTAGAAGCGGAGATCCTGTAGACTTTGTGGGTAAACATGACAAGGTCTCACTACCCTTAGTGTTTAAGGGTGGTTCCCAGTGTGTATTCTCAATTTAAACCAACTAATTCATATTGTATCACCAATCATTTAGCCCCTCTCTTACTGAAGAATCTTTTTATTTATTTAGTCTATGCAGTATGTGTCAGCCTGTAGGACCTTTAACGTATAATATCTACAAAGTATTTCAGGCTCATTCTTTGGTGCATAGTATATTTATTTCACCTAAGTGAGGTTTGTCTGTGTAACAGAGCTGCTGTTCAGCTACAGGAGCTGTACACCTACTGAAGGACAGCTGCCACATCTTTCACAAACAGGGAGAATGCAAGAGGACACTGGAAGACCACACGTGCTCATGTTTGCTAATTCAATACACTTTGACCTTCCTTCTTTTGATGTGACAGTTAGGTATCATTCACCCTTTTCTGAGGAGTTCATGCAACTGCCTTTCACACCCTACTGTTAGCCAAGACAAGCTTTGTATTTAAGAAACTGTAAAACAGTAGCTTGCATGATATGTCTTATGAGATACAGTGAATTAAGTTTGACTGGGGAACTGTCTGCTTTCTCCAAGTGCTACAATCAAGTTCATAACACGCAAACTTTACCACATGCAACCCTCTTTCTCCCCCACCCCACTTGAAGTCCACAATGGAAAGGGAAATGCACAATAGTTTGAGTCTACTTATTGTCCATCCAAAGGCTAGTAGTACATGACAAACATTTTAATGAGGTTGGAATTCAGGCAGTTTAACCTCTTTGACTCAAGCATACATTATATGCACATCCACCAGCTTAACAACTAGGCTAATCTTTACCAAGGAAGACAGGCATGGACAAGAGAAGGCCTACAAAAGAATTAACGTCATACTTTTTACAAAATGAAGAACTACATAAAGTATTTTGAAATCCAACAAATCTTCCTGTAACTAGAATTCATTACTTTGGCTATTCTACTACACCAACCATGAAATTAGCCTTCGACCTGTTTTTAGGTACTCTAAGGATATTGCTTTCTATTTTGTACTATGCACCTCACTGACTGACTCATTTGATCTTTTGAGCACAGAACAAAAACATTCCCTGGGCAGATCACACAAATAGGATTATTCTGAAACAATTTCATCCAAGCTGAAACCACAAGGCACAGATGTATAAGAGAAGAGGTCACAGAATGCTCTTCTGAAGGTACATGCAAAATCTTTCCTCTAAATAGAAAGCAGTTAAGGTTAACGAAATGGGTAAGACCACCCACAAGGCATTGAAGCGTGCTGCAGAAGAGAATGCCATGTGAAAATAGATAACAATGAAACACTACAATGTAAATTCAGTGATATGGTATCCGCCTTGCAGTGATGGAGTCCTCACAGATTGAACTACCTTCAGTCTTGAACAGTCAGAAATAATAGCTCAAGATCTCTCTAAAGCCTTGAGTTCCTACTCATTCAAGTTGATAAGATACTACAGTCTTTCCTGAAAAATCTGAATTATTTAAAACTAGCAATGAAGATGCATCCACATCACGTTACTACATTCATGCAACATCTCAAAATATCTTTAGGGGAGGGATCATCTTCTGGTCTCTCCTGACCAGCGATTTATGAGTAAATGAATAAAGGCATAATTTTCACCTAAGGTGTTTAGAACATAGACTATTCTGAAAGGAGCAGCACAATTACAGTACCTCACAAATTATAATTTAATACAAAAATGAAAAGCCTTGCAATAAGTTAGGATGTGCATGGACTGAAGCGACATCTTTCTACTCCAACAGTTCCGGAAAAAAATGAATTTAAATTTCTTATTAAAAAAATTAAAATACAGAATGGCATAGCACCAGAAATAGAGGAGATCTACGAATAGGAAGTTGCAATCTATTTACACTTTATTTTAGAAGACATTTCCTCAGCTGACTGACTTCAGGCTACTCTTATTTCATTTGCACCAAAATTTCCCAAGAGAGATTCTTATTTTCATCCTGGTCTGACATTGCTACAAAGAGCACAGCTTTGGCAGGATTTCTTGTATCACACCAGCATGAAATTAGGCTTTAACATTTGGGTGGATGAAGAAAGTCTGTCTTTGATTCTGTGGAATTCATGCTTCCCCATATTCTCTCTTGCCTCCAGAGCTTGAGTAAAACTTGCTTGAATAGTTTTAATGCTGCCTGAATTTTTATTATACAGCAAATTATATAACATAAATCAAAAACAAGTATCTTTTGCTTCTGATAGAGGTAAAACATCCAAAAATAAAGTGGCAAGATAAAACGCTTTTCCTTCAGGTCTTAGATATCTACATCTATAATTACTCATGACAGCTTCAGTTAACTCAATTTCAATGAAGAAGGTCAAATCATAAAGGCCTAATTAATTTTACAAATACTCAGCAGGATAAACTAAAATTTCTCCAAGGGGTTCAAGAACCTGAAAGAACTAATTAAGAACAAGAATAAGATGTGGTAGCTTAAATTTACGTAAATTTTGCACGCATTTCCATTCTAATCCAGACTGGCTGGAACCCACTTCAAGTATTTCATTGAGTTCTAGTTACAAAGTAAACCAAGAGTGCTGAAAGATTACAGAGAAATTATTATTTTTCCCACTTCATTTATCTGCTTCTCCCTGCCTCCTCCTGAGTCAAGGGAAACTAAATGTTTCATCGTGTGTGTGTATATATATATATCTATAGGACAGAGTAGGACAGCTAGGGGGTTTTACCAACATTCAGTTTTCTAGTTTTACAATACAGGGGAGTTTACTTCTATTAGTGCTTCCAGAAACAAATCCCTATATGAAATGTAGACCTTTGAAGTGAAAAACAGGAAAGGGATATACTAGAAAGCCACAGATTCATTTAACTCTTATTCTGAAAAATAATCTGGCTGATTTCAAGACTTTTTTTTTCTGCTTTCACCCAAAACTGATGAAAGAAAAAATTGTATCTGTAGCATACATTGGCATGGTATGTTCAAAGCACACAACAGTACATATAAAATTCTAGCCATCCTGAACAAAGAGAAAAGCTTGGGGGAAACACAAATCTTATCAGAAACCTAAAGTGATAAAAACCTCAATGCAAGTTACAAAAATGCTCAGATTTATATTTTACTTCAGAATTGCATGGTTCATGATGTTCAACATTTCAGGCCAGCTACATCCAAGGGCATCTTTTGATATCGTCTGCCAGTGAATAAAGTGAGGTAAAAACAAAAGATCCAGTCAGCAGTCACCTGTTTCACAGTGCGAGCGAATATATAGTTCTACTTTGTACATCGAGGACCTGATACTCTGTGGACCCTAACTGTTCTGCCAGAGGCAGACAGAAGAGTAATTATAATTAACTGCATTTTTTTCCACTGGATGCATTTCTACACACATCATGCCCCAACAAAAGGAAAACTGATTTTAATACAACAGAATAAATACCATGTCTTAGACATTGGGTAAAATATTACTGCTTAAATAACAGAGATTGGAACCTATTGTGGAGATTTTGTTGGGTTTTTTTGTTGGTTTGTTGATTGTTGGGTTTTTTTTGCTTTAGAACAACCCTATACTACTTTTCATATCCAAGAACTATGTAACTCAGCTCAAGGATACATATGTCTAAGCTCTACACCACCACAGAAAATAAGAGTGTATATTTGTTAAATAATCATAGTAAGAGTGTCAGGAAAAAAACCAAACCAGCACGCCATCATTTGATAAGCATGTACAGTTTTCATAGTCTTTAAAACAGTGTAAGCTCTAGCAAATCACTCACAAATGCACAGATTACTCATAAAATCCAGATATACCAGTATACAAAATTATTTGTGAAATTTTGGAATACACTGCTTTTGCAACTCAAACTTGCAGTCACTTGCTGAATGACCTCACACCACTTAAGGTGACAAATGTGGTCACACCATTATGAAACAAACATACAGCTCTCCATGAACTCTCAATACACGGATGTTGTTGTCATACAAGAATAACAGATTCTCTCAAATTCTATGACATAAAACACTCTGGTGAGCTTCAAACTTCTTTAATTTCAAATTGCTTCAACAACAACAAAAAAAATTAAGCCTCATTTTATTGCCAACAACCACTTTGTTGATAGTCTCCCCACCACCATGACAGAGTAATACATTTTCAAGAAATTCTGCGTTTTACTTTTAACATATAGAAATAAGCCTTAGGGCTTTCATTAATCATCTCCCAGACATCGTTCCACAGTGTTCTTTCATTAAATATCTCACAAGCATACAAAAGCATCATTTTTTTCTGAAAAAATGTACTTTTGTTAAAGGTATCCTCTTTTAATAAAAATATGCTCTAACCCTTGTTCTCTGGCTATTTGGGGCTGACAAACACAAACAGAGCTTGTCACTTCCATGCACATTAGTAAAGAATCAACAGCATCTGGGCAAGGAATATAAGTCTCTTGCAGGAATAAACCCTTAGCTATTGCTTATTTGAAGGACCATTAAAATGATTATATTTATATAATCAGTCAGTGAATCCAAAAAATATCTTACACTACATTTATAAAGACGTGGAGTGTCTTCACATACTATATTTCCACATAGAAGCATGGAAATTTACCTGACTTGATAACAAAATGTAAGGCTCTCCTGACAATCCCCTTGAATTCACATACCAGAATGCTGCTTAGAGAGGCAGAAGTGCATTTAACCATCTTTTACGATGGCATGCATTTTTTTCTCCAGTATCAAGTAGGACAGCAATCAGTTTAGAGACCCAAAATGGACAAAAATTAGAGGAGTGGCCCAACTGGGGCAGTGCTCAAGGTGGTACCTATAAGAGTGTCAAGCCTGAGATGCCTCAATGCAGGATATTTAACCCTGCTCCCACAGGGTGTCTAGGCTAGCTCTTCTGATGGCTGTTATTTCCAGATGTGCAACCTCAGAGACCTCTTGCGCAACAGCTTATCTTTTTTCACTGTTGAACAGGTCACCCAGTCATCTTCAGAAAGTCCTTCCTGAATACATTTGGGCTTCAGTCACATCACCTTTCTTACCCTTAGTCTGCATGAAATGGGGACCGAAGCACTTCCCTACCTCACCTTAGCCATTAAGGGAATAAACATAAAAAGGTTTCTTGGGTCATCCAAGGCTACAGTGACACAGGCTGTGTTTTTCATAAGTGAGGCAGGAAACACCCCACTCAGACACATCTCACTGAGATTAAGAACTACATCAGAGGCAAGACAGAACCTAGAATGACTTCAAAGGCAAACACAAACTGATGGAATCAATCATAAAATAGAAAACCTAATTAAGCTATTCTGGGACAAAAGTAAGGTTGCAAAATTCCCTAATATCTAAATAGTAAAGACAGTGACATTTTAAATTTCCTGATTTTTTTTGCGTGTTTAGTGGTAGTTTATACGCTTTTTGCTCCACCACATTCTATTAATATGGAAAAGCCAATTCTGCATTGACATGCTTAGTAGTAGAGCTTTGTGCAGTCAAAATAAAGTACTGTTGCTGTGTTTTGCTTTATCACTGAACACTTCAGGGTTTTCATTCCTTTGAACACGTTATGTATGTGCACATAAACTGGGAGCAATGCTCAACAGTTCGACATAGAACACCATTCACTGGCACCCACATTATCAAGCAGCTTTGATTTTTCATCGAAATCTTCCATCCCTTGCATCATGAATAAATTAATTTTTCAGCATGCAGTATTAACCTGCTTACCTTTACTAACCGATGTAGTAGAAAAAAGATCACAGAACCAGCATACTGATTACTACTTTATATACTCGGTACCCTTACACTCCACAGAAACTATGAAGCATTATCGCTGTCATTAGTCCGTTTAAATATTACTGAAAGTGTGCTGAACGTCATGCAAGTGTTATCTTAGTAAGGCAAACATGAAAATTTGAGTTTGGGATGTTGTATGTTTTAAAAGTTCTACTTCGTGCGGCAGGAATGGGATTCTCCATTACGTTCAATAATATATGCTCATTTTAGATTATGATTAGACCTCTGCTTTTTCGTTGCGTTTAGACAGCATAGTCTGCAATGAAAACTTAGGCCAATGTTGCCATTCTTTTAATAACTGTGGAAAGAGAGCTGTCTTGGAGGATGTAACACTTGCATACAGTCAATGTAGGCATCAAAGAAGATATATGAGTGATGTTATATGGACTCTTCCATATGACTAGGTCCAAATTTCTACGTGTGATTAATCTTAAATTGTTTTCCTATGTTTATATAACATCTGCCCAGCTTGGGAGAACTCCCTTTGAATAGTCCCAAAATATCTACCAACAGTGCCGACCACCCTGGAAAGGGGAAAACAACAAACAAGACAATGTACAGGTCCTAGATAACATAAGAATTAATTCTGTTGTAAAAATGGAAGCCAGAACGCTTCTAGGACTCCAGTTTAATTTCTCCCTTTGCCACTAACAAATATTTTGCTTCCGTCAACAGAAAATAACCAAAATAATTATTGAGAAGTTATTAAAATCCTGAACTCAGAGAAACAAGCCATGGAAATATAATTATGTATATTCAACAGTGCTGGCCTATTAGGTACATAATATGCATTTTTCAACTTTGCTTAACTATAATTCCATTCTCTTGGGTAATCAAAAAAAAAAACCCCCATGAAAAACAGACATCTGAAATATTTACCTGAGAGAATTAGAATCTTTAACCATAGAAAATGTTGCACATTCTTTACATTTGTTCAGTTATCCCATTGCTCCTCTCCACTACAGTTAAGCATCATAACCTTTGTCATTTGGAGAGCAAGTCAAAACATCACAGTTTTAAAGTTGAAGTTTAATCAGCTTTTTTAATACCTTAATTATTGATTTTCTGATTCAAGACGGTGTGCTATACTCCAGTCTGTCCAGAAAGGCCTATTTGAAACTGTCTACTAACCCATACAATATTCATACTTGTTATTAAATAACGCACATTCTGTTGGCTTTAAAAACTTGCTCAATATGGGAAGTCTAGTATATATAAATTTTTTGTTAGACTGTGATACATCCTCAGCTACTGTTTCTGCCTTGTTTTCTCAGCCCTAAGCATACAACTACAGGCTGTAGTTCAAACCTTCAAACCAAAGCTGAACTCCATCCTTTCCTTCAAGTACTCATCAGGAATACTCATAAGAAAAGAAAAGAAAGAGCAATTATCATAGTGATAGATGAAAACTCCCTAAACTGGTCCCAGGCAGGGAAGGCAAGGAAGCAGGCGCAGAGCAGCTGGGCAATCCCCATGGCTGAGCAGGTTCTGGGACAGGCAGAAAAAGGAGAAAGTGCTGCGACTACTGGCCAAGAGCTTCTGCTTATGGCATGCAGAGATACTCTGTGCTCCCAAAAGATCAGCCACTGCTCAGCAACTGTCCTGGAGCCTTGGCCTGTTGGAGTGATGGATCACTAGGCTGTAAAAGCAGCTTAAGTAGCCTTTGTTTGGCTGTTTCAGCTGACTAGATCTAACAGGGTGGGGATGGCGGCTGGGTGTTAGAGACGAGCTGGTTTGCCTCAGCAAGAGCCATGCCCACAGTCTCTCCCCTACAAAAAGGAGAGTGCACAAACTGGGTTGGGGGCTGACAGCTTAAATTCTACCTAAATCCCAAACAAGAGGCTCAGCGAGCAATGAGGCAGTCTAAGGAAGCAGCCCCATTGGAGTTACTGCTGTGGCAGCCCAAGCAAAAGCCCTGTGCTCACAGCCAGGCTTCTTGGCCAATGCTGCTACAGCTGCTGGGCTCTGACCCCTTTCCCAGGTCGGGGGTGACATTCTGCTGGACTCTGGACCAAGCACACAGTGCTCAGTTCTTTCCCAAGGTCTGCCAGCAAACTTCATCCCCATGGCATGTTGGGCATTACTGCTACTCAGATATCCAAGACTGTAACAAGAAGCAGAACCAAGATCTGACCAAGAATCCATAGCCTCATATCCAGAAACACAGAAAAGAGAGAGTAAGCCCTCATTCCCATTCTAATGCAGACTTAATAATGCAGTATAGCAAGTGCTACCTACTAACTAGCAAACAGCAATGAGATCTCACCAAATGAGACGTGGCCTTCAAATGTAGACCACCCAATACTGTTGCTTGATGAAGATACCTGGTGGGCTAACAGTCTGATACTGTTTTTCCTGAGGATTTTCAGCACCCAGCATGTTTTCCACAGCTTACAACATGTGTTATCTCTGGCCCTTTTACAACTAGGGATATGCTGTACTAGGCATTACACAAATATACAGTAAGAAACATTAACTGTACCAGTAACTGGTCCTGCCTGCTCTGCCTAGTTAGGCAGAGCACTCAAAAACAAAGACAAGAATTAACTCGCCAAGAATTACACAACTACTTGGTCACGATGTTCTCTCAGCTCTCCCAAGACCAGAGCTGCCTTGTTTCTGGGTCACACTGTCCCCTTCTCACAGAGATTATCTTCCCCAAGGAAGGCACATTATGAATGAAATTGGTGCACAGAACACAAGCCCTACAAACACTTTAAAGCTTAGCAGTACTAGGTGAGCAGTTGGGATCCTCTGGCCCCAAAATTTTTTATCTCTAATGAAAAAAGTTTATTTCAGCTTCTGCTTATGTCGTTATCTCTAAATTTAATGAGGAAGCAGCTCCTTTTCTGCTATTTTCCAAGTCTCTTTGATCTCATGATTATGTATGTGCCAGTTCTTGCCATTATATAGTCTGAATAATGTATATTGATGCTAGATAGCTCCAAGTGCACTGTGTACTCCGAAATAAAGAACAGCTACTCTTTCTGTAATAGGAATCTTAGAAGCAGTTCAAAAAGCTTGGGAAGGAGAAGGACACATAAAGCCTGTCCCATGGTGATTCCATGCTTGCTCCATGCCTGCACAGCCCTAAACTACATGGGGATGCACAGGGAAGAAACAAGCAAATGAGAAATAAGACAAAAAAATGAACACTGCTGCCCTGGAGCCCATCTCTTTTTGCATCATTTGCAGTTTGGAGGTACACCCCACACGTAAGATGTATTCTTCTGATTTTGATATCTCTCTGCAATATTATGATAGCTGAAAAATAAGCCAGAAAAGTAGAAAGGATGGTGGCATTTGGTTTGGTGGTTGGTTGTTTTGAGCTTTCTCCATTATCTATTTTGGACTCTGTTCTGCAAATGGTCCAGGCTAAGTACTTGCAGTAACTGTAGGAAAAGGCAGGAAGCCACAAGAAATCGGTAAGGTCATGTCATTCTCACAGCAGTCCACACTCTTCTAAGCCTAAGAATGAAATACCTACAGCTTCACAAACTAGATATACAGCCTTACAAAAATCACTTCAGAAAACACTGAAAATTAATTAAATTTGTATTTAAAATACTGAAGTGGCTGGGTATTTACTGTGCCTTGACAAATCGTGGTGCTTAATTCCTCAATGCCAGTGACTACAAGCACCTTGTAGATGTCTACACTTGGACTGCCACATTGTCACTGCTATAGCAAAACAAGTCTTATGTGGCCACCAGCTGCAGTGTCCTAACTAGCACCATGCCTGCAACAAGTCCAATCTGGAATAATTATTTACATAATATTGTATATACATACAAATCCATGCATGCAAGCAACCCAAAGATCATCAAATTAGAAGCACGCTGCTCTCAATTTTAAGTAGCTGCTGTGGACGGTGCAGACAATATGGCAACGTTAATGGACCTTACCAAACACCGACCTCATTCTCTTGGTCTTCTCCTCTGTAGCTCACAGGGAAGGATGCTGAGGGAGGATGGAGGGCCTGGCCATTCACAGGCCTGAACTACCCTCCCACCCATGCAGCTTACCACTGCACTTCAGTATAAGACATTTTCAACCTTAATGAACAAAACCATATACTCTCTAACTGTCTTTACCTCTGCACCCGTAACAAAAGCAAAATGTCCTGATGTCTCTTTTAGGAAATTCTGCCCATTTTGGCTTTGCCATATTCATTTGCTAGCTCACCTTTTCTCTTGTACCACACACTTCTGAAGAGATGACTCGCCAAATATACTGGTTTAAATAAAAAGTAGTGAATATTTCTTATTACTTTTCCATATGTCCTGGTATATAGATATATTCAGTGAGAGCATATCTACCCTACATTCACTTCAGAATTTTATGTCATTATTTTTTCTCTATTTGAGCTGATCGTACTCCCACCCTCACTGATTTAGTCCTATGTTCTTTAAGGGAAAGCTACTATACAACAGAGTGATAAATTCCCCTTTATTAGCATTGCAACTATTGATCTCAGAATTAAGTTAAATCCCTGATAAAACTATACTTTCTAGTAACATCAAAAATCAGATTCTTATTCTCACTATCAACATCAATATAAATACCTTTGTATGGTTCCATGTGGCTTGACCCAGACAATGCTGAATTACCCAGACTTATAAAACTCTGAAAAGGAAAATGTCTACTTATCTTAAGAGAAAAAAAAAAAAAAAAAGATAAAAAACCCCAAAAAGATCTGCAACTAAAACAGGCACAAGCTCTAAAAGGAAGCAATTTTGGAATTCTTTCAGCTTTAATAATCTTTACGCCACTATGTTCCTTTTTACGTTTCATAGCTCACAAATAAGTTCAGAACACAGAACAAATTGAAATTTTAGATATTAATTTTCAAAATACCAATTATCCTACTAACATGGGAGTTAGATAAAAATATTGTATATGATAATATAAAGGCAAAAATGCTATGAGACAAAAATCCAAAGGAAAATTAGCTTTTATTTTTTGGTATATAAGCACCAAACATTACATCACAAATTCTTACATTCTAAGCTTGGCTGTATCATTTGCTTTTAGATCCATAATGTGTCAGGTCTCTAAAGGATGCTTATTTGTGCTGCTTTCATCAGGAATGCTACAAATTTAGATTAACTAGAAATCTAAGATTCAGGATATGCACAATTCCACAAACAAGTAGAGCTATTCAGGACCTTGAAAAGAAAACAGTACATAAAAATAGATCTCAAACACAGACAGGCAAAACAGGCTACTTTGAACATGTGCTGTAACTTCTCTGTACACACTATACACATGTTTAAAGTGGTGGAAAAAATACTTTTTGGCCTGTTTCAACCAGTTACTGAAAGAATTTATTATTAATACTCCTGAAGACCAAAGGACAGCATCATTATTATAACAACACATCCCTCAGCTGCATATTTTGCACTCCATTCCACACCACGGAAAACACAATACCTTGAAAATGGATGTTTCAGAAAGATTATGCAGAGAAAGGACAACCTGCCAGCATGGGCAGTTCAGACATGCTCAGACACCAGAGGTAGTGACCTGCACAGTGGAAAACTCCCGTATGACAGCTGACAAGTCACTTCTTGTCTTCTGGCTTCTAGGCCCCACCTGTACCTCCAATTTTATCTGGCTGCTATCTCATAATCTCGGGGTTGCATAAAAGGTTACACAGACTAAAGATCTGAGTACCCAGATGCTACTGTAATTATGGATTAAGTAAATACTAAAGTGAAAAAGATACACAAAAAATCTTACTGGTTATCAGAGACTATTAAGCCTTAACAGAAAATGTAATGCAGACAGGGGCACAGGTGCTAGAACAGAGAGGAGCTAAATTCTGCACAAACAGCATGCAGCCAGCTCTTGGCACTCAAAAAAAAGCATCCCAACGTTTCCAGACTGGGGTTATATATATTGATTTAAACTGTTTTGCTTAAACCCACAGCAGTGTCCAGCAAAACACCTACTGTCTTCAGCAAGAGGGGGAAAGTGTTTCTGAGCTTAGCAAAAAGCAAGCCTGCTGAAAACACAGAAAAAACACTCTTATCTCCTGAGGCTATCAGTGTTAAAGTGTCAGTTGTAAGGAGTCGTTGAAGACAAATGTGGTTGCATAATGGCATTATGTAGGGATCCTGATATGATTAACTATTAATTAAATCATACAGATGAGTAGCATTGTGCTTGCAAGCAAGCTAGCTTTTCCCAAATTATAATTAACTAAAATATTATTGAATAAACACTGCAGAAACAAAATGATCTATGTTTGCTGCTGCTGTGTTTTCTTAGTCATAAAGGTGATACTTCAAAATTGCATCATATTAATTAGGAGTATGAAGAAGTACTAATTAGAAGAAATCACCTGTTGCAAAGGCAACCTTATTGGCTTGCAGTAAAGTTACAAACTATACTGGATCCAATTAAGACACACAAACATCTGAAAACTCACTAGACAGAACTTTATTTTCTAAACCTGAGTTAAAGGACTACACAGAAATCATTCAGGTCTTCAACCTTTTTCATAGTGGAATACATAGAGCTCTAATTCGCAGCAGGAAGCAAATGCAGCTTCAGAAGAAAGCTGCCTCTGTAGGACCTCCCAAGAGATTTGAAATAGTTTGCAACAAATGCAAACTTCATAAATTATGCAAGGACACAACTCAAGCACACTCATTCTTTACATGATGAAGGTTACAATCAACACAACTCAGTGGGAAAAGGATGGAAGGATTTTGTGCTTTTTGGCTACCAACATTGTGAAGGAAGGCAATGTGGAGGAATGCTGTCCAGGCTAGTATTACAAGGCATCTACTATTACACAAACTTGCCTATCACCCCCAGAAAAAAACATTTTGAAGGCTAGTGGTAAACTGAGGCAAGGTAACTCCTTGTCTATCCAAAAATCTCTTAAGATTTTTTTGAAAGAAAAAAAAAGGCACAAATAGTTCTGTGGGAAGGATTAACTTCACCCTTTGTGAGCAAATCTGATCTTTAATAATGTAAAGAGAATAGACAGGTATATTGGATATCCCTGAGGAGGTATTAAAAAAGTACGAGTTAAAAAAAAAAAATCAGTGGCTGGAATTTGATGAAACCATTTAAGAAACAAAGTCTATAGTACCTTTAAAAACAGCATCTCTTTTAACTTTCTATATTTTAAAAGAGCTTGGCCCCTGCCTTTTGAATCTTTCTTCTTACTAATTTTGGTGTTAGAGGATTAGATAGCCTATATGATCTGGGCTCCCATCTTCTTTAACATATTCAGAGGTGCTGTGAAGATGAGGAGCTTCTTGAATGCTAATTCTGTTTTGGAACGTCAGATTTGAGATAGATAAACACGGTGACATGATCACTAATAATCACTGTCAGCAATGGCTGGGACTCCTGTATCAGTAGAGCACAGCCTTACATCAACTTCACCTAGCCAAACTGTCCTGTCAGGCTTGGCCCTTTGAAGGTGCCTAAAAATTTAACTCAAGGAAATCAATGGAAGTAAGGAATTCAAATACTTCTAAAGGGTGTGGGACCAACTGATTTCCCCAAGCTCACTCAGTGAAGTTTATACAGAAAACTCCCAATTCAACTCAGTCACAGCATTTTCCATCTTTTCTGAGAGACCATTGGTGCAAACTAGGATGGATAAAGCTGACATAGGGACTGAGGAGTTTTTGTAAGAGTGAGGAACATGGGGGCAAAATGACTTTAGTTCATAGGGCCTCTCATACTACCTCACTAAATTCAGCATCTCACCCACTTGAGTCAATTGGGTGATGTAGCCAGTATGAAGAATACACTTCAGTAGCAGGCAATGCCACTTTTAACAGAAAAAGTGAAATTGTGGCAACAGTTTCATTCTTTTACCATGTCCCATTTAAGTTCAATCAACCTACAGCAAAATCTAACCTAATCAGCTTCCTTTATGCAATTTAAAGTAACTGCATCTACCAGAAGAAGCAGTTTTTACAAGATTTTATTACAGCAAGAACCAACTCTAAGTGTTTCAGTGATGTTCAAAAAAAAGCTGCTCATTTACCTCTTAATGAAAACCCTTCAAGCTAGGTATTTAAATGTCCTTTATAAAAGCATTAAAAATAAAGATGAATTAATCTTTTCTGCATGGTCTTGACATAGCAAATATAGATGCAGAACTGACTGGCTAACTATAGACAAAGAGGAGCTGTCAATGGACCACTCAAAATGGAAAGACATATCAAGTGGCACTGCAAGCTGTTCCAGTCAGTCTTAATTAACGAGTTGAAGAAAGAATATGTTTATTTGCAGATGACAAAGGCAGCCAGAAGAAACACAAAATGATCGAGATTATTGGTAAGTTGCCTGCAAAGAAACCTCTGTGAAATTCAGTAAGGGATGAATCCAAGGTTGAAGACTTAGAATCAACTGTACAAACACAGGATGAAGACAGTGGTGGCACAGTAGTTCTTTAAGGATGAATTCTTCCAAAAAAGTATCAAAAGCTGACTATAAGGCAACGGTGTTTTCCATACTATTGCAAAAACAAAGCACTGACAGCATAACAGCCTGAAAAACACCTGAAACCATCCCTCCAACTTGCTTTACATGGGTAAGGTCTTAGCTGGGTTCATTAGAGCAGGGTTAGGTACCGTTTTTCAGTAATATAGGCTGAATAGTCAGCAGCAGCAACCAGAATGATCTGAGATCTAGAAATAAAGATTGCAAGAAAGAGAATCTACTGAATAAAAATTATTAAGTCTACAAAAACAAAGGCTGATTTCCTAAGATCCCTTCTGTGTCTTTTAACCTTTTTTTAAAATGAAAGGCTCACAATATATATTTGGGATGGTTTTAAAAAGCTGACAGTGATAGGCAGAGGAGAGAAAAAAGAAGAAATAAGCAGGTGGGGGGCGGGAGGAATGTCAGTGCAGAACACAAAAAACAAACCAGATCAGGGAAATTAAGGAGCATCCTGAGTCAAGGAGACTATCACATGTCAATAACCTTTCCTTATTTAAAAATGGGAATGTTTTCACATTAGCTCCTTTCATAACAGCTGTGGTAGCCGCAGCATATAGACACAGATGAGGTCTTCTAGTCCCCAACTCTCAAAATGTATTGCAAGATAAGCATGATTACTCCTTAATAACAGGTCCATTGCTTTAGAATGCATTACTCTTTTGAATTAACATGGCACATCCAAACACATAACAATTTCTTCTTTCTCAGGTACGTCCTGAAAGTTTATAATTTTTCAAGGTGAAGAAAATGGAATTGTGGAACAAATGTAACTACTCCCTCTCCTGTTGTATTGGGTCTGGCTGAGCCCCATAGCAGCCCTCACAGTGCTGTGCTGGTATCAATACCTAGAAAGGTGGTGATAACACACTAGTGTTTTGACCACTGCTGAGCAGTGCTCACACAGCATCAAGGCTGTCCCTCCAATCCCAAACCCCTCCCCAGCAGGCTGGGGGTGGGCAGGGGGTGGGAGGGGACACAGCCAGGACAGCTGACCCAAATCGACAAATGGGATATTCCATACCATATGACATCTGCTCAGATATAGAAGCTAGGAGAAAGAAGGAGAAAGGAGTGGGGGGCCGAGCATTTTTTATTTATGATGTTTGTCTTCTGGAGCAACTGCTACGAAGGCCTGCTTCCCAGGAAGTGACCAAATATCGCCTGCTGATGGGAAGTAGTAGAGAATAACACCTGGTTTCCTTTGCTTCCAGACATGTGACTTTTGCTATTGCTTTCATTAAAACTCCCTTTATCTTGACCCACAAGTTTTGTTTTCTTATTTTCATTCCCCCCCTCCCCAGTTCTGCTGAGGAGGGCAGTGATAAGAGCAGCTTGGTGGGCACATGGCATCCAGCCAAGGTCAACCCACCGCACCTGTCTTTCCATAGGCAAGGAAGAAATCACACAGCACTCACAGATATAAGGGATCTGAAGCATTTTCTCCCTAACAACACATCAGCCATATGCCGATGTGTACACCTGGGTGGTTTTCTATCTTGTAAACCTAGCCACCCAAGTAAAGCCTTCATCTTTCTTCAAGGTATTAGGACTGTGTGTGTGTCTGTGAGGAAAAAGACTGAGCAAGTATGAAAAATAAATGGTCTTGCTACTACAGGCAATGTTTCACACTGAGGTAAACTGAGAAATGTTTGGTAAATTTTGTCCAATTTGCTCTCTGTGAATGGCAACGTCAACCCTTCAGAGCCCTTCACATAAACTGAATACAGTAAAAATGGAATTTGTATTTACATTTGAAAGGTAACTGCTATTTTTTAAATGGTGACATAAAACTTAGATTTCAAGATACTTTAAATGCATAGACCTTGCAAACTAAGAAGAGTACAGTCTTCCTTACACTGGCTACAAGATTTTTCCCTGTTTTTCAAATGTCACACTGTATAACTTCAATGAATTTTTCTTTCATTTCAGAGGTTTGGCATTCAATAGTCTCAAATGGCACAAGGTACAGCTGACCAGCTTCAGATAACACTCCTGGTCAGTATAATTCAGTATTTTAAAGGTTATCTTCTGAACCTCTTAGAATACAACCAGATTCCAATACACATGACTTCTAGGATGACTGGACTCATCAGTAAGGATTCTTTCATGGTAGTTAGTGAATGGTTATAATATTTCCTTCAGTTCACTTAATAATCATATGTTTGCAGATGGATGAAAAATCAAATTCGTTCACATGTACTTTTTCCAACTTGTTCACTGTTCTCTTTGTAGTAATGAAAGGTATTCCTTTTAATCCAGACAAATGAAGCATAATTTACTATTAGAGCATATTAAAGGCATGAGAAAATAAATAGAAAACACCTCATTACATAATAAAAAGCCAAATAAAAGGTTAATTCAAATTGTCAGACTAGTCTTTAATTGGAATAGCTGTATTTGGAAATTTGTATTTTGGTGCATTTTGTCTTTGTTGTCTGCAAAGATCAAATACCCTCACATAAATAACCTAGTTAATGTAATGAAACAATTGTATTTAAGTAGAAGGATTCAGCTGAGACACAGCAGCAGACCAACCTTGGAAGAGGCACATTTTGGAAACTGTCTATGCTCAGCTCTGATGAACCAAATCATAAAAATTCAGCACATTGCAGTAAGTCTCTGCTATTTAATCTTTCTCTTGCACTATTCTCTAACGAGCAACACAAAGTCTCCCTTGAAAATACCAGACACTACAGTATACCCATTTGGAAGCTATTGCTTTTGTGCACAATAAGGAGTTTCTTCATTGAATAAATTATTTCACTTGAACTTCTTTATTCTAACATGCCTCTTCCTTAATAAATTGATCCCTTACCCACATATAATTTCTAGTTATAGCTTTCAGTGTTTTGAAAGCATGATGGCACAAGCAAAACCAACCTCCATGCTCTTAACTTCTGCCTAATTTTGTCCTCTTAGCTCTTTTCCCCAGCTCCAACACAACTGCCAAGCACTTCATCAACACAAAAGCATGTACATCCTGCATTCAGTGAATTGTATGTTACAGATTTGTTTGTAGTGGTTTATTTTTTTCATGCTGGAATAGTAAAAATGTTGGATGAGAATCTTCTATCTCTCTGCATGGATAAAGCCCAAAACCAAATGAAGACTGCAATCTGCTGGAGCCTCTGCAATCAGCAACAGTAATAAAAATACTGATGTCTGTATTATTTTCAGAGTGTTAGAAAGACACCTTTCTCTCCAGGATCTGTGCATTCACATTTGCAATACAAGAGTATACTGGCAATGGCTGCTTAAAGGAGAGGGAAAAAAAAGGAAGAAATAGGGTAGACGACTGTCCTCAAAACCAGTAGTTTTACATTTGTTTCTGCAAAAAGAACATTAATTTTACAGTTTATAAGAAAAGATCTAATCAATGAAAAAACTAACTTTTTCAGTAAATTAATAGTGAGATTTTAAAGAAGTATAAATACTGTTGTGTTGACAGATATTGCAAGGGTATATGGTGTTTTATGGGCACATAAGTGCCATGATCACCAAATTATAAGCAGCCATGAAACAGATATTTAGCTCAAGCCAAGAATATACCCACAGCATGGATAAGAAGCTACATGTAAGAAAAGCACCAACTCTCTAGACCTTTATCAGTAAGCACAGAAGATTGAACAGGGAGGCCGCACAAAGAATACAGAAGCAATCAGCATATTGGACCAATACTTATCACAGGAAACTTGTCATAGAAAATTCCTATCCAATACTGAGAGTCAGACACCCAGTGGGCAGTCAGCAAAGTGATAAATTCATAATAGGCCAGTGAAGTCAAATGAAAACACACTCCTGACAAGTCTGGTACATCCTGACAAGTCAGCACGACCCTGAACTGAACAAATGGTAGCTGTGCCTGTCAGCCCTGAGAGGAAGGATGACCCTCCAGCTGCTTCCCATGTGCTCCCCAGACACCCATCTGAGCATCAGAAAGAAAAAACAAATAAGACAAGACAAGACAAGCACGACTTGATCTGGAGATGACCAAAATAAGGAGATTAATACAACAGACATGAAATGCAGTAAACAAAAATTTTGCAAATTTCAAGCCCTTTTAGGAACATGAGCAAATCAAAATACCCAGCGCTCCTGATTCAGTGCAGTAGGCCAGGCTGCATTGGAAGGAAAGGAGAAGTACATTTGCTACAGAATAGCAAAGGTTTAAGAAATTAAGTTTGGCATAACTGGCAGAGTTACAACAGGAATCAATCTTAAGTTAATCGTACGGGGCACTATTGCTGGGGACTTTGAAAATGAAGGACAAGGAACCTGACCTAGGCAACTCTGAAAAAAGCAAGCTGATGAAGGAAGTGACAAGCTAAGTGAGCAGCTGAAAGCTTGAAGCATGTGAGGCAAAGAGCATGGAGACCAGAGATAAAATCATAATATATGCAATCATCGTGGCATGGTCTACAGTTCTGAAGGCAGACAGAAAAGAAGGACTAGGTGTGGCAACTCAACCAGCTGATACCACATGACTGTATCTTTTGACTCAGGCCAGAGACAAGGACCTACAAGTACCAGTCAAGGATGACACTCAGGTTACAGGTTCAAAGTGATGGGCTGGATGATGAGTTAATCCTCTGCAATGAAAAAAAGGCAATAGAAGAGGCAGGGCAAGCAGAGTTTAGGAGGACTATTTCAGCTATAAATAGAGCCCCATCAGTTTTTTGGTTGGCTTTTAGAGAGATGGGCTGGAGGTTGAGTTTGGTCCAAAAAGGAGAGAGGTACAGGGTACAGGCAGATCAACCCATTGCCAGTAAAAAGACAGCAGTCCTACAGTAAAACACAGCATTTAAAAAAAAAAAAAAAAAAAAAAAAAAATCTCAAGAAACAGATCTTGCAGAATGTGCACGAAAAGATGGAACCAGCACTGGAAAAAGAGAATCCTCCAAAGCAAGTGCTAGAACAAGCCAATATGGAAAGAAAATTAAAGGCAGTTGCTCTCAACTTTGCTAAGATTTCAAGAAAAGAAGAAATTTATCTGGTTCTGAAGACTACTGTGATGGCAAAGAGGTAGTTTAATTAGTTTGGGGATGGGGGGGGAAATAACTCAGAATGGTAGCCCTGTAGTTCTCCTATTTAAAGTCTATTTTCCACATTTTACTGCATTCTTAATATATAGTAGACTTTCAGAGTCAACGTTCACCACTATAACTGAATGCTATTAGGGTGGGAGAACAGGGTAAAAGGACACTTTTTTGGTAACTAGACAGAGCTGAGGAATAGCTGGAGCTTTCTGCAGTAGTAAGATGTAGGAAGCATTATGAAGCCAAAGAATGAATACGATTAATACACCCAAATCTATCAAATGATGAAACAGCTAAAAGACTCGACAATAATCCATCAACTTCTCAACTGAAGACTTGAGAAACCTTGCATAGGTAATATAGGTAATGACCATATGACAACAGTGTTACCTTATAGTAATAAAAAGAAGAAAAGCACATGAGGGTTCTTCATGTACTAGAAACTCCACATTTTAACATTTCTACTTGCTTTTTAAAAAAACAAAACCATCAACCAACCAAAACAAAATTCAAAAAAGTTTTAAATACAAGCAAGAGGCACAAAAAGGATAACATTAAAAAGCTTTCTCTCTTTTTTTTGGAGATTTTAGTGGTAGCACTAAAAGCCAATTTTAACCCTAGATTTTTCCTGTGTGCCTCAATCATGCCAATTAATATTTTTGTCATATTAAAAGGTGTGTAAGAGGCATTTACAGCAATAAATTTTGGTCACAAGGTATTAGTTACCAGAAAAGGTTAGCAAAAGCAAACGACTCTTCATTAATACTTAAAAGGAAAAAAAGGTCATCTCCCATCCAAACAACTCATCTTTTTTGAAGTTATGAATAATAACGAACAGGACATTTTATTCATGAATAGTAAGAGGCAAGATAGCTTTACAATTGATATTACTGGAGAAACTCTGTTGAAGTAAACCACATGAAAAATTAATCCTCCCTAAACATAGCTCATTTAATACATCCATTTATACATTACAGTAAAGAAGCATACACAGATGTCTGAGCTTGTGCTCATATTCTATCTCAGCTTCAGAAAGACTCAGGGCAAAGAAAATGCTCAGAGGCAATCCGATTGGGTTCGACTGCTGTCTGACCACATATTTGCAAAAATAAACATACTTTGTAGAAGTCAGAGAATAATTAAGTGTCCAGATGCCCATTCAATTCTTACCCTTTGGCAAGCTTGATCACTCCCAAGCCATGTGCTACATAGGCACATTTCCACAGAGCTTGAGGCTAGGACCAACAACTCACTGGCAAGACAGGCTGCTGAGCACAGGGCAACTACTTTGTCATTGCCAATTACATTTGAATTTGAACTCGTGATCTCTAGGTGAAAAGCTTCATATCCTATTATCAGTGTATTAAAATTCTTTAGTTTTAAACATAGGAATGCCAATGTAAATGGAAAAGGCTGGTGAAAAAAAATTGTGGAGGAAGGAGGCTGTAAAGTCATTGCCACGAAATATGATGTGCTGTAATGTACCTTCAGTTATCCTGTTCCACTGCTGCAGATATTCTTGTGATATCTGCTGCTCTCACTGCAGGTAACGCAGATGATGTACACATCCTGTCATTTTCAGCTCAAAAGATTAAAGAGCAAATATGCCTCGTATTTTAGTAATTATCACAAAGTACAATCCTGCCCAATTAAAATGAGATTTTTTTTAACCACTGTACAGCTCTATTACTAACAATTTAATTATTTGTCACTAATTTCATTTTAGAGTGACAAATTTATATGATATTCTAAACTTCTATATTTTGCAATTAATTTTAATGAGACAGTGTTTCTAATTATAAAATGTTTTATGTAATTAAATCCCCAGAATGAGCAAACATGACACACATACACACACATCTGCGTGTTACTGTCCTTTATATTCCCACAGTACACGCAACAGTATTACAACAGGGTGCTAACTTTTAAATCCATGCCTTTATGTTACACTCATCTACAGTATAACACCATGTAGCTAACTTACCATTGCTGCTTGGCTTTTACTACAGTGGCTCCGAAATATAAAACACAGGGTTTTTCACACTGGGTTGCAAATTCCTCTTATAGTCTATCATTGCTTACTTACTGCTTTAGCAATACAATAGCAATAAATGCTACTGCCTTTAGACCACAAGCACAAAAATTACAGGAACACTTACATATCACAGAATCACAGCATGGTTGAGATTCAGAAGGACCTGTGGTGTTCACCTGGTTGAACCCCCACCTGCTCAAGCAGGGCCACCTACAATCCATTGCCCAAGACCATATCCAGACAGCTTTTGAATACCTTCGAGGATGGAGACTCCACAACCTCTCTGCGCAACATGTGCCAGTGCTCAGCCACCCTCACGGTGAAAATGTGTATATTGATGTTCAGGGGGAACCTCCTGTGTTTCAGTTTGTGCCCATCACCTCTGGGCCTGTCACCGGGCACCACGGGAAAGAGCCTGGCTCTATCCTCTGTGTGCCCTCCCTGTAGGTATTTATATAAAATTGTTAAGATTCCCCCTGAACCTTCTCTTCTCCATGCTGAACATTCCCAGCTCTCTCAGCTTTTCTCATGGGAGAGGTGCTTATAACAGTTTTAGTGGCCCCTCACTGGACTCCCTCCAGTACGTCCATCTCTCTTGTACTGGGAAGCCCAGAACTGGACCCAACACTCCACATGTGGCCTCACGTGTGGCTGAGTAGAGGGGAAGGATCAGCTCCCTCAAACTGCTGGCAATACTTTGCCTAACACAGCCCAGGATACCATTAGTTTTCTTCGTGGCAAGGGCACATTGTTGGCTCATGTTCAACTTTGTGTCCACCAGGTCCTTTTCCACCAAGCTACTTTCCAGCTGGGCAGCCTCCAACATATATTGTGCATGGGGTTGTTCCTCCCCAGGTGCAGCACTTCACACTTCCCTCCTACAAGAAAGTAGGAATGAAGAACATGGAGTCTATTTTATTTTGAAGTCCTACACAGCCACCTTGACCATGGACAAAAATTTAATAAGTTACTTCCAACATGAAAATTTAACAGTAGCCTCTTAGTTAAGTAGAGCTGAAGAATAAACAGAATTATTTAATACCATGCTTAATTAACTTTCTTTCATCTCATTAAAACCTCAGAATGCTTTATGGAACAGTCATACATAAACTATTACTTTGTAATACAAGATCATGCATTTCTCTAGATAGATCAACACAAAAATTACACTGTCTGATACATCTAAAAAGTAAATAAGAAAAAAGAATGTCACTGCTTCTACTTCAAAAAACAACATAACAGTGTAACTATAAATTATGCCTATACATATAAAATTTCTTCTGTACATACACATAAGACTTCATTCATTCTGGATGAAATACCAAAATTAGCTGTAGAGGAATGAAGGTAGTAGGTTGATTAGCATTGATAATATGCAGCTGTGGCCTTGCCTCATAGGCAGTAAGCTGATTGACATGGACGATGTGCAGCTGTAGCTCATTCCGCTAAGTAGTTAAATAGCACTGAGGATTGTGGGAAGGGGGGCTGGACAGAGGAGCAGCAGTGTGTCTGGCCTCTGGAGGAAAGACTCACAGCACAGACAGTAGAAGCTGACCAACGGTAAAAGCCTTGTTACAGCCTACTGACCTGCCTGTGCTGCAACAATTGGTGCCCTGTGTGAGGCTGAGTTGGACTCCGACTACAATTAACCTTTTTGTTCCTAATTAATTTTAAAATTTAGAAAGTTTCTTTGTCTTAGCAAAATCAGGAGAACACTCAGAGACCAGCAAATTTCTGCCAACAGCATCGATGGGGAGCCACTGGATATGAAGGATAAACTTGCGCAAACGGGAATGAACTTAACAGCATCACTGTGTGCTGAAGAGGCACTTCTCAGGCAGCGTAATCCCAAGATTGGCTGTGTCTAAGAGCATCTGAATTCTCTTATCTATGAAAAACAATCTGGATCTCCTTGCATTTACTAGATTATTACAAGACTGTTTTCTCAGATTGCAGTATTTTTAATGTGGCTTGAGCCTGGCAGAAAGTTTCAAGCAAATGTAAGAAAGAGGTAAAGTCTCACGATTGCATCGAGTCCTGCAATTAGGTGACTAGAAGTGTTAGACTCCAACAGGAGGGCATTAGTTTTGTTTAGCCAAAAGGGAAAGCTCAGCTATTCTGCAGCTGGTTCAGTGATGGCTGGCAGGCCCAGCAGCAAGAACACCCAAGCACCCAGGCCAGCTCCCCCAGCACTGTTTGTGCCCAGGAGCCACAGGGTGATAGATGGGGACCTAGAGTTACTGGGGTGGAGAGGGTAAAAAGCAGGCTGTCACTGTTCACAGAGCAGTTTTGGTACACTCTGGTGTGATTTTAGGGGAGATTGTTTTGATGCTATTTTAACCATGCATCCAAAATAGCTCTGAATGAACTGGGGTCAACGGAAGCAAAAACCAGGGCAGTCAGCCTCAGGAGACATTCACCTTGGCCTTCCACTACAGTACGCAGTACTGTGCTTCTGCTCTCCCAACCACATGTTGGTCCCAACCACAAGGCAAAGAGGGGTTATTGCTGCTCATAGCAACACAAAATTCGTTATATTACAAATCATACTACCTATATACGCACACACTCCCCGTCCCAGCACAACAGTCCAAGGCTTGAGTAATCAGCCAGGCACTGAACAGCTCAGATAAGCTCGTTTTCCCCATGCATGAGCCCACATGCAGAAAAATGCATGTTCCCTTTGAAGAAGTATTGATCCCAAGGAAAAAAGCAAGCTTGCAAATCTCCAAAAAGGACTAATAAAAGACTAGTTACTGTTAGCAACCTTCCACAAACTCTGTAGACTGCAAAGTCACATCTCTCAAACACACAGAGCCCTGGCTCCCACACAGGAAGTACCATAGTGGCTTTTTTTGGGGAATGAGACATAGCTGAACGAACATCGCCTCCTCACACAGTCTCATTTGACACTAAATGCAATAAAAAATGCAGCCTTGGGTGGGGGTGGGCGGGAAGAAAAGAAAAGAAGTGTTCATTACAGTATACTGCATAGTAAAACAAACAAAAAACCCTGAAAAAACCATAAAAAAACCCAAAAAACAAACCCAAACCAAATATTTTGAGTCAACAGCAGTCCACATTCACTGACTCAATGAAGGAAGTAATAAGAAACAAACCAGAAGCTTTGATTTTCATAAGAACCACGGAAGATATCAGGACATTCCAGAAAACAAGTAATTTGCATTCATTAAGTATCAAAATATTAATGAATTAGCTACTGTAGATCTGGGAGAAATGTTTCCTGTTAACTTTTAAAACAAACGGAACCCAGTGGAGAATTTACCAAGCAAATTCTAATACCCACTCTTCAGAATTTACACTAATGAATTTCCACAGTTACTGTGGAAATAGCTTCCTTTTTTTCTTTTTTTTGTAAACAGCATTTTGCATGCTGCAGTATTAAACCATTTTACAAGAATAGTCTTATTTAAAAGGGCTTTTCATTATATGTTCTATTACATCTGTATTTTGTCATCACAACACTCCTAGGTATTTTACAACCTTGCAGGGCACATGCTTAAAACGCATCCCAAAAATACACCCCTCTTTGTGCTTTTTCCCCGCTTTGCAATTTTCTTCAATTTCCATAATTTAGGCTGCTCTAATTTATGCCATCGGCTAAGAGTCAAAGATGACTTGCTATCCCAGCTACAAGAGCACCACCTAATTGTCTGAATACTGTTACCATAGGAAGACCATTCATTAACTGCTGGGCCAGCAGGGTACTGTAAGGCCCATTTAGCATGGGCCGCTACGTAACCGAACAAATCAAGAGTTAAACCAGATGATTTGCTTGAGTTGTTTTACTGGAAATACACATAAATTTGTGAGACCTCCAACAGAAGCCACAAGTATTTGCTTGGAGAATGCTGGTTACCAGAGGTAAACTCATTACCTACATTTCAGTGACCTTGGGGAAAATCTCAACCTTATCAGCAAGCATCTATTTGTGACACCTCAAAGGAAAGTCACAAGATTTTTTATTTTTTTATTTTTTTCTCTCCTTCAAGGGTGAGGGCACCTATAGCTACCAGAAACAGCTAAATCCTGAAAGAGGATATTTCTCATTTTGGAATGGGGACTCATTTTGGAGTGGAGGCTCAATTCTACCCTCTTTACAGCTTCTGTTTAAAGAAGCATAAGCTAGCTAACCAAGAGTTTCTTCTGCATAAGACTGCTACAGGTCAGCAACTCAAGGCACTACTGAAATCAGTGTCTTAAGCAGCCCACTGGTGACAAACTCAACAAGTCTCAGCAAGCAGAGGTTAAGGAGGGAACATGCTGCCCGCTTGCCTTTAACACTGAGCATCGGCTGCAGAAATGGATGCTGTTTCTCCTCTTTGTCCTTCCTTTCCATATGTTCCTTTTGTGGGCTGTCCAAGAGCTGGACTGTGCTCTAACAGCAGCATGAGCCACCCCCCTAGGCCACTAATTTATCCTCCTTTCCTCTAAAAGCATTAGTTAGTATGCCTCCAATATATTAACACAAAATTTTTAATGATACAACACAGAAATAACTAGATGTCATTATCACAACAAAAAACAACTTCTGTAATCAACTGTATTAAAGCCTCAGTACTCATTTATTTAACAACCAAATCTTACAGCACTATGCAATAGTGTTAAATACCTTTCCTTTTTGTATCCTATTCGTTCCATTTAAATTCAGCACAACATAATACCACCTAATCCCAAAGGTGAAGTCTTTGAAGTCTTGTAGAATGAGCATTGAATGAACTTACTGGAAAATCATGACAAATCTTGGCCTCGCAGTGCATAAAAACAATGCCTTCTAACACCCAAAACTAGATCACTACAACCAGTACAACAGTAAACCCAACTCAGGAGAACCTAAAATTCATATTGCAGCTCAGGCAAGCAAATACCTGAATGCAATTATTTTACTCATGTGTAAACACGTATGAGAGCTGGGCAAGGAAAGGCATTTCCACATTGGAGAAAATTCCCAAATCTGTGCTGGCCCCAGTATGAAACCAAATCAGAAATTCCAGCTTATCCACTGAAGAGTGGGTGACAGTACGTCTAGGGGACAGTTCTACTGTTGGTGGCCCTGGGAGAAAAATAATAAAAAGAAAAAAAAAAAAAAATCACACTTGGCAGTACTCTGATGGTTAAATTGCTGAGGAGAGAACAGACAGTAACATATGCCAGAAAGGTTGTCCTCTCTGGAGACAGGGAGATAGGAGGGAACACTGCCCCATAGCATCAGACCTGTACCAACACCCAGTGCTCCCTGAGTTATGTAACAATTTTGAAGCTTTATGGAATTCCAGCTAAAGACCACCAGAATTGACCAACCATGTCTAGCCAAATCATCTTGATCCTGAAATAAAGGATGATAAAGAGTAAAAAATATGTTGTTCTAGTAGTGACAGTCAAACTAAAATGAGTCAAGCATTAGTACATTGATTTTTTCTCCTTTAGAAAAAGGAGACAAAGTTGCTCCATTATTTATATTTAATCAACCACTTAAAGACACTCATTGTGTCTATTTATAATTTCAATGTTTAAATATAGTGCACTGATTGCTTCTTGTTTTTTTCAAGTACCACAGAGTAACATCTGGGAGTTCATTTCTGAAAAAAAAATTTAATAGAATCTATAAACTCAGAACTCAAGTGGCTCTTAATTGAGGATGGTGACCCTGCCTGGTAGTTAACAGGACTTCTAGTTTTTGTTTGTGTCTCCTGGGGTCTGACCCTCCAGTGGTCTCCGAGTACAGCACAGCACATGAGAGCAAAGAGGAAGCCCCCAGGGAACACAGAAGGATGGGGAGGAAAACAAAGAATAACCAGGGAGAGATCGTAATACAGTGTTTGTAGCCAGCTGATGCCAGCTGTTTCCTTCTCTTCCTACTCCCTCAGTTTTAACAGTATTTCTGCCTTCTGACTGTTTGGGGAAGGGTATTTCCTCTCAGCTATAGTATCAGAAAAGGGATGCCTACCATCCCACCTTTGTGAGAAAGGCAGCAGAAATGGTTCCCTATTTCCAGGAAGATTTTTGAAGAAAACACTGCCTCTAGAGCTTCTACTTATAACTCGGATACTACTGCCACAAAAGGGAACAGCTAGTAACAAACAACACAGAAGCAAGTTTTCTGCTGAATAAGACTGCTCCAAGGCTGTCTCTAGCTGCCAATGGGTCAGTATGCCGCTCCTCAGCCCACCAGAGCCTCCTCTTCATGGTCTCTGCCCCAGCGCCCTCCATACAGCTCTAGAGGAGCCTGCAAAGGTACTGGGAACTCACTTCTCCTGGGGCAGGAGAAAGCAGGCTCACCTTTCTGACGACACTGCACACAGCTCTGGCACAGCTGCCATGCCCTCTCCAAACACACAGGCACCCAGTCCCTCCATCAGTACCATTTCTAGCTGCTACCTGTTCCTTTCCATGCCTTCGTACGAACAACTCCCACACTAATTAAAAGGCACAGAGTAATTTCTTATTCCCACACTTCACACATTATAAGCTCAACAGATTTCCCATGCGTTCATCGCAGTGAAAAGTGAACACAGTCCAGTCCGTGCGCTTTGACATGTAACACGCCTACACACACGTAACCCTGTCAACCTGAATGCATTAACTACTGAAAGAAATAAGTATATCAATGGTGGGGACAGGGGGAGAACACCCCAGTTAGGGTAACGTTTTCAAACAACTCAAAATCTGACCCTGCTCTAAAAATTTATTGAAAGCTACAGCAGTCACGGGGAATTTTTAAACAGCCCTACTGTTCACTCAGTCTGCTCTCCAAATAAGAACCAGATACAGCGAAATGAAAACAAACAACAAATAGTTCCATGTCTCAATTGAAAGTATCAGCTGAAATAAGCCCACCTTTTCTAACTGAGCCATTACTTTAAGGGGACTGCTAGATTCCATTTTGGGCTTAGTCAAAGCATCCCCATATCCAGAGAATCATTTCCATGGAGTATGTCTGGACATCTGCACCCTGAGATCATGAAACAGCAGCTCATCTGGACATTGGGCACATAAAAGCATAACTGATCTCCTGACACCTTAATAAGATATAAAGGCTTCTATTAGATTAAAGCACGTTTAGTAACTAGATACTGAGGTGAGGTTGTACACGATGCACAAGGAAAAGGAAGATGATGGGTACACTGTATGTCTGCTTGGCAGTTCTGCACATCCAGCATGACAGTGCCCATCTCACAGAGGAGTCTATCCTTCTTCCTGAGAGGTGATGGAAGACACAAAATTCCCTTTAAGGGGATATGCCCATCCAATTTAATTGGGAAGATGGATTTCAAACCACAAGATCACCAAACAGTTGCTCTCAACACAGTGGCTATGTACCAAAATACTGCTTCAACATCCCCTGTTCTGATCCTTGTCTTTCAACCCTCCTGAAGCAGTGCATGTCATTTGTTATATCCTCCTGAGTTGCCCTCCCAAATGACTAGAAGCCCATTAGTATCTGCAGCAATAACTACCACCCTAGCAGCCCCTACCCCAAGGCACAGTCCACACAGTGCTCAAGGTGTGAGTAGAGCACAACAGAGAAAGCCAGCGCTACAAGAAATGGATACTGAAACAGTGGTCACACTTGAGGGAGGATGGGGGGGTCAAGGAGAGAATGAGTTAAATCCATAAATTTCTTCTCTCAAACTATGAGTTTGCTTATTTGACTTAATAGCTGATGTATTTTTCTAAACAGAACAATACTATTGTCAACTGCTTATAACTTCACAAGGATTTTGTAAACCAAGAATTACTGCTGGTACAATTTTTCAACTTGAGAAATATGGATAACTATGATGATCTGTGACCGAGTGAAAGGGTCAAGTAATTTACTGGATGAGGTTTTCTTTATTTCTCAGTGAGGTAAGCAACAATTGGAGGAAGGAAATGCTTAGGCACAACAATTTCACAAGTCAGAAACTGTTCTTGTAAGGCAGACTAACAGTACAATTCAAACCCAGGAAAATTACATATAATTACAGGTCAAAAAGCTGAACACATTAAGGGGAGGGGAGGAACCAAAACATTAACAGCCTAAAAGACCAACAAAATACCAGAAACAACTATAACACACTTACATATATAAGCAGAAAACGTAGAAAAATTAACTTAATTGAAATCTGACAGGGCATCAAAACACTAGGATAAAGGGCAAACTGAGTATTGAATGGTCTGGGTTTTTTTTTTCTTTTAGGAAATAAGTATGTCAGATTTTAACTTAAAAAGGAGAAACAAAAGACAGCTGCAGGGTTGGTTTTTTTCGAACAGCATTCATGTTTAATGAATATACTTCAGCAATCCAGTGGGCTATGAAAATTGAAATCAGTGGTTCATTAAACAAGACTACTTTAATTGTTCTTAAAATACCACTGCTGCATTTATATATTAAAAAGATTTATCAGTGGCAAGTGTTATTATTTCCAGACTATTTGAAAGATTACAGGGCATATATTGACGGTTTCAGGAACAGCAGAATGAAAATAAATATGAACTAGTTCAGTCTTATTTACAAGAAAAAAGTTTTAACTGCAAGATGTTCACATATATTAAGGAGAATGCAAATCCTTCTACTATTTGAAATGGAAAGGGTTTTTATCTAACAATAATTATATAACTGTAACAATGTTGCAGTAAATATCAATATCAACCAAGATACTTAAAACTGAAGTAACCACTTAGAACTATACTGAAGTCATGCTATGCAAAAAGCAAAACAACAAAAAAAAAATGGAGATCGTCTAGACTTCAGACTAGACTGTGGCCTTTCTCAAGGAAAAGGTGCAAACAAAGCAAAAGGTGCCTGAGCTTTTACCACATTACCATATCCATATTTATGGCTAGCTGCAATCCGGTACATGCTGTACAAAGTTGTACAACATTTACAATTATGCATATTAAGAACACGCAGACTTCACCAATAGCTAGGCCACATACTTGGAAACAGGGCTAATCAGTTTAAATCTTTGTAAAACTTAAGAGGTGAAGTCTACCCAAAATAAGATTATAGTAAAATACATTACTGACACAAGGGCTGCCATAAAGATTAAACAATGGGGAAACAATTGGGCCTCTGACACAAATGCATCAATCTGTAATGCCTACACTACCATGGAGAGCAAGGAATGAATTAGAAGAACCAGGTACATATGCAAGAAAACCTGCATTCAAAAGAAATGCTTTTCCTTTGTTTAAACTACAGTTATACACAATTTATATGATTATTTAATCCACGGTAATTTCCACAACTTGGTTATTTTAGCAGCCAATGCAGCAGGGAAGGTGAAGAGGGAAGACATGTTTTTGGACACAGGGGGCTTTCTTCAGAAAATACCCTGCTTTTAATAACCGTGTCTTTTGGTGTAATAAAGAATATTCCCTCTTCCTACAAACCTGACCTTTTTTCTGCAGACAATCTTGACTACACTGCCAGTACAAACAGGTTAAGAACTTTGAAGGAAGAGAATCTTTGGTCTGTTCATTCATTTGGTCTTTTTAAACAGGCTGTTTCCTCCCTATTCAATTGTGTACTCTAACTGCATCATTAATGTGAAACCATGAGAACAAAAGTCTGTATTTGCATTCTTTACTCCACTCAGGCTTTTAAAAAACTATTTGATCTACCCCCATACAGCTGGGTTTTTTTCTAAACTGAAAAGTTTTAGTCCTCAGACAGAAAACATTCCATACCTTTGATTAAACACGACAACTTTTGCTGTACATTTACTATTGCTATAATATTTTACAGATAACTGTAACATCAGGGAAGTACACATAGTATTGAGAAATGGATATGGTAAAAATTCATACATTTGCACAACTCATTTTCCAATTTGTTCTCTGTTCCTTTACTGGTATATTGCAACATTCTGTCAAATATTTCAATGGGGGAAACATTCATGATATCTTCAGACATGAACTCCAATGAAAAAAACATTCAACTTTGCTATGCTTCCATCACATTATCCACCAGTAATGCCTCCTTTTCATCCTAATAATTATCAGCTTTGCTGACTCCCTGGCAAACTTGTTTCTTGCTTATTATTTATTTATTATTATTAGCTGTTATGCACTTAAAATTCAAAGCTAGATTTGGTTTTTGTGGGTTTACCTTTAAAATGTTAAGAGTTTACGTTCTTTTCTATTTTCTTCAGTGGACACTGGTTTCAATTTTTGAAGGACATCTTTTTATTTCTAACATCTTTGATTCTGCTTTTTGATGACTTTTTTGCTCTTTTCAGACTTTTTCATTTAACTGGTGGAACACATTTACTTGAGCCTCTACCTTTCAACATTATTAATCCTGACTCCAAGCAACGTCTCTTCTAGCTCTTCCTTCTATTTTTTGTTAAATTAAAATCCTTTTTGTAACTCAAAACACTAGACGAAAGTATAACAAGGGAGGTACAGCAGTGTGCCACCACCACCTCCTCTGTTGAAATTACTCTGCAAATAAGAAAAGGCCTTTCCATTCAGCAGCCATCATTACTCAGTCTCAGGCAAGAGATGCATAAGACCTAGTCCAAAAAATAAGAAGTTTTAAAAACTCAGGAACACTGTTCAGTTAGTGACATAAGATGACAAAACTTGTTAGTCTTAACATTGAATGCAAGTTAAACATAATTGTGTGCTTGTAACAGCAGTTACAGCATTACGTAATGGAGTTGACTTCACTTGCAAAGCATTTCTGTGCTTAATTAAGAAAGATTACTGAACATTTCAAGCAGTTTTTTGACTTTTTTCCCCCCAAAAAATAATTCTATGTTGTTTTCCTTTACAACTAAGTTTGCTAAATCATCCCCTCTGAAGACCAGAATAAACATCTTAAATTATTACAGAACAGGAGTCACTAGGTGGAAAAAACAAATGAGCCAGCCAAACATGTGTAGACTTGGTATTGTTTTGCTAAATTAGGGAAAACATAAGACCATTTTCTATGCCTTAATAGTTTACTTATTTATTAAAAGTTTGTAACCATATACATCTTGCTATTACTTAATTCTCTGTTTTGATGCAACTATGGAATTTGCATTTGGAAATCTAAATTTGAAACAGAATTTGAAAAGCTTCTAGCTTTGAAATTGAAAATGGAATTTGACAGTTTCTAGCTTATTCATCCTTCTTACTACTACTTCTTCAGTGATCTCTAGGGCTCAGCCTTGCCACAAACTATCCTGATATTTGCCTGGCATAGATAGTTCTGGTAAATCATAAAAGACTGAGCTCACGAAAGACAGTTCCTCTAACACTCAGTGGAACACAACTGCTTTTCTGCCACAAAAAGATAAATCACATAAGTTAGAAAAAAAATAATATCAGTAGCATCAATATATAAACACACCTGGTTTGCAAGAAATAACCAATCCAACAAACAACTCTATCCAACTCAAACTCGAGGAATGCATTTTCAATATTTTTCAATAATGGCTTTTGCAGTAGGTCTTTCAGACACTATGCATTAGCATTTCAGGATGACTTACTGCAAGTCAGCCTTGTGTAAGTGATCATTTACATTTTGTGAAAATTGATTATGTGCAGTTGAAACAAGCTGCTTGAGCTAAAAAGCTGGGGTTCAATAAATTAAAAAAGCCAGTATAAACTGACTTGCCAATGTTTGAGTAACATATACCTAAAGGTACCTTTACAACAGCTTTTAAACTTCTGTTCCCTATAAACAAAAATTTAATAACTAACAACAATTAATTAGGCCTACACTCAACTCACATCAATGTTCTGAACCATGTTAATTTTCACAATTGGTTGCTGTGAAGAGAATTGTGTTGTCATATGCAGAGGATTAGGATGTCACGTGGAAGTGATCAGGAGCGGATGAATTTATACGATACTGCTTTTATAGGAAGGACATGAGCATATTTTTCCATACACTTTCCAGAATGAAGTGGCAGGAATCTTTTATAGTAAATATTTTATTGTTGATTCCTTTTAAATAAATTTTTTTAAAAGTACAGAACACAACACAAATAGAGGGTACCAATGATACACCCACTACTGAAAAGCTCAGAGTACCTCAGAAAGCCAAACCTACAGATGCCTGCTTCTGCAATCAGCTGACCACAAGTTGACATGAGGCTGTGCTGTGTCTACAAAGATGAGCCTTGATTTAATCCTCATGTAACAGTATATAGTGTACCAGAGCAAACTGAACCAGTGCAAGAAGTCTTCCACGCCTATCCTTAGCTATGCAAGTCAAAAGAAACAAGCATTCACCTGAATCAAAAGCACACTCATACCTCTCTGCCTAAAACAGAACTAGTCTCTAAGAAACTGTGCAAACATCAAGTTTCTAGTTTAGAAGGGCCAAGTAGCTTAGGCTGATCAGCTTTGCTTCGTCTTGCCCTCTCAAAGCTATTGCAAAGTTTGTCACTATGGGCACTTTCAGAAATGGACTGACTTTGTTTCTGTCTTTATAATACGAAAACTTAAATATAAAAACCTTTGAGACTAGAAATATGCTGGAAAATACTGAGGCCTGCTTGCCCTGTCCCACACTCTCCTCCTCCCCACCCCCTTAGTACATTTTTCTTTGAAATCAAGTCCTCAGTAAAACAAAAATGTGGCAGCTTTCCTTCTTCCTCACTTTCATTCATAATGTCATTACTTACTATGTAAAGTAGCATCTTTCCTCAAGGACCACCTCCCCGTATCACCCATCACTCCTGAACAGTCAGGAGCTGCACCGTGTCAGTGGGACTGGCTTTCCAGAGGTGCACAACACAGGTCATTCCTCTGACAGCTAACGGGACAGAACAGTAGCCCCCTCTTCTGAAGGGGAGAAAACAAAGCCCTAAAGGAGACTGAGGCATTGCTATAGGTAAATTATGTCACTCATTAGCTATCACATACAAAAAGTGGACATTGGACCTTGCAACAAATGGGGTGTTCACAATACCTATAAGAAATTGTCCAGAGAGATGGACATACTGATGGGAGGTCCTCTGAAGGACTATTATGGCACCAGAGCACCTCTCCTATGAGGGAAGCTGAGAGAGCTGGGACTGTTCAGCCTGGAGAAGAGAAGGCTCAGGAGGGATCTTATCAGTTTTATATAAATACCTGCAGGGAGGGCACACAGAGGGTAGAACCAGGCTCTTTCCAGTGGTGCTCAGTGACAGGCCCAGAGGTGATGGGCACAAACTGAAACACAGGAGGTTTCCCCTTGAACATCAGGAAACACCTCTTTGCCATGGGGATGACTGAGCACTGGCACGGGTTGCTCAGAGAGGTTGCAGAGTCTCCCTCCTTGGAGATACTCAAAAGCTGTCTGCACATGATCCTGGGCAACTGGCTCTAGGTGGTCCTGCTTGAGCAGATGGGGGTTGGACAAGATGAACTCTGCAGCTCCCTTCCAACCCTTCAACCATGCTATGATTCTGTGAACATCAACTGAGTAAGAAAGTGTCACTGCAAATTATCTTTTCCAGAATAAACTGCACTCTAAATTGCACATGCTATTCAAACTTCAGCAATCTTATTAAATGCTGAGCTGTAGTTCTCATCAATACAGCACTCTTTAGAACCTGGCTCAGATGGGAAAATTCTGAAGTAGTATTGCTATTGGATCAATACTTTAATTAAAATGGATGAACTTATGTTTCAGAATTACTTCTAGCAGCAGTAAGGCTACAAATCTCCATTTTCTTACTATGCTTTGGTATTAAATATAAATCACAGCAGTTAATAAGCCTCTAGCAAGGTTAATTAATAAGGTAATATCAATGGAATGTGAAATTCTCATGGGACAATTGTTACCCATGGCAAAAATAGAGAACAAGAAGATATGTCCATAAAAACCTAAACGGCAGGCAGAGACCAGGTTGTTTTCAAAATGAGACCCTGGACTTGACAAGCATAGTGCAAAGACAAAGCTTTAATACAGTACTCTAATGCATCATCTAACACAGTAACTCTAACGCATCAATTTTCATGTTAAACTGTATCTGAATGGAACTATCCATCTGAAGCGTGCAGTTTTGGGTTTTCCCCATCGCAAATTTAAAGTCACCAATTGTTAACCTTTTATGGAATAAAAATCTGGAAACAAACGTATGAAAGCATATTCCCTGATGCGCCTAGGCACTCAATCAAAATTCTTGGAACAGCCCCACAGCAGTTTAGTGGATGGCTTCACGTGAAATGAATCACTAATTCAGTTTGACTACCCAAAACATGTAGCTTAGGCTCAAACCCACCAGCTCTGTTATGCATCTCAATTTGTCCAGGATACACTATTCTACGAGTGCTCTCTGATTATAATGCGCAAAAACCCCACAACCAACAAAAAAACTACAAACCCAAAACATTTCTGAAACATCAGATTATATGCAACTCTTCCAGTTTTGCAACCTTTTTGAACAAGACAGTATTACAGGATCCATCTCTTCACTGAGCTGGTGTCATACATCTCATCTGCTGCGCATACACTGTGTCCTTTCAACTCTGAGAGAATTAAGAACTAGGAGCACTCAGTACTTCTCTGAATCAGTCTGTTAATGAGACAGAACTAGGTAGCATCCCTGGCTTCATTTACTGAGCATAAAGTATAAAAAGGATGATAATGAGAAAATTCTTCCCAACAATGAGATTTATTTTTACTTCCAATTAAAAACAAATGAGAACTTCATTGAAACAAGTAGCATCACAGGATGTCATGCTCACACAGTTAAACAAATGTCAGGAAATACATGAGTTCATACAGAATGTGTCATAAATTAATTCTACATCAGGAGTCAGCTTTTAATTACATTATCTTACGCTGCAGCTTCAAGATGCTCTTGAGATCTCCCACTGATCTACAGAGTCTTGATGACCTTTAGGGTATTTTTGACTCCTGAATCAGATACTTTCCATATGAAGCTTTCCTGATTTTCCATGCTGTTGTCAGATGCCATTGCTATCAGAAGCCTGATGGAACTCTACTGCTGAGCAGAGCAATATATATATTTCATCACCAAGATTGTTCTACTATAGAGCAGAACAATATACGTATTTCATTCACCAAGATATCAGCTTTGCTTACAAGAGTAGTGTTCCCAACACTCATTAGTTTAAAAAGGTAGTTTGAGCCTAAACGAGAGGTCTCCCAAAAGGACCTGAGAAAGAAACTTGGACATCTCAAGATGGCTAGCCACCTCATGCTGCCTTCATTTAACTTTCTGGATGTTTGCTAACATACATAAGGAAGAAGGACAAAAGCCTTTTTTATTATTATTATTATTATGGAAGGGCTCTAGGTGAAAAAAAAAATATCCAAACCATTTAACCTAACACAAAGAGAAAACATACAATATCAGAGTTATTGTGCAAGACCAGTGCCCCTGGGAGATGAATAACCTGAACCTAATAAACGAGTATTTTTTTCTGTTATCTGACTAGAATTATCTTTATATAAAACCAATCTAGCCTTTATGAATAATACATGACAGCTTCAAACAGACCAAAAGAACAGTTACTCGCTGCAAAATTACTTCTAGGAGGGGAAAAAAAGGCACATTCTTACTCAACAGATCTGCTTCCTGATACTTTCAGTCAGAAAGATATCCATTTACCCTCATATATTAAAAAAAAAAAAGAAAAAGATAACTTATTCTTTTATAGCCAGCCTTGCTAAGGAGGAGTACAAGCCACCATGATGTGCTTCTGCTGCCAAAGCTACTCTTCACACACCGGGAATGATACGGCCATTATTGCCCCAGCTAGCCCAGCACACAAGGGAAGAGAGCTTTGCAGGACACCAAATGGACCACATAAGGTACCAGATAAGCAAGAACCAAGGATACTGTGAAACTAGACACGGAGATCACAGGCAACACACAGTTAGGCTTGACTTAAAATCTAGAAACAGACTTATCCACAACCAAGCAGGTAAGAGGTTCAATACCTGAAAACAATAGGAAATGAAACCCACTCAGTGCACAGGTGGTTGGCAGCTATACCCAAAGCAACTGCCTTGGGAAATATACCATCAATTTTGCTGCTGTTGCATCTTCACAAGGGGCTTCACTATCTGACAAAAAAAGGTTGAGGAAACCCAGATAAGCAAAATGTTCCTGTGGCCTTCATGTAACCAGGCTGAAGTTTTATGAAAGGTCAGGTAATAGTGATACTGGATGTGTAGAAGGTTAAATGCCCATCAGGTAAATTGCTGCACCTCTGCCTGCTGTGAATTACTGCAGCACTCACTTCAGTGTACTAGAAAGATCGCAAATTATTTTGACAGTCATTGCTATGCTTTAAAGCATTTCCCAAACGTTAAAAAACTTAAAGGTTCAAAATTTAGTGGAAGTCTATGAACAAAATCCTGATTTCATGTCTTCCATCTAACGTTCTGCAATAGCAACTATTCCAACTCTGGATTCTAATTATGTTTTATAGAGGTACTATATCAAGGCCAGCAGCTTTGCAGAGAATCTGTCCCAAGCAGATCGTAAAGGAACAACATATATACTTACGGACAACCTGTCACTTCTAATATATCTGTTCTGAAAGCAGGATCTGGATGCTTCAGGTTCACAGGCATCAGGTAAGCGCTACATGTCAAACAGAACATTGTACTCGAAAGCTATTTGCTGAGGGTGGAAGCTGTCAAACACAGAAGATAAGGCATCTCTGGACCTGTTAAGATTTTATTAATATTTTGGAGCAAACAATGCTGGGAACCAGTTAGAAGAGAACCTGTGGGTATGTGCCAGCAATTAACTTCAATTCTGAGTAACAAGATGAAACACAGAACAACAACATACTAAACAGAAGCACAAATACCATGTAGTTTGAATACATTTCCTTTACATGCACATACCACCTCCTTTTTGAAATGAACACCACAATTGATAGTAGCGATGACCAAATCCAGCTGTGAAAAGTCTGATAAAAATCTCATTCAGATTAGAAATATCTAGCATAAAAATGCTCCTCAGAAAATACAGCATCTTAGAATTTTAATCTTCTTTATAACACACTGTAAAGGACATGATTCTAAGACTGCCTTCTTTTAGCATTTTCATCATTTAGAAAACAAAACAGCATGTTGATGAAGGAAAAGTTAAAAGCAAAAAAATGTATTATTAAATACACAAGTTCTTGAATGATATGATGTAAGAAGTCATCACGATAGCAAAATAAAACTAAAGAGGGTAGCAAAATAGACACCACAAAATGATATTCAGTTTGAAGTTGGTCTTACCACCCCTCCCACATCCCTCGCCAAAACCCTGCAGAAGACCTTCACACCTTTGTATGATTATTACCCCAACTTTTTTTCCCCAGCTTTTCTAGCTGTTAGCACCACTATTAAGTGTGTCAAAGTTAGACACACAGGATGTTCCAGAGGGATAAATCTGTATACAACACTAATCTGACTTGCCCTGTTTTCTCTAGTGCAGCCTAATACAGGAAAACTTATTTGTCCTGCTTTGCCCATTATCTCAACGAATCTGTTCTGGCTTGACAAGCTCTCTCTTTCTGCCAGGAGCCTCCATTCCAGTATTTATTTATTTTCTTAACTGAATATCATTAATTTGGAGGGTAGCAATGCAAACGGAAAATACTTGCTTACATATTATTTCATTAAAATAAAAATAGAGCTGTAGCTTATTGACATAATTCTTTAATACATAAAAAAAAGAAAACCCTCAAGTTTAAATCACTGGACCCATTGTTATAATGTGTAAACAGCACCAGCCAAGGCAGCAACAATAGTCCTCTTATGCTCTGCTGAGAAGGTTGCATACAGGATTAAAGCTGACAAATCACCATGGGTGCATGGTTCCAGAGAGCCTTTTACATCTTCAGGATTAAGCTTTTGCATTTATTAATACTACAAAGAGCAAGAACAAGCCAGATACACAAGCTCATTTCAAGAAATGCCAAAGTTCTAACTCAAATTCATGAAGCTGAAAAAAAACCCAACAAAACCCAACAGACTCAGGAAGGCTGAGGCTGGATCCCAGATCACTGTACCCAGCTAATCGCTTGCTAAGTAAAGGTCTCTGCCCAGCTACAGTCTTTGTACCCATAGAACCATGCTGTTTTCCTCTGGTCGAGTATGTGCTCAGCTGAGCTTGCAAGTCTATTAGAAAAGGATCAGCTTTATTTCCCAGGGTGGTTAAACTGGCTCCCAGCTTCTCCTTTATCTACGGCAATCCTGTCCAGTTTCCAACTCCTGTATGAAGGGTCAGTAACCAGACAGGAGACCTCCAAGAAGCAGCACTGTTCAGAACCAGATAGGGCTGCCAGTTTCAGAGCAGAATCCAAGATCACAAAAGCAGACAAATTCCTCTGTCCCACACTCCCCCTGAGGCGGAGCAAGGTTAAAACCAGTTCTAGGCTGGTGCAAGAAACATGGAAGCTAATAGCACACCCAACCTCAAATGAAATGCGATGCTACTTATGCTGTGCTAGAGCTGCCCTTCAGCTATAGTGAGAAAAGTACACCTAGCTCCTGGGCAGGCTTGACCCTCTTCTGCTTCTTGACTCATGTCAAAAGGCACAGGAAAGAAAAGTTGCAAGCCTACAAGTAAGTGGTACGGAGACAAACCAATAGTATATGCAGATTAATCAGAAACAGGTAAGAATTAGACATACAGTGTGAACATGAGTTTTCAGAACTTTGCAGTGAGATCAGCTGACAGAGATGAAGACAAAGCAGCCCTGCTGCAATAGAAATCACAAACATGCCATGGAAATAAGAGCAATTACACTAACATTTCAGAAGTGTGAAGTTTGCATTTGTCCTGTGAAACAGTATATTCCAGTAACTACAAAACTCTCCCAAAATGCTTTTTGCAGGAAAAGGCACTATCAAAAATCTGGTTTAAAAGTCCGTTGCAGGGGATAGGGAAAACAAACAGCACACTCAACTCATACTAAGCTTATTTCCCCAAAACAAAGAAACCTTTCTGAACTCCCTCTGACCAATGCTTCTGTTACCTATGGTCCCTTGAGTACTATTAAATCCATTGCAGGGAATTTTATAGAACTTAAATAACCCTTAACGCTCCTGTATTTATCCCTGCCAGGTATGCATGACTCATTTCCAAAAAAGGCCATTGTAACACACTTGGCAGCTCAGTATGTTGGAACCAATTTATCACTGCACTGCTTCAGTTCTGATAAGTTCACCAAATTAAAAGACTTTCCTGATACACTGTAAAGGTCTGTCCTTCCAGCTGAATGAGTAACTTACAGCTGTCAAAGTTAATTATATTAAAGCAATCAACAATATTGCTTACAACAATAAACATGTTTTAAAACATCAACCATGTTTTAGTGTTTACATTCAGAAGAGCCAAGTTCACTTTTAATAGATCAGGAATAGATTGTTTAAAAATGTGACACATTTCAAGTTCTACAAGAACAAGAGGAGACAAATACAAGATGGGAAACTTATCTTAATTTTTTTATTTTCCCCAAGTGTTTGTGAAAGATGACAGAAAGATTCCTGAAAAGCAAAGTCCTACTTGTCTAAAGAGAAGTCCAATAATGTATGGCTCCAAATACTCCAAGGGACAGAAAACAGGTTGAGGTTGTCTTGTTTTCATTTTTTGGGTTTTTTTTTTTCCCCACACATGGTAGAAAATGCTATCCTAGGACTTTAAAAGGAAAATTAGTAGCTCTTGCCTTCAAGGAAGCAAATAAAAGGAATTTTGCATCTATTATTTTAACCAGAGGTCTTTGCGAAATTATTTACTGGAAGGTGGGTTGTATTTTTAATACCTCGGTTGACAGTACTGAGTGATTTGACTTCTCCCTTACACACAGTTGCAGTGAAACACCATTTACACAAAAGCGGTTGGTTCTCTGTTGCAAGGCCCTTTCTTGTAGGCACTTTGCACAGGTTTTTGTTAGGACTGCATCTATGCTGGAGCACAGTAAGACACACAACAGATCTGCTTGATTCCAGGAACAATCTAGTCCTGTTTGTACTGCCTGGGAGCTAACAAGCCCTGCAGGGTTGGATATGCCCCTTTCAGCCATGAGACCGTAGGCAGGCTTGGTAGGTAGGTAGTACTTGGTAGGTACTACTGCATGGCCTTACTGATGGCAATTTCTGCTAGCTTTACTGCCCAGAGCAGGTATTCCCTAAGCAAGAGCTACAAACAAAAGCATGCTGCCACATCTTCTAGTCAATGCAAATGACACATTGGTCTGTAGGGTAAAAGAAAAGCTTTGGAAAGAGGTCAGAGCATCTGGCAGTCAGTGCAGGAAAGGTCTTTCTTCTACAAGTGTTCTCAGCCTCCCACCAGCAGAGGCAGAGACAGGTGGGAGACAAGCAGACTCTTCCACCTCTTCATTATTGGGAATCATTTACCCAAATCATCTATGATCTTCCACTCTCTTCAGTTCAGAGTTAATGAAACAATACCAGACCAGCTGGCAAGAAGTACAGGGAGATACGATTGAATGAATGGAGCTGTGATTTGTCCCTGGAAGAGTGTCTTGGCCCAGGAGGTTGGTCCCTCTCCTCTTTCTGCCAAGCTAGAAAACTGGCCATGTCAATGCTTCAAGAACATTCAAGTGGATGCCTGTCCCCTGCCAGAGCAGCAAGGGAATTTTAGCTGCTATCTACTCTGTTTTAAACAATTTCTTTTATGTAAGCAGATAAACTTATTCAAACATTCATTTGCTAGCAAGGATAAAGAATTCAGCCACCTAAAGTTCCCTTCAGATGAGCAATAAAGCTCTTACAGTATTATCCCTGGATAGATGAGCGCCCTTATTTTACAGAGTATTTAACAGGGGACAACAGCCTCACAGAACATTGAACTACCACCTCAGTGTCAGATACTAATACAATGACTATACTGCATTGCTATGTTCAGTAAGTAAATAAACAACTTTGTTATCAACTTTGTTAGCAAAGAGGTATAGTGAACTGGAGATACAAATGTTACATTTGCCCAAAGCATGAAACAGAGGAGAATGCCACAGCATCATCCTTATATACACCAGGGAAAGAGGGAGGAGCACATTCTCCTTTGGTCTACAAAAACAGCAAAAAGGGGGAGAGGGGGGGAATTGTACTTCCCCCTCCTACTGCTGCTACTTCACATATCCAAATATAGGATAATTAATTTTTATAGCCTAAATTTAATCAAACAGTAAAAATTTATTATATGATCAAATGAGAAATTGCTAAGAATATAAATTCTGAGACACTTTCAACTGTATGTCACCACTTGTGACTTTCTCTACAGCAATTCACTGCACAATTTACAGACAAATATTTTATTATGGATTGCAATTAACAGCAATCATAGCATAAATCAGTGTTCAAAAAAACCCCATGAAAAACTAAAGCTAAATTTTACATATTTGCTTACCAAATCCTTGTGATGAGTCCAGAAATAAATAAAAAAACCTCATCACAAGTATTTACAGTACAATCTGCAATGTCATAAGGGTCTTGTCTATTTTGTTTGTTTGTTTCTTGCACAAGACAAACATTAGCAGGCAAAGTCCTTCAAAGCCTCCTTCGCTGTTACCATTTTAATAACAAATTCACCTTTTGAACAAAAACTAACGACAGATTATCCATCTGGATAGTGGAAACCAGCTGAAGTAGAGGAAATCTGAGTACTGCCCACTATATGCATGTCTGCAATCAACTAAAATCTGCCTTTGAAGGCACAATTTAGTTCTTTAATATTCAAGTGACAATTGTAAATGGATGGGCAAAAGACAAATAGCCATAATCCCAATTCCCTAACTATTAAAGATGTAGGTCTGTAATGAAAGCTAGAGACTTTCATATGAAAGGTTCATTTTAGCTAACACATGCAGAAATGGTATTTTATTTGCCTCTAACCCATGGAAACTAAAAACATGAAGACAATTGCAATTAACAAGGCTTAAATGAAAGACTCTGCATGCCTAAAATTTTAACTTTTGAAGTGTTAGTACGTCAGGGGTGGGTTTGCGGGATAATGATTCCAGAAACATTAACCTGAATTGAAACCCAACTGTTTTTTTAAGCTGCAGACTCTCTCCCAGCAAATACTCAGTCATACTTGTTTGATGAAAATCGGTATATAAGTTCTTATTCCTCAGAAGCTCTGAAGACACAACACTGCTAAACTGAAACACAGATGATTTTATTACTTCTTGTGCAGTATTTTACAAAAAATCTAATTACTCAGTCATGCAACCCTACTAGTGATGAAAAGGCTGCACAAGAAATACTTCCCATCTTACCAATGCTGCAGGGACTTTAAAAGGACAGCAACGCATGAAATTGAAAGAACTCAGCTCAAACTTTTGCAGCAGTGGTCAAGTTTGCAGAGTTAGTATTAAGTGGATAGAGAATGCAAATGCATTAATGCACATAAGAGAACACCAAGAAACAGTAAATATGGGACTTCAGATAAGCATTTTTACATTTAAGGCTTTTGAACTAGGTGTACGTTAAAGAGTCTCATTCAGCCAAATGTGATCATACCCTGCTGTACCTTGCTAAACTGCAGTCAAAGGCCATAAAGCTACCGCTCTCTCATTAGAAACACAGTGTAAATAACATGGACCCTTCATAAACAGCTTTACAGATTACTATATAGTTTCTGATCTATGGCTAAGGAGCTCTACTGGCCAACTATTAAGCGATATAAATAGGCAAAATATATTGTTTACTCAGCCTCTTCATCAAATTTCATGTGCTGTCAGGGAAGACCAGACTCTTCACCAGCAATAAAGAACCTGAATTAATCTGTCCCATATGTAAATTGTGCAAATTGAAAGAGAGAGAGATCTGGGAAGCTCTTTATATCCTCAAACTTTCCTTCTGCATTCCCAAATACAAAAGTCCTAAGTTGATTTAACACATTCAAACGTAAGGTTATCTGTTGATGTTTTACTCACAACATGGCAACATTCAAATGTAACTGCTCCTAACCCATGACATATTTTCTAATCACAAATATCTATGGAGGATGTTTGTTTTTCCAAGATTGGCAACACATAAAAAGAGTGTTTGTGACTTCTGTCACCTAATTTCTGAGTGCTTCATGAAAGCTAGTATCGATTAGCATTTCTATGGCAAGCTGTTTCAGTCTCAAGTTTTGCTACATTAGGCACCTACAACGTTAGGTGGGAGATAGGACCAGATTCCCAAAATGCAAAGACTTAATTAGCTTAATAATTTAATGCAAAGATACTTAGGTATCTTGGAGTTGTAGTGCCTCACTGTTTGGTTTTTACTATTCAGAAAGACACAGACTATGTCTTGACTTTAAATCCTTCGTTCTAACTACTGTTACCTAAAACAAAAGCATTTTTTTTGTGAGTGAAGAAATCCATAAAATTAAAGAGGAGTTTTACCTCTGCAAAGCCAACTGAGCCAGATTTATAAACCATACTACAGGCAGCCAAATCATGAGAACATAAGCAGGATAAAGGGAATATCAGCCTTTGATTTCACAGGATAACAGTTACTTCTGCAATCTTCTTTCTTCTTCCCCCTCTTTTCCCAGTCTCCCTTGTCTCAAATAACCCCAATCGCCATTACAAAGCGTTGTAAAATGCTGAAGCAAACTAACCAAAGGAAAATACTACCACACTAAGCAAGTTAAATGTGGAGACATCAAAGATATGCCTGAAATGCTCTGCCAAATTTCTGAGATTACTCTTCTGCAGCAAACATCGGTATTAGAAGATTTTTTCACTGACTGAAAAAAGCATCATAGCTCTTTCCAAAATGCCTGCCTGTTCACATACACTGCAACTATGGACTGCTGCTTTACCCATCACATTAATGGTAATTAATGCTAACGTTAATAATTGATGCTAAAGCAACAATGCCTGCAATACCACGACAACATATACATTTAAGATCATCATTTCTCCTCAAAGGGGTGACATCAGACAGTCACATTCTCCTTCTGCAACATTATCCTCTCCACTAACTTATTCAAAGTAAGTGCTGTTTGGCTGGGACTGTGTGTATAGAAGAACATTTCTGTGTAGACACCTGTTGCTCAGAATTCCCTGCTCAACAGTCTCTAAAGACTGCTTAACTGCTGAAACTCAACAGTTCCAATTGCCATTCCTAGCAGGAGTCACTACTGTGTCTGAGACGTACCTTAACACAGCTATTATAAACCTGGGACTGAGGGGAATTTTAAAAACAACCCATGTTACCATAAAAAGTGTCAATGCTATCAACTTAACCAGGGAAATGTAGGTCAAAACTGAGTACTCCTGAAAAGTGCACAAAGGTGAGTTTCTGTTTTCAGGTAATGATGGAGTTGCTGTCCTTTCTTTTATGAAACTGAGACATAAGTTGATTAAATCAGATGCTGCATCTTTTTACATTACCCAAGGGCAGAAAGGCTTTGCTCTAGAGTGCCTAGAAATGTTTCCTTAACTGATTAGAGACAAATGAAGTTTGAGAGAACTGCTGGCCAGGAGAACACTTTTGGTCATCATAGACTGTGCTAAGGACTAGAATAATATTTGGTTTGATTATTCCCTCTTGTGCTACTAATGCTTATTTTCTGTTCTCATTTTCATTCAGAATGCAACAAGATAAGAATACCAGCCTGGAACTAAATTACAGGTTTGACAAATATAAGGAATTTAAAGGCTATTCCTCCTTAGACCCACTACAAAACATTAAAAACACCTTCCAGCAGGTACTTACAGGCACGTGATGTAATCTACGCCAGGAAAACCTCTGTTATTGCTGGCTGACAACTGCCATCCAAAAGACTCTGCATTTTATGCTATTCCAAACACATGGGTGTTAATTCAATCTAAGTGTCCAGCCTCTCTAAAACTGGGCCACTTGAAGGTTCTAAGCTAGTTTTTTCAAATCTCAAGTTTGCATCTTTGGAGAGCTACAAGTCTAGTCCGTATTAATGGCAAACATGAAGGTATACGTTTGACTCGTTATAAACCTCTTATTCTCAAGGCTGTCTTCCTCTAATTTCTCACCTGTTCTGGCACTCTGAAAGCACACTTTGCCAGTGTGGTTGTGCTGATTAGTATTCTATTATATAACATACTATTAGTATATTACACAATCTACTGTAATATGCTAGTATACTATTAGTATTATATATAACTTCAGCTAATACTACTAAATAAAAGTTAAAAGGGAAAAAAATAAATGAAAGTCCAGATGGAAGAAAGAAAAACAACGATCAGGCTACTGTACTTTGCCTGCTAAGACACAAACAATTCACCAGTCCTGGACTAATACATACACTGCTTAAGAGCTCCTTTTTGAACTTAAAGCCACTTACATAGATTTACCACCTACCATAGAACAAAACTGTCAGTTCACAGATTGTACTGGCTAACTAGGTTTTACGTCAGCATGAAAGAACTGGTCTCAAGAACCAAACTGTGTAAAATATGAAAGGGAAAAATTACAAATTCCCAGTAATTTTAATTAATTTATAGTAAAATTAAATTTTTCTTTCTAGATGACCAGTTAGCTACACGTGAAACAAATCCACATTCCACTCTTTGGCACTACATGCTGCTACCTGTAACAGTTACAAATCAACAGGCAATATTTCTAAGGCATATAGAAACTTCAAATGGTATATTATGGCATGGAGTAGATTTCTTTACTAGTGATATTATTTAGATTACCATCTCCTATCTAACAGGAGATATTGCATAGCTGTCATACAAGTATTTGACTATTTTTTTATTTAGCCCACAATCCATTCAAATAAAGCTTTCAAACGACAGAACCATAGGTGACATCTTGCCATCAACTGAAGCAACATCAATTGAAAAGACAGGTTCATTCTTTGTGTGACCGAGGTAATGGAAGATGGCCACAGGATTATTTCCAGAATGAATCACAGCCTAGATGCAGTTACAACAAAGCCTCTAAATTTAATCATATTTTCAACATTCCTACCAGAAGCACACAAGTTTATTTTATTTTCTTAAATAGGAAAGTAAAGAAAAAAATATCAAAACAACCAAAGTCAAAACAGAAGCAAGAAACTCATCACTTCCTGCAGGTTCAAGAACTATATAAAAACTATAGGACCACAATGGCAAAACTAATGAACCTCCCTCCTCTTAATGACAGGTCTTCTATCACAATACAGTGGTCTCCTCCTTCCTAGTGTTACGCTGGGAGCAAAACTGGGAAGTCCATCATGCATTGATAAAAACTGAGGGGGAAAAAGGAGGAGATACCACCAGTACATAATTAGCCACCCTCACTGACAAATGCTACAGTACCCAAAAGAGATATTAGAGACTCTCTTGTTAAGTCTCAAAGTGCTTCTGAAAAACAAAAAAATTTTATTCAATCCCTGCCACCTCAAACAGACTCCATTTTTAATTGCTTCTTTGTTAAAAGTTCTTTTGATTGAGATGCAAGCATTAGAGTTCTGTGCTGTTTCCAAACTATTCCGTTTACGTGCTTGACAAATCCAAGATTATTTCAGGATATCCCTTCAAGCTGAAAGTGCTGCAGAAACACTACAGCATTTGCAGCCTACATACGCCAATATTTACTAGTCAAATTATAATCCAGAGTGTATCGACAACCACACCCAATTTGCCATAAGGCTGTATGAGTTTTGCCTCTTTGTAATACACTGAAGAACTGCATTAATGGAGACTTACTATGAAACTCCAAGATATTAACCCTATTGTAAACCAGCTTTATAGAGGGATTTATGTGTTTTCCTTCATGGAGTTTGGATAGCAGTCAACAGTACTAGTAAAATTATTTTACCCATTTCTCCTGCTTTCAGCTTGGATAGAGCTAATTTTTTTCTTAGTAACTGCTACAGTGTTGCGTTTTGGATTTAGAATGAGAATAATGTTGATAACACACTGATGTTTTAGTTGTTGCTAAGTAGTGCTGACTCTAAATTAAGGAGTTTTCAAGTTTCCCATGCTCTGCGAGCAAGCAGGTGTGCAAGAAGTTGGAAGGCAGCATAACTAGGACAGCTGACTTGAACAGGCCAAAGGCTATTCCATACCCCAGAATGTCATGCTCTGTACATAAAGCTGAGAGAAGAAAGAGGAAGGGGGGGATGTTCGGAGTGATGGCATTTGCCTTCCCGAGTAACCATTACATGTGATGGTTCCCCGCTTTCCTGGAGATGGCTGAACACCTGCCTGTCAGTGGGAAGTGGTGAATAAATTCCTTGTTTTGCTTTGCTGGCATGCATGGGTTTTGCTTTACCCATTAAACTCTATCACAACCCATAAGTTTTCTCACTTTTACTTTTCTGATTCTGTCCCCCATCCCACCAGGGCAGAGTGAGTGAGCAGCTGTGTTGTGCTTCATTTCCATCTGGGGTTAAACCACAACACCATTCTAAATTTTAGTAAGTACTATAGAGTAAAAAGAAAAAAAGAAAGTATGTTAAAATTCTCCTGAAAGCAGCTGAACTCAAAGTCATAACTAGAAGGAGAATCAAAGGATTAAAGCAATAAAGGAAGATGGGCATAAGTAAATATATTGACCAATTATAATTCATTCCAATAAAAAAAATAAAGGAACACACTGTTACACAGTCTTCTCTGGTGTAAAGTTCAAAGACTTGTTTCAACCTCAGGCACAGAGCCAAGTATACACTAACTGCAAATAAAGACAACAGTAGATTAATAATTTACACCAAGTTCAATTACAGTGAAAATTATGACACCATAGTAACTGCCCATATGTTAGTTCCTTCCCCTAAGCAAACACGAAGCTCCTTACTGTACCCTTCAAGGGTAAATTATAATTAGCTCACATTTATCATAGGGTAGGATCATATACATAGATAGCACCCATTACAGCAATATTTTATGGTATATTAACTTGTATACCACCCTCAGCTGAGATACAGCTGACAGTTTTTGCATGAAAAAACTACTACAAATGCAAAATTTCACGTTAATTTACACTACTACTCTTCTTTTTTAAAAAATTTTCACAAAGGTAACAAAAGCAAATCCATTTTATTTCACATATGCAACCAACAAACGTTAGAAAGTGTTACAGTTAGAAAGTATCCCCAAAGATATGTCTGAAACAACACTTTGGAAGTGTTGAGAAAGCATTTTGACATCTTCAGATTTCTCCTACACATATATACCCCTTTTTCCTTTAGCTGAAGATGTTCACCAATTTCATTTAGAAAGAAAATTGCTAGAATGTTGCTATTTGTGAAACAAAGATCAGCTATCTCTAACATACACCTCTTAAACTCAGTCAGCTCCTTCCAAAAGTTGTCTGGCAGTCCTTTGAACTCACCATAAACACAGAACATGCCTATAAACACTAAAAATCAAGCTACTCTCTAGCTACACATTGTGACATTTCTGGAAAGCAAGGAGGTCATAGTTTGCAATTGTTCATTTTGGAATGAGGTAGAACGGTGAAGAGTCCGGCACAAGTTTTATTAAACCTTAACTTGGAAAGTAGCTATCTTTCCATGAACTGCTCATGACACAGGTTCATAGACTTGAAGGATTTCTAAGAACTGTTATCCCATTTAGCACAGCTCATTCCTCTGGCACAGCTTTAAGTGGGAAGCTGTGCATGACAATTAAGAGTTCTAGAGAACCGGAAGGATGAGGTGTTAGTGAATACAAACCACAGCAATTTGTTAAGATGCACTTTTACCTCTGCTGATTCAACAGTTTGATGAGATCCTGTGATACACTCCCTAAGCTTCAGCATAGCTAACAAAACATTCATTTTGCCCCAATACAGTGCCCTTAACTCCTCCAAGTGCTCCTTCCACATGCTGAAATTTACTTGCCATGTGGATTCTGACAAGCTTTCTGTTCTTCATAGGCTTCAGATAGGAAATATTAGCAAGTATTCAAAATGCACCTTTTCATAATCAAAAACATGGACAGTAGGAGACAGCTCCACACTTATTTCACTGCACAAAGGCAACTAAACTTCACAGCAGCCCTCTTCCACCTCCCTGTACTGCTACTTAACAGCAGTTCTTGGTTCTACTCTCTCCTGTGCCTGAGGGCACAGGAACTGGCCACAGATAAGATCAGAGAGACTTCATTGTCCATGAAGAACAGAGAGAATGGAAATTCTTTAAGTAAGAAATTCTTTAAGTAAGCAAAGGCAAGGATTATCCCTTGATTCACCAACAATACTTGAAATAAAAATATCAGCAAATCCATTTTCCAGTCAATTCTATTTTCCTTAAATCAAGTATCTCTGAAATATTATAGTAGCTTTTAAGAATGGTTACTGCTTTGTAGGTAGAAGCAGAAGCCTCTTCCTTTCACAGACATTCGTGTTTCTTAAATGTCTACTTTTAAACTTCCATACACGTTTCTGAAAAAAAGTATTAACAAGTCAAATTTCAAATCTAAATGATAAGTCATATTTCAGATTGACAAGCTTCATAATGATGAGCAGTGTCTCTTATCTTCTTGAAAACCAAAGATGAGTACATTTAAGATAGGAAGCCATACAGCTTCAGACAGATCCATCCAGATTGATGCAGCCAAGGACAGGTCTACAGTATGTTGCTATGAAACTCACAGTAAAACCATTCCTGTCTGTCATAAACACACACACATTTTAAATACAACACTTTTCCAAAACTGTTAGACTTGGCCCATACTGCTTACAACTTAGCAAACGTATGGAAACACATTTAGAGGATCCCTGTACTCTAACACAGGGAGTAAGCCCTGAATAAGTTACATTATGCAGCCATTCCTTTCATGTTTATTTACATGTTTTACCCCAACTTGAGAAAGTACTACTAATTGTACTACTACAGTAACACCTGAACTACTACTACAGCAAAACCAATGCTTAAGGTAGACTTAAGCTTGCATAGATAACAACTCTAAGTTGGTACGAGATTTTGACCTGTAAAATTAGCTAAGCTGGCTAAAAACATACTCCTCCAATAAAGCCATAGGTTTCATCCACAGATCTTTTAATCACTTCTGTAACTGCAGCAATCACTAACCAACTTGAAGCACTACAGCAACAGTCAATAGATACTGTAAAAACAAGCCCACAAAGTTAAGAGTATCCAGGAGGTAGGTGTCCCAGCACAGTGTTCATTTCGCTTTCCCAGCTTTGGATTTAAACCATATTTCCAATGTGCAGGTAACTTGTCCAGACCTTTCTCTGAAGCAAGATGCTGAACTTCAGCTGTTCTGGACCTGATGCTTGTGCTCTTTCACATTCTTCCCAGCAACTGAAACTGGTTCCTGGAAAGCGACCTCTGTAGGCACTACTGCTTTCATTTTCATCATTAGAAGCATCAGATTCTGAATCACTTACCATTCCCCTTTCGAAAAAGCTTAATTTTTACTTTAGACAGCACAATACATGCACTAACCCGTCCATTTCACACATCTCTCAAACCCCCTGGTTGCTCAAAAAAAAGTCTAAGCACCTCATAAGAAAATTTCTTCTCCTGCTCTCCAGCACTCCATTTCATTTAATGTGCATGAGGGTGTCCAAACTCTCCACCTTCCTACTAACAAGTTTTCTTTACCAAAAGACTGAACGTTTCAGTGATGACCTGCTAAATGATGGGGTTTTCTCTCTTAGGCTAATTTTCACCCAGTACTGCTTATATGAGACTATAAAATGATAATTTTTTGTTCATATATTTGCATTTTGGTCCAGTACAACAGTAAAAAGATGACAGACACACAGTAGATGAGCCCAACTTTCAATGTGGTGTTTGCCCAGATCCAGCTAACCTCTACAGAATCAATAGTTCTGAATTCACAGGGCAGTGGGGACAGAACTCAGGAGGTCCATGTGGTACATCTTCATACCCAAGGCAAGATCCAGAAACTGATGGCATTCAGATAAAACCTTGAATACCCTGTTCTTAAAACCTGTAATACTATTTCCCCAGTAACCTCTTCCCTCAGTAGATTCCCTCTATCAACCCATATACATCTATACATTTTTGCCACGAACACTGAGCTTTGAAGCATAAGATTTCTGATAAATTGAGTGACATATTTAACAAGATTAGGTTTGGGGGTTTTTTTCCAGAAAAGAAACTGAAGCACTTTCTCTGCAAAACACACTTAAGATTTAACATTTTCAGCAACTACTTTCAGTGCAACTAAATTGTACAGACAGGATTCCATACTCAAGAGAACATCCCTTCCCTGCACTGCAGGGCTAGTCAGGTGAGAGAAGATTACTCCTCGAAGTCACATTTAACATCTTAGACCCTTCATACACAAGATATCAGAGATTAAATACTGATTTTACATTACAGATATTCATTACCACTAGGCACACTCACTCCTTGTAGCTAAACTACGGGTGTTAATTTGATTAGTCATAACCCATGACAAAGACCAAATTACTACAAAAAAGCCTGTAATAAGTTTTATAACATCTCTGCAACATCATACTGCTTCCTTTAAATACTTACCCACAGGTCATGCAAGTTTGGCACAGTGTATGTGGGCCATACTTCAGCTAAATCTCCCATGGCCTATCCAGTTTTGAAAATGTTAGCTGTAGACATTTCTTTCTATGCAAACTTCTCTAATATCCCCTAAAGTTAGGTGCTTTTTTTTTTTTTTTTTGCACTTTTCATAAGCATCATCTCTCATGTTTCTTCATGCTTGGTTCACCAGCATTTCCTCTGAGCTGAAACTGCATTTGGAAACACATTTTTAAAAAGCCAAAACTGACATCTGGAATTGCCTGTATTAAAATTCAAGACAGACAGTTTTGGGAATGAGGTCCTGCTTTTGCCAAATAACTTATTGAGAAGTTCCATCTATGTTTCCCCTAAAGCGTCTATATGGCATTCAAATGACAAGGACAATCAGAGTGGGTTCCCATTATAGTCACAAGTATGCACAACCAAGATGCACAGAACTGGTTTTGGAGGCACCTAAGCATAAGCTACTCTTCAGAAGTAGCCTGGCATTTTTCCCTCAATTAGGCAGAAAAAATTTGGTCCCAAACTTGTAATTTAAATAGCTGAAAGTTTTTTGCTTCTAATGCCAGACTCTTTCCAGTGCCCCAATTTCCTTCTTGTAAGGCATAAACTAAATCCCATCTTCTTGTCCACTGTGATCACTTTCTCTGCTTATAGGTGGAACAGTGACCAATGCTTAAGACAGCAGAACCTACACACTAATTTTGCACCAGGACCCTGTGGTGTTAGAGCAGAGTTTTGTGCAAATCACAGAAAGATGGACTCTAAGTGCTGTTGCACTGCACATGATTTGACATGTTGTATCATTGCTAAGACACCTACTTCCTTGTCTAACCCCAAACAGTGTTATTGGATTCCACACAGCATACCTGGATCAATGATTCTTGAAATTAGTGACAAGTAACAGTTTCTAATTGGTTTTAAAGTGCATCCTTACTGACTCTGCAGCAAAACCAACCACTACCTATCTGGCTTTCATGCAGAATTCATCCAGGTCACTAACTATTTTTTGATAAGCAATTTATCCTGACCTGAGAATACAGCTACGGGCTATCTGTTAAAATATTAAACACTGCTGTTGAGAGAGGGCTACACAGTAACAGTGTAAAGCATCTAGTACAGAGATGAAGTTACTGACAACTCTTTATCCTGACAGCCTGCACGAGCCAGGAAACAAGTTTCTTTGCATCTTGAAACATTATGTAACAAAATTGGTGATAATATATAAACAAAGATGTCTTGGCCTTAATTGTGTTAATGAACCCTTACTTCCAGGAAACAGCTGTACTGCCCTAGATACGTTTTAATCTTGTTTTATAAGCCAAAGCAGCAGAAAAATAACATATTAAGTTGCAACTATGATTCTGATGAATCATTCATTGCACTCAAAAATAAGTTTAGACACAAGTGCTAAATTTATGACAGCTCAGCAGAGCTTTATACTGGAAAAGTACGTTGCTGTGTTAACATGGGAATCACAAAGAGCACTTTTCTCAGAGAAGGAATAATCCATTCTAAGACCTTTTATCACAGGGAGAGAATACATGTGCCAGGACAGCCCATAAAGAAGTGCTACCTTTTCTCCTTAGCACAGTGTGGCCTTACTCTCAAGCCTCATGGGCAGAAGCAGGGATATGTAGCAGTATGTTACAGCCTCCTCCAGATCCCTTGAGGAGTTAATGAACGGACACAGGAACTAGAACAGTGCTGACCTGCTACAAAAAAAAAAAAAAAAAAAAAAAAAAAAAAAAAAAAATTCAGAGTAATGGACAGGAATGCTTCTTGTGCTCTCCCCACACTGTCCATCAGAGTGAAGGGCAAGCAGGCTGACCTTATGAAATCACTTTGAGCAACAAGGTATTGATCAGACAAGTTCATCTGCTGGAACTCTGCAGCCTGTGGAGATGAGAACAATCTCCCATTCCTTCCCTACCAGGAAAACAGCTTTAAAATGGCTTTGTTTGGAAGCAAGGAAGAGAGGGAGGACAATTGGGTTGGGCTAGGTTTTGCATCAAATACCTTAAAACAAGCAAGCCTGCCACAGGAAGGAGGAACAAGAACAATGTAGAATCAACAGATAGCTACCCAAATGTCTGACTTGGCATCTGCCAGTTTGATATGACTCACACAAACAATATTTCAATTAACAGAGGTTGGAAGAGGTTTAATATTTTATCCGCTACAGGACCCATGACACATACTGTAAATACACTGAAGTCTACTATAGTCTGACATGAAAAATAATCGAACTGAATTCTGGGTTATGTCAGGTATGAGAATTTGTTTCTTAAGAAGCCTCTTCACGAGTCTACTCATGCCACAATGGGCTACAACTCAAAATGAGCAGAAAGAAAAAAAAACAGGGAAAAGCAACTCTCAATTTAAAACATTTCATCACCTTCTACACAAGGCCCTATTCTAGTCCCTTACCAATTCTTTGGCTAAAAGAAAATTAGACCAACCAGCGTCGAGAGGGCCCTCCACACTGAGAATACACATCTCATGTTTTTCTGCAAATAAAGCACTGCTGAATATTTGATCATCAATCACTGCAGTTTGTCTTTCTCACAACTCAAAATGCAGCTGCATAAAGACAACAAAGCTGATATTCAGCAACCCAGCTATGAAAGACACATCAGGCAAGACGTGGTGATGTTTTTGCCTGTGGATGGCAGTCGACTCTCAACACTTCCCTGGTGCTGTTTCAGTGACCCCATGTAACCATATTAATCAATTAACATGTTATGATCACATGTCCATGTGGCAGCAGAAGGTCAGTAATTTTTCCTTGTAAATACATTTTCCCAGGTGATTAACAGCAGTTCTATTAAACAAAAGAGAACGATGTCCTCTGCAAAGAAACATTTTTCATCCCTGCCCAATCTAAATTTCTAAGGTTTATCACTAGAATACCACCACACAAATGGCTAATTCAGCATTCACTATGGTGATGGAAACTTTGGTTAGCCAATGGTTATAGGAAGATGGCTTAAGTTGCTTAGGCCATGGCCTCCTAAAGTAAAGTAGCTGCTGACAGGTAAAGCATCTGTTCTGTTGGCAGCTGATCAGCACTGAAGCCCTGAAGCCCCTTCTGTCTAACCCCTTTCCCAGCCTTCTAACTTTTCTCCCTTTGCAGTCATTCTGAATGTTGAATTCAGTATCAGGACAGCCATCTTTTAACCTGTCTACATGGCTAAAACATAACAGGTTGGGAACATCCACCACAATAACATTATCCATCAATTTTTTTTCTGTAAAATGGTGATTTCATTTATTTAAAACACCTTGACTTCTCAGCATTCCTGACCTGAAACAAATGGACAAGCATGTTTATAAATACAGGGGTAACTGTAAAAACACAACCAAAGGGGGAAGTGATTTTGCCCACAGCAGAGGAGAATTAACAATGGCACATTTAGACAGCCTGCAAAATGGAATGCACAGGTAGTAAGTGGAAAAGAATATAAAAGGCAGCAGTCTCTTTTACACATCTGTTTATGTAAAGAGACTTATCTCAAACACACATTTGGCCTTGTAAGCTCTCCTCTGCCATTTCTTTAAAAAAAAAAATAAATAAAAAACCCCAAAAACCACAAACTGCAGATATGACAAAGATGTTATACACAGCAAAACATTACAAGTCCAACCCTCAAATCAGTCCAATCTTCCCCATTGCTGACATTCTGCAGCTGCATGAAGTCTGAAATTCAAGGTTAAGAAAATAAATTTGTCCATGAGAACACAAACCGTTAGTGTGTCCAGTCAACATGCTCAAGGAGCCAGCTACAATTGCTAGTGTCCCAGTAGCCCAGAGACAGCCCGCAGAGCTTCTGTGGTGACATACACAAGTCTGTACTACCACAGCCTAGTCCTGAGCACACATGCCACTCAATCACCTTCCTAATTATGCCAGATCTGCCTGGTTTGCCTATTTCAACTGATTCACAGAAAACCAAGCCCATCTATTTACAAGTCTGTGTTACAATTTTAGCATCAAAGACTCTGGATGATTACACCAACATTGGAGTAAATAAAAACATATCACTACTGCCAAAGAACAAAACCAACACATAATTAAAATAGAAAGATTATGGGTGAATAAGCAACAAAGAACAGTAAATATTATTAATCTGATAACAGGCTAAGAGCCATAGCAAAAAAAGAAACAACCAATATGAAGCAGTAAGGCATAATAAATCAACCACACTAATCGCTAACTATTTACATACAGTTATCTAATTGTTATCTTACTATTTTTAGTCAACTAATTTTTTCACAAAATGTACAAGAGCAGCCTGTCTGATAACACTAGCATAAAGTTGGGAGAAAGATTTAAATTAGAGAACCACTGCTAAAAATTCTCACTGCAGAGAGATTCAAAACAGCTTTGCAGCAGAAAATGCAGATGATCAGTATGGCTTTTCTCCACACATTCATTATGTCATTTTGTTTACAGAATATGGAAAAATCAATTAACAAGGCAACAACTGCAATACTGTAAAAGACATTGGTATATTAGCTCTAAAACAGTTGCCTTTTTAATTTACTACCTTAAAAACATTTATTAGGAGTGAAGATAAACTTCATTTCTTGTAGTGTGTTATTTAAGTCTTCAGCTTCTGCTAGCAAAGCAAAATTGAAGCCATCAACCACTTACAGTTTTCTTAGATTTCATTGTTCTCCTTTTCTAGTGGAAATCTGTCATATGTTCCCTTAAGTAGCTCTTGATCTTTAGAAATAATTGCTATCAAGGGGAATAATCCCAGAGAGAGATCTGGGAAACAGCTACTTACAGCTTTGTGGGGAGTAACACCCAAAAATAAAATTATTTATGGTATGAAGAATTATACAGAGACTCTATTTTAAGAAGGTATCACACACAAAAGCTTCAACAGTTCCATCCAAAGACTAATGTTACTACCTGGAATTAATTACAGGAAGAAAGAAACTACCCTCAGATATAAACTGGTTCTGAATTTATTAACAGCAGTCTAATATATAAATGATATATGCCAGTTTCTTCTCTTAAACAAGATTGCTTGATATGTTTGAAGTGAAACTACACTGTAGACTTTGCCAGTTGATAACTCTCTAAAAACAAATGCAATAGAACCATCAAAGCAGACAACGGAACTAATCCGCTTTCTTACAGGCTGCAAATCTAATCTCTAGCAAGGTATAAGTTTCTTATATAATTACATTTTCTATTACATAGTGAGACAAAAAGATATGCTGCTACATCCTTACTCTGCAATTTGGAAATTAAAAAAAAGGAAAAAAGGAATAGCCCAATGGAAAAAAAAAAAAAGGTCATAGCTTTTAAGTTTTGAACTTCACTAGCAATCTTTAAGGCCATTAAAATTACTTACATTCCTATCTTAAATATCAGCTTACATTTCAGAACTTTGCCTTTGTCAGTACAGATCATTATCTGCAGCACTTCCACATACTTTTATACTTGTAGAAGGCATGAACTACACTCAAGAGAAAAAAATGGACATACTCATATATAAGCTGAGTTTAGCACATGTGTTTTTCCTACCTTTCCAGTGTTTTATCCCCCTTCTCACACCAGTTTTCTACTTGCAATCACTCAGTTACCAAGTCTTATGGACAACTTCAGCAGCAAAACAGTAAAGCACAAACACCAGAAAAAAAGCTCTGTCTATCCGGGCTCTCCAATCAGTTTTCTGCAGGCATGGTTTACATCCTTCCCCCTCCTTCCCTCGCTACAGAATCTGTTTGTATAGAATAGGCAAGATGCCCTAGCACTTCCCAACCGTGACATGCTTGCTCCAGTAAGATATAACCAGTCATGAAAAAAAGTCACAGAAAGCCCCCACACTCACCCTCCTTAAAATGTTTCTAGAATCTCCTGGCTTTGTTGTGAAAGATTACCAAAAACAATCAGTACAACCTATGGCAAAACAAACAGACAAAAAAAAAATCCAAGTGCCATCCTCATCCAGTCTTTTCTCCCTGCAGCAAGCTTGCGCTACCAAGCCATGCAAGCACTTGTACAGCATGCTGAAATTGAATTAAGCCTAAGCCACAAGCCTTCTTTCTTGTTCCTGATGTTCCAAGTAGTTTCAGAAAATAGTAACAGAAAATTGACAGAGACAGGATGCTTCTCTGTTCCAATTGCACATAAGATATATGCCTAGTTTTGTGTTTATTTCAGTCATCTTCCTGCCCTGATGACTTCAGCTTGATGCTAAACGATAAAGAAACAGATGATATCTGTGATACTAGTAGTACGGTAAGAGAAAGTGCATTTGCCAGCTATAGATAGAAACTTCAGACTATTCTGGAGGATAAATGAAGATGTGTTTAAAGAAGGTAATAAAAAAAAAAAATCAGACACAGTAATTCAAGAAAATATTGTTGAAACTACAAGAAAAATATTGCATCTACCAATTCAGGTGTCTGTCAGTGGTCCCCTTGTCACATAGCAAAGTTCCTGGGCTGAGAAAGTTACCTTGCAACAAATTCCATTTGTTTTCTTCCAGGTTGTTTCTGCTTGCAATCATTTTGTACAACAGAATACTGAAAGCAAAGTTAACTTCTCAATACAAAGGATAACATGCCCCATTGATTGTTTTGGGGGAAGGAGATGGGCTGAATTTCTTCACCTTCACTTGTCTGCATATAGACAAGGTTTCTGAATAGAAGAAAAGGAACTGACTACAGAAAGTAAAAAATCCTCCTAGCATAAACTTCTGTTTATGTTAAATTCAACCACTACTTAGTTTCTACCCAGGCAATATAGACAGATTATTTAGAGACCACTGTTGTGGTTTAGGCCAGGATAGACTAAACACAAAAATGAATTACTATGCAATAACTGAATTCACGCGGAAGAGTTTGGATGTTTATTGCCTCTGTGATAGGAATGATTATTAATGCATAGAACACCACAAAAAAAGCTGTGTTCTCCAGTTTCCCCCACAGACAGTTTTAAAACAATCCAAAGAGACTAACATTTTTAATCATTATTTTATTCTTACCTCAGCCTTTCTTCTTCTTTCTTACGAAGGCTGAAATCTCGTTGAACCACCTGGAGTACATGCTCTGCTTCTTCATCAGTCAAGCCAGAAAGATCCAGTTTTCTCCCCATTATATACTCTGTCCTGGATATAAATAACTATGAGGAATATCTGAAATCAGAAACAGAATAAAAAAAAAGTAAAATAAACTTAAAGCACTGACACTTTTCCCAAGTGTGTTGAAATGTGAAATGACAGGCACATCAGTCCAACAAATAGGAAGTTGCTGCCATAAACATCAGAGAAGAAACTCATAGAATCACAGAATCATTTAGGTTGGAAAAAACCCTTAAGATCATCGAATCCAATGGTTAACCTAGCACTGCCAAGTCTACCACTAAACCATGTCCCTAATCAGCACCATCTACAGGTTTTTTTAATAACTCCAGGGACTGTGACTCAACCATTGCCCTGGGCAGCTTGTTCCAATGCTTGTCAACCCTTTCTGTGAAGAAATTTTTCCTAATATCCAATTTAAACCTCCCCTGGCACAACTTGAATGATTCATTGCAGAATTATTTTTCAAGTTCCATGCACTGAAAGCAAACACTTCCAATTTAAAAAGAAATGCAAAAGATAAATTATCTAGGATATTAAATAATATTGAAGGAAGATCTCAGTGTTGTCCTCCACAAGAAACATGCACTAAACTCAGGTGAAATCAGGTTTAGACATTTCTTATGATTTTATGCTATGAGTTTACAAAACTTTGCAAAATGCAATCCCTGTAACTGTGTATGAACCAAAAACATACTCTCCTGTAACACTCAAAAATATTTTGTACTACCAACCAAGAAACCTGGAATTATTTTTAAGACACCATAAAAAAAAAAAAGAAGTAAGCATATACCTTTCAAACATTTCCCAGAGTGACTGGGAAGATTTAGATGTCACTACCACCACAATATCATTATGCCCTCTTTCTGTGAATGACAATGGAGAAGAAAAAGTAGTAGTCCATGTAGAAGAAGGTACCATAAAGTTTGAACTAGAACTTGGTCCACTTACTTCATTAATGAATTATCATAAATTTGTTCCATTTTATTTTCATGTGACTTTTATTAATTTATTAATTTTGTTGAATTCCAGTAAATTCAGCTCTTAATTTCTGTAATTTGATTTATGTAATTATTTGTGCAATCATAAAGATGTCCATCTCCACATTGAGTTACAGTTTCTGAAACATCAGTTTTTTCAGCTCTGTTATGAGCTCTTGGCAATGTATATAATAATTACAAACACACAGAAGTTCTCACATTATACCAAAGAGGCAACTATTACTGCCTCTTCATCCATGATAAGTGTCAAGTGAATGAGACCATGTGAAATACAAACTGGTTCTGTCTCAAAAAACCACCTCTAAGCACCACTGCTATGGCATACAATTAAGTGCTCCAAACAGAATAGCAAGGGGGGGGGTGGGGGGTGTTGGTGGGGCAGGAAACCAACACTATTTTCTTAACATAACAATCAATTTGCTGCTTAGATGACGATGGGGGATGTGGTTGGTTGTTTTTTGTTTGGGGTTTTTTTTTGTTGCATTTGTTTGGGGGGTTGGATAGGTTTTTTTATACAATATTTACCTTCCTCCAATCATCTGGTTACAGGTCCTCAAACAAGAAAAAAAAAATATCAAACCACATGGAACTAGGGTATTGCTCATTTTTTTTTTCTATTTTGGTTAGACTATCAACAAAGTTTAGAATATACTCTTCATTCAAGGAAACAACACTTCAACAAAAACAAGCCAACAAAACCAAGGAGATGGGATAGAAGCTTAGGTGAAATAAAGATGACAAGATTCCCCCACTGAGACACCTGCTTACCATACAGCTAACAAAGGACACAATGGAACAGTATGTTCTGGCTTGACTCTTCGAGTCTACTAAGGAAGCTGAATAGTAACATTAACAATGAGTTAATAAAGGCTATAAAAATGTACTTCTAAGTAAAATTACCCCCATTTTTGTAGAAAGAAGTGCCACAAAACCAAAGAACTGTATGTAGTCTTCACTAATCCCACTTGCAAGGCCCAGAACATACGTTAAAATTGAAGGTTGGCTAAAATATAGTGAGGAACAATTGACAAGATTTTCTTCCATCCCACATGCACGCGTAAGTCTTCCTGACATTTTCACCAGAATGTTAAGAATTTCCCCTGTCCCTTCATCTACAGCCCTTGTACCAAAGCCTCACTGGGCACTAGCAAGCATAAGAAATGGTGAGGCAGGTCTTACTGAGGTTACACTTACACATTGCAGTTCAGAGGCAGAATAAACAGTGCCCTGGGATGTGTTCTTCTGTTCAGGCTCTGGGATACCTGTCCTTGCAAAGCACTTCAGTGCAAAGGCCTCTCTGACTTTCTAAAAGCACTGAAGGGCGTCACTACAGGAAAGGCACATCTACAGGGAAATAAGTAGAACTTTTCCAATTAACTTTTTTCACACCCATACACTTCACGGGAGAAACACAGGATATAAACTAAAAGGAAATAAAACTATTTTAAGCAATTGCTGGAGCCAGTAGAGACATGCCTCCATGGTAGGGCCACAGTGGTCCGAGACACAAAATGATGAAGATACTAGGAGATCAGAGATGCCATTCCAGTTGTTCTCGAGCATCAAGTTAACAACTATAATTAACAATGTCATAATAAGTTCTCTCTTCAAGTCTTCATCAAAAGGTTTTTGGAAACGTTGTCAACATTAGTACTGTTTTTCACACATACAAACTGTGGTCCGCTGGTAAAGAACATTATCCCTTTGATTCAGCCATCACTGCTGACTGTAAGCACATATTCAAAGGGGGAAATTTACCCCCAAATCTGGGGTTAACTGGACCCCCATCCAATTACCAGAGATAACATCACTACCTCCGATTTTTTGGTGTTGGCAAAGGCTTAATTTCAAGTATACATATATTCCGAAATCAGCAATGACTTTAATTTTTTATTTTCATGTGGTTTATTTACCTATAAGACTCTGAGTCTGCATTCCAATATTACATTAACCTCTAAGGAATTCATGTGTTTTTTCCCAGGAAATAATTTTTCATCACATTACTAAATCACCTCTGATCTGGGAGTATCACAGCAGTTTATAAATATTTATATAAACAATGCACAAATGTCTTTTTTTCAGTAGATCTGGACTATGTATTTTGGAAATACACAATGCCGAATCCTCTGGAGGAAGTGTAACAAGTTACATGGAGGGGAGGGGGAAGGTGGGAACAGGAAAAAAAAAAGACAACAAAACAGGTTTTCAGCCTAAAATAAGTTCTGGCCTTAACTGAAATAACCTACATGAGGATGTTCAGATGTTTGCCTTCATGAGTAAACACTTCTTCGCTAAATCTCAAACTGAATACAAAATCTAAGCTTTCAGAGACATTACAAGGAATAATATCATTCCCTAGAAAACTTTTGCTCAACAAATGAACACACTGTAACAGGAAAGCCTAGGCTTACCATACATAATTGAGCATTGTTTGAGTAATACTCTAATCTTAATACTTCTTACAGTCTGTTTCAAAATCTAATTAAAACTTCCACATTGAAAATTTTTCTTGAATTTAACCTTAAAAAAAACCTCCAAAAAACCAACCCCCAAACCAGCCACAAAAACCCCACAGAACAACAAGCAAATGAAATGTTTTTCTAGAACTGCAAGCGATGCTTCTGAATTTTAAAACAAACAAGCGCATCAACACCAGAAATGAGGGCAAGTAGTGTATTTCCTAGTCACTCACATGATAGCTAAGCTGTTTGTACCTGCAGTCTCAGCAGAAGATTAGCATTAGAGGAGGGTGGGGAAAAAGCCCACAAACCTTTTTTTTTTTTTTTTTTTAAAGTACCAACTAACATTTAAAACAGATTCTCTCCTTGATAAAGAGCCACATTATAAAGTTTATTATGCAAGTGGTCATACCAAGTATTGTACAACACAGACATGTTAGCTTTATGCTGTAGCAAAGAAATCAACACTAGCAAGGCTGCATTTGGAGTGCTGCATCCAGTTTGGGCTCCCCAGTGCAAGAAATACACAGACTTACTGGAGTAAGTCCAGCTCAAAGCCATAAAGATGATTAGGGACTGGAGCATCTTTCACAAGAGGAGATGCTGGGAGCACTAGGACTGCTCAGCCTGGAGAAGAGAAGGCTCAGGGGTGATGAGCTATACAGTGTATATCTGGAAGAGATCCCTTCAATAACCTGGCACTGTAAACAAGAATATCCTAAAATTCTTTCAATTTCTGAGTAAATTTTTTAATCAAGATTTCGCCCGTTTCCACAACACAGAATTATTTTTGCTTTAAAATGCTGCTCCTGTGTACTGATGAAATGCAATACTTGAGGAGCCAGCATCAAACACTCCTCCAACTCAGCTATTTGCAACTGAAATATTTCATATAAAATACTTTTTCCTCACATGCTTTCAGCTTTAGAGTCACCAAACTAAACACCAAAGCTTTTCTACTCTGTTCTGCTACTCTACCACTTCTAGTATTTTCCAGGTAGAAAATCAAGAAGAAAAAACCTGCTAGTAATTGTATCTCTGCTCTGTCACCAACAAACTCATCTTTACTTCTTTCAGCAGTCTGTCAAGACCTAAATAATACTGTTCGATCCATCTTGTCATTATACTTTGGCATTTGACCAACTTTTGCAGAAGTCTTTTAGTACCTTAAGAAATCCTTTGTATAATCTTATTGGTGAATAGTTTGCCCTTTCAAATCATACAAGATAGTAATCTTTCTATGCCAAAAAGTAAGATAAGCACTTAGTCCACAATAGAGGTCCTCCACCACAGTTCATAATTTAAAAAGTTTTGTTTATTGAACCTCCAAAAAAAGGGATTGCATTGTCAGCACAAGGTCATTACGCTAATTTTTTTAATGTAATGTCACAATACCTATCATATGTCATTATATAATGTCACATTAGTGACAAAAATGAGGTCTGAGTGTTGAAAGCGTAAAGGGGATTCCTGTGTTTTGAATGATGTCAACACACTTGAACAGAACAGACTTTAGCCGAAAGACAACATTTAGAGAACACTACTGTCCAAAGTAATTTCTACTACAGCTAGCACATCACTAAGTCTAAAATCAGGCATAATTAACATTGGTCACAAATTCCTTAATGTTTTTTTAACCTCCAAGTCAGTCTAGAAGCTGCAGTAAACAACACTGTGGATAGTCTTCCCTTTTCACTGGAAAAACTAATGTCCCAAAATAACATGAGGGAAAATACACACATCAGAAATACAAAGCCACCTATTTGGGTGAAAAATTAAGCACAGCCCAACTGACTTCAACGTGAGGACTTGCATTTGGTGTGCCACATTTTAAATGAGATGTAAGACAAAGACCTCAAAAAGGATACTATTCTTTGTACCCACACCAATTTCAGCTGAGATTTACTACACTTATTTCCTGGTCTATAACCAAAGCAGAAAATTATCTTTCTTTCAGCCTACTACTAATTTTATGTGAAATTAGAAAACCAAACAGATTGCAAGTTCCTGAGCAAAGTTAGGGTTATTTCACTGTAAGGGGGGGTGAAGCAGTAGGCTTTTAAAAGAACCATGAAGTTCGCTTGGTTCCTTCTGGGAGAAATCTTCCTTATTAATGCACATTATTACAGCAACTGTGTGTACTTCTTGTCTAGAATAGTGCCAGACATACTATAATGGGGGACATTGTAAATCTTAAAGGTCAAAGGTTAATACTGTGTGGTTTTAAATTTTAATCTATTTAGGAAATAAATAGGAGTTTTGCAGTCTTCTTGCTTCTATATTTTACATTAAGTACTGAATATGAAATAGCAGTAGTAGAAAAGCTCCACTAAAGTCACATTTTATTTTAAAATGGCACATCTCACCTAAGAACGGCACTCTCCCAGAAGCAGAACACAGCATATTAAATTGTTTCTAAAAAATAGAAGCAATTTTATTTAAATAGCAAAAAAAGTTCTTTTTACAGAAAAGACTAAAGAATATACTGAAGGACTTTATTTCTGTCATCTACCTTTGAAAGATTAAAGTAAAAAGTCAATCCTAACAATAAATCATGACCATTTTATACCTATGTATCAGGCCTACAACTGATACACAAATATAAATCCCATTGTGATAAAAAAGCCAAATTCATCAATCGGAATAATCTTCTCACTGGTAACAGTGAACTCCTAAAGAAAGGCTTATCCAGAATTTGGCCCTTACAGCTACTAAAGATCACACGTCATCTGGCATACACTGTTAGCATGCATTTCACTGCCACTGGCTTTCTAGTTACTGTACACTCTCATTTTACTTCAGTCTCATCTTCCATTGTTTATGCTGAATTTAGGCAAATCATGTTCAGCTCTATTTTCTTTATTTAGTAGCAACAATCTTATGGAAGAACGTGTAGTAAGATGATGGGTCTGACAGTATTCTGACTGTGTGAGACTGACTGTTTTCCTTCCTGAAATGAGGAAGACAGCTTGGAGAAAAAGACAAAATAGGAGCGGTAATGCACCGACACGCAAGCGTATCTTGGATGAGTGAAGGCCCATGAAAAAGCGGCTAATCTAAAGCATGAAACACAGCTCATTACTGTAATAGACTGTCAACCAACCCCAAGGTGAACCATCACAGGTCAGAGAGAAAGCCAGCACATGCACTTAGGGCATGCAACTGATGCCAAAAAGCCAACGCAATCCAAAATTTGCATGTCTTGTGTGTACAGGCTGCAAGGGCTTCCCTTTGGATGCCCAACTCGGCAAAGTGGGGCTCAGAGCTTACTGCTGTGTACCCAGGCTCCCTGCACAGAGAAAACAGCAGCCGCTGAACAGTTATGTCCCTTCTTCCACCTTCCCATCAAAATTCAAACCAGAACGCACCTGGCAAATCAGTCTTCACACTGTACTTTAAGTATGAGCCTGCATGCAGAAAATACTAAACAAAAAGCTCATTTGTATTCCTACCTCTCTCCTCAGCGTTAGCTCAAGAGTGAGGACTGCAAAAAGACATTCACCCACCTGTCTTCCACTACACAGGCCACATCCTTCTCCCAAGACATCTGTCAGTCTCACCATTTCACAATCAGTGGCCCTCAAATGAGCTACATACACAGATTGGAAGGAGATGAAAGAAACAGCAAATCCTTCTTTGTTCCTTCAAAGAATTGATGGCAGTTTCTGTCTCATTTTAAGAGGCAGGCAGAGAAGGGAGTACTCACTTTATCTGTGTAACAGTCTAATATGTGCGCCCAGGAAAAGGCTCAGATTCAATGCCACATTAAGCCTGGGAAGGCTCAAGTATTTATCTCCCTCCTTGTGGAAGAGCATGTAAGAGAACACAACTCTGGACATTCCTGTGCAGACCCCTGTTTCAGATGTCAACGTCCTGTTTTCTTGTATGGATCAAAGAAACTGAAGGATACAGAAGGTCCACTACCATATGAGAGCTGTGGAGCAGCACGTGACAAGTATGCTTTTTAAAGTTAAACGCCTTCCCCAGTACCACACCAGTCACTATTTAGAAGAATAGCTATAGGGGAATATCCTACAGATAAAATCCAACAAACTAACCAAGAAAACATAGGTTCACCAAGATAACTCTTGCAAGTTCAAGATGCCAAAGCATTGCTACTATGTAAAGTGGTGGTAACGCTTCTCATCTGAGTTATTCATACTTTTAATGTGGGGAAGAAAACACCGAAAGAAAAGGTGAAGTTTTTATAGAACTTCCAACAGCTCCAAAAGCACTACACATTTTAATCTGCATATAAATTTGATTTTCAATCTCAATAATACAGGCAAAAGTGTTATGATAAATTAAGAATCTTATCATAACTTGAATGCCGTATTGTGATCAACCCGTGCAAACTACAACAGTAAACAGTTAAGTGGATTGCTTGACTGCTACCAAAACATCCATAATATAGAATCCAACCAATATGCAAACACACCACAAGCATACTTAAAATATACTACACAATAAAAAGATTTTTTCCCCCACAACATGTTGCACTAATTGATACCCTGCATCCCTCCTACTAAATATCACTCATCATCATATCCTTAAGTTTGATCCAAGAACTAACCTTTGATTGAGAAAATATATCTGCAGGACTGAGACAGAAATTCTACTTTTAGACATAAGAAAATGCTTCCAACAGCAGTTGCCACAAAGAGGCAGTATTCTCTAGTGCTGCCAGATGTGAAAAAAATTAATACAGTAAAACACTGTTAATTCAAACTACTGACAGGAAACCCTACTGCAAATTACTGAATTTTACAGATTAGCAAGTAAATGAAAAAAATAAAAAACAAAATTAATTTCATAAGGCTGTGCCTTCCACATTCACTCTGGCATCTGCAAAGCACTTCTAACCCTGATTTATGCTGGAATAAGCAAGAATCATAAGAGATACAATAATAGTGGCATCTGTAAATCCACATGTCCCATTTTACTGAGACTTAGTGATGAGCTGTAGTTGGTTAACACACAACTTATATACCCCATGCATGGAAAAAAGGGTTTCAGAAGCAGGTTGCCTTTGAATTGTTGAGATAAACATTGTTAAGAGACATAAAACAAGACTAAAACAGAGCCAAAGCTGTAGAAAGCAAGCCAAAGCTGTAGAAACCCCAAGTAGTAGCTGGCTTAATCTGTCAGGTGGGGGAGTTAATGGATTAGTTTATTGACACTGGGACCTGCTCTTCACCATGCTTAAAAGAGGCTCTGCTTTGGACCTGAGCTTGACTACTTTTTCTGTGTTGACACTGCACAGCATGGATATGATCTGAGCCCTGGCCAACTAACACAAACCTGAAGTTCTGGATCCCAAGTTTATACAAACAAGGAACATTTACATTCAAGCACAAGACACGGTCAGCCACTTTCTGGAGTTCAAAGGCCAGCTTCACTGTCAGGTTTTGTCTGCTGGTTCACTTATAGCCAGATCCAAACTGGAGCAGCCTCACAGCTCCTTTAATTTAAACTAGGGAACCAAAGCAGTTCATCCTCTTACAGGTTTAGAGCATCATCCAACCAGCAGAGGTACCTTTTGAGTCCCACAGAAACTATTATTTGATCAACTTAACTTAAGCTACATCTTTAGGAACTAGCTAGGACTCCTCTGTACCTTAACAACTTCTTTTTTTAGAAAAAAAAAAAAAAAAAAAGCAGTTCACTTTATCAGGGCCCACTCTCGAAGACTGAAGTAGTGTTAGCGGTACACTGAAACAACATGCTCCTTTGATAAGCCTACATGAAGAACATCAGCTTTACCAAGAAAAATTCCTATTTCTAGTCCTCTACATTAGCTTCTCCCAATTTTTAGATTTCCAGTATCCTTTATAATAGGCCTCTGGACCTTGATACAACACTGACACCCCAACTTCCCCCCAAACTGAAAGCACAATCTTACGTATTCTTCGCCTACCACAACTACACAGATGACGTACTTCCACAGAGGTGGTGTAGTTCACTTCATCGTGTGTGGAACCTGAGTCCACAGTATTTCATCCATTGTTTCCCCTCTTTTTGAGCTGTGATACCCCCTTGGAGCACAAATCTGAAGCCTGCTCATTAAACATTAAAAGTAGGGGGTGGGAATAATCTAGCTGATATTGCTCTAGATGTGACCAGCTTTCCTCTCACTTGGGATTCAACCCACGGCTTTTGTGCTTGAGGTATGATTAACATATGGACAATTTTTGGCACTGTCTTTTAGATCAAGCCCAACTGTGATTGTAAAAAACAAATCACCAGATTATCCTTTTTAGAATCCTCCCCAAAGTTCTCTCAAAAAACCTGCCGTTACTCCAATTCAAGCACTACGGTTTAACTTAAATCCAATTCATGGTCTGTCAAACAAATGTCAAAGCACTTATGACAGCTGGCTGCAAGCATTGAGATAACTTCCAGACAGGTACATCAAGCACTCCTGGGGATGACCACTGAGGGGCAGAGGAATCAGTTTTCTGAAGAGGAAAAGCAGGAATCACCCTCTTGCAAGTTTAAAATGGTTCAAAAATGGGTACACTCTGCAACTCGAGGTATTTCAAGACAGCGTTAGCTGCATCTCTGTCAGCAGCACTTAAATCATGCACTGAACATCCATGCTGTAGCAATTAACAATAATGGTACAAATCAGCACTTTTCTGTTTGGATTGCCCTGTGACACAACATCTTGTTCATACAGCCCAAAAGGGACAGAAGAAACCCACATTAAATGACCTTCTGTATCAGAAGTAATACCTAATAAGCAAAGAAGCTCTTCTCATATTAGTTTCAGAAGAGATAAAAACTCCTCATCACAACAGCAGAACAGAAAATTTACTCTTCAAGTTGTAAACATGCTTTCCTTTCCAGAAGGAAAACAACAGATTATGCACCGCCTCCCTCCAAGAACAGAAAGTTGGTTTTACAACAGCAGAGCCACATATTATTCTGCATGGAGGCAGGTAGAGGGTGTTGGGGAAGGGATTGTTTAGTTATTAAAAAACCCCAAAGATTTCAGGCCGTTTCCTGGCTTCAAGACTCATTAAAGCCAGTGGGAATGCCATGGACTTTAATAGCATTTGAATGAGGCTCTACACTTCAGATTGCTATCACAAGAAGAGACTACATCTCATTTCCTACAGTAAATAACCTTGGTACCCTTCAAACAACTTGATCCAGAAACTATGGCTGCATTAATCTGTTTTATTCTTCTCCATCAGTAAGCAGCATATGTTGCAAGGAAGAATCCAGAAAAAGAAGATTTTTGCAACTGCTGCACAGCAGAACTTGAGCTTGGGTCTTCAGCAGAGGACAGGCTAGAGTTTCCTTCCCGCCTGCCAGCCAGCACCAGCAAAACTCAGGCGTCTACTTAATTGATTACTGTGAGTCAACTTGAGAGAATGCCATCGAAAGTGTCTCATCTTCAAGATTAATCTTCACAGTAGTTAGCTCCTCCACCTCAATAGGTAGTATTTCATTTGGAGATGTACTTTGCCTTGAAGAATGCAAAATTAATTTTGTATAGTAACGCTTTGTATCTTAAAACAATCAGAAGATAGTAATGACTGCAGTAATCTAAATACCAAACACCATATTCATTTTTCTTTTATGATCATCAATTGATCAATAGGTAATAGGACATAACAAGAGGTCTTGTTTCCTTTACTCAGCTCAGGGACTAATGGGTCAGTAAAAATTTGTGAAATAAAGGTTTTTGTTAGTATAACATTCTCAAAAAAAAAAGAAAAAAGTGCTCTGCCGTTGAAATTTAACACGTATTGGCCTGGAAATCTAATGTATTTCTATTCCCAGAATATTACTCATAAGATCTAAAAATCTGTCATTATTGCAATAATGACAATATTAGCTTTTGACCAGTCAAACCACTGCAGTCCTTATACTCTGTTCATAGACGCTAAAGCTGTGAGGTGATTCATTAAACTGCTTTCCACTATAGTGTGCATTATTTATTTATTTTCAGGACATAAAATGTCAAACGTGATGTTTACTTTCTGAAAATGCATTTTTTAAAAAATGCAGCATGGCATTTTTCTAAAAGATTGTTAAAAAAAAAAAAGAGGATAACACATTTCAACTTGAAAGTTAAATAGCAAGCAGGTCATAATCACTAGTCTTCACCATACGAATGACAGAACCTACTAGTGTGCCAGCCACATGTACAAGGTCTTCCTCTTGGGTTTCTGTAAATTCACATAGAGTTTGGAGATAGGCATCTTTGCCCAATCTCACAAAGAGATAGACAAAACTAGACCATGGCTTGAAATCTTATCAAATTACACTGTATTTAGCCCTTCTACAAAATTCCCTGTTTATGTCATAAATAAAGGCCAAGTTTCTTTGGTAATTTGAGCAACAGTCTGGTGTGCTTTGCTCCACACTGAAATACAGCAGTTATCTTCCTCCTCCCTTAAATCCAATAACCTTCTTTTGAAACTAAGCTGGTATAAATCTCTGAATAAAAGAAACATGGAGCTGGTTTATTTTCTGTCAGTAGTTCACAGGTAAGCCAGAAGCCTTTACTACCTCTGAGAATCTATCTAGTAAATTACCTACCTGGTTCCAAAAGGAAGGTGAATAAAGCATTCCACAGAAAGGCTGGATTAGTCCACTCAAACAAATGAACGGGTTTTCTCAAAGAGAAAAAAATTGTCCCGATGGCTTTCATAGAACTATATTTAACTAGTTTCCTTCAACTTGTCCAACTTTGCAAGGGCAAGTTAAGGTGGTTTACATTGCCAAACAGCAGTTTCCAGTCCGATAACAATAGGGCGTATTAATGTTGGCAGCAATACAAAGGAGTCACATTTTCATACAGAGGTACTGTTTATGAACAATAGTGCATTTGGTATATATAGTTCTTCTTCAGCATCAGTCATGCCCAGGGATTTTTTTCCTTTGTTTAATTACGAGCTGATCGAGTGTTCTGTTAACTGCAACTTTAAGCGGGAAAGGTGAATTCCTACTGTGTTTGTGTACTTGGGTATACCTTATATAATCCAAAAGCCTGGTTTAGCAGTCCATCGTAGCACACTCAGCTGTATTCATCAAGTTAGGGTGGAAGCAGGAAACAAACTCAGGAAAAAACTTGAAAGTTTTAGCTTAGCTTTCTTGATCTTGTATCACTCCTAGACAGTGCTCGTTCAGATGAAGATAGTCTGTTAAAAAGCATTAACCTGTCTCAAAGGACAATATTGCATCACTTGAATCAGCAGCTGGTCCAGGATGCAAGTCCTGTCACAGGGGGCAGTGCTCTGTAAGTGACCCTCACTCCAGTAGCGGCTACTGGCGTGAAATTCTCACTGGCAATTAATGTATCACAGCTGCTGAAAATTATACTCTCCTCTTTGTAATTGCTATATACATTGTACTAAGTTACCTGACAAATTCCACAGGAAGGCTACAGAATTGCCAAGTACATTTTTGGATACTTGGGCATAATGCATCAGTAAATATGCTCCGATACAATCTAGTACCTGAGTAATGATGGATAAGGCAATAGCCTGAGGGACTGCATACAAGGTACAGCACCTTCTGCTTTTTACACAGCTCTGTTCATCTTCTCAAGCTAGAAGTAAACAGCAAACATCACCGTTTGACACTTAACTGCAGGGACAGAGTCAGCGATCCCAGTGCAGTTCACAGGGAACCGCTATCACCATTAATAAGCAACTATAAAAACCTGTCTGTCCAGCTTGATGACAGGTCCCTCAAAGTCAGAAAAACGTCTGGCAAAGTGAGAACTAAACCAACTTTCCCTCCTTTCTCTCTTGCCTTCCAGAAAAGGGTTATCAGAAGAACACATAAAAGCTTTTATTGCCAAAATCCTTGCTGTGCCTATTCTAACAAACTCCAGGCTCCATAGCAAGACAGCTACCAGCATTTTCAGAAATGCAGGAACTAGTAAAATGGTAGGTATAAGGCCAAAAGAATAAGCACTATTTGTCAAAAATAGATTGCTAGATACAGTTAACAACCCTGCAAACATGCTTAAGGAGGGACGCACACGCGCCCTAAGGCATTTTGCGATCTAATTTGGTTACGTTCGCATAAAACACAACACAAACCCCAGCACAACACACGCACCTACTTAATTAGATTCCCTAAGAAAAGTCAGCCCAAGCCATATGGTATTTTCCTCAGCAGTTACGATAAACTGACCTTGATACTAGGAAAACGCACGCTGCTTCTGTCTGAAGCATAAATTACAGGCACGGAGCGGCGGGATGCTCCCGCGGAACGGGGGCAGCGGCGGCGCCACGCCGAAACCCTCCGTGCTCCCGGGGAAGTTGCTCGGGAGTAACACGCTCCAGTCATAACCATAATAATGGGAATAATTAATAATGCACCGCAGTGACACTGCTCGAATAACCACGCGGTCAGCAGAACGCTGCGAAGCTACTCAGGCATCTGTCCGGCAACTAAAAGAAGCTTCATATCGGGTCGTCGCCCCCCCCCCCCACCCTCCGCACACGAGGTCGCCGGGAGGGGGGGG